>JAHVYB010000081.1:0-203001 GCA_020623695.1 Calonectria henricotiae | reverse complement strand
CTCTCCAATAGAGGATGGACATTCGTCTCTGACATTGCCAGAGGACCAAAGCTTGTCATTGCAACCGCTTTCGGATGCAGTGGCAGGCACAGTCCTGGATCAACAAGACCACGAGGGCCAAGCCGTCAGATTCTGAGCCGCACTCCATGATGAGATTCCGACGGCGCTCGAATTTGCCGCTTGCTTGCGGCACTGGAGGTCCTAAATATCGGGTACCTTCCCTCCGTAATTAACACGGCGGCACTAAATGATGACCAACATTCTGAACAACTGCAGGAGGGTATCCAATCATGGTCTGGCGCCCGTCAGCCGTACATGCGGTGTGGTTGCTACGTGTGTTGGGGCGGGGGAGGGCAAAGTCAGACACCACCAGTGGCCAATTTCAAGAAAGTTGTCAATGATAGGGTGGAAGAGCTGACTGCAGGGCCTAGTCTGACGGCAGATAAATCCCTTCAGCCCTAGGACATGAACATGGAATGTGGCCTCAGGTCTGCATGGTTCCTGGTAGCGATGAGGGCCAAAAGCCGAGATACGATACCCCCCCTTCTCCAACAGGCAGGCCCAATATTGGATAGAACCTCTGCAGGTGGAGAGAATGTGACGGAACTCACAAGCAGGACGTCGGCAATCAATCACTATTTGCGGCACAGGCGGGTGGGGGCAGCCTTTTATCCTATTTTAGTTGCTTGGCGCCATCCGCTCCTATTTGAACAAAGACGAACCGACCCTCCATCAAAGACACACTTTCTGCCGCACACTTCAAAAGGGCGTCTGCATGAGACAATTTGTTACTGATATTCACATGACCCCACTGTTATGGGCACATTTTCCGTTGAGGGCGACCGAGCCATGCAACTAATTATGCGCCTCACAGCCTGATTTTGAAATGACGACCAAAATACCATCAATCATGGCGCATGTGAAAAGCCAAGCGGTGCATCTCGGATCCTCTGATGAGTTGACAAGATTCAACCTTTGGGCCGAATGCGCTCTTGGCGCGGACAGAAGAAGTGAGCAAATAGTTATTGCCGTAGCATAAACAAAAGTCTCCACAATCGCGGATGCCATTCGACGAACACGCAAGTTTTTGCAATCTTGGTCTGCCCTGGGGAGAAGATAAAAGGGGGGGAAAATCATAGGTATGTATTAGCATCTGCATGGGTCGCCGAGGATGATTCAGCTTCAGAATGCAACTGGCCGATCTCAGTTCTAGACTTGCTTCTCTGTCAGATGAGCCACATGCTAAGCCAACCACCCACACTGGACGAAAAGGAACAAGGCCAAGACTTCGGCAATTCTTATCCCTCTCTCTGTGTGGAGGCAACGCCCGAGCGCCCGTGTTCCCTCGGCGCTGCCCTCTGGGTATGAGATGGCTCGCAGTATATGCGATGCGCATTTCTTTGCGACAGACAGCATAGAGTGGCCTCTGTTTTTTTGGTGATTATACAGACTTATGCATACTTTTAGCGTTGGCATCCGTCTCGTCCTGGCCGGGGAGATGCCCGCCTTGAGGCCGATCCTCGCGCGGCCTCCGGTGGCTGCGTCTCAAAGCGGTTAGCATATGATGTGGCTGACTGTGTATGCCGTCATCAGCCCGTGAGACTGCAATCGGTCAATCCCGGTAATGTGGCGCAAAAGCAGCTTTGAGGCCACGTCGGAATGTGCTCGCCACTGGGCTGGGTCTTATACCAAAGCCCTATACCAAGGCCCTATAGACCTCCAAGTATTACAACGCTGTTCCCTGCAGCCTCAAGAACCCACCAAAAGAAAACATATTCCACAAATGACGTGTCACTGCAAGGCTCATGGACACGTAACCGCTGGGCGTAGTGAGGCAGGAAGCCTGCACCTCGGACCCGGCGCAGCGTCTAACTAACCTGTTCATCTATGTAGCGATTTGGTCTATAGATGAAATACTTCGGAGTATTGGCTAGGCGGGTCTATCTATGTAGATATGTGCTGAGAATTATTGTTGCGCCCAGTCCCTCCTCTTCTGGCGTGGCAAAGTTTCCGAAGAAAATGTCCCAGTTAATAAGATACCAAACAGGTTGCAGTTGGCTAGATATAAATGGCATTTTCTGGACTCTAAAAACAACAAAACATGATCGTAGCTAACAATCTGACCTATTTATGCACAGTTGTTCAAGGTTCAGATCCAAGTTTGCATGGATTTGGGCTGAATGAGCTTGAAGACGAGGACAAAATGGGTATTGAAGTAATATGAATATTCCTAACTTGCCATTGATCTGTTGACGCGCCGTATCATTTTACCTTGACACTCACTGAACAGTATCACTGGTGTTTACATCTTGCTTAACCCAAGTAGAGAAGGACAGAATTATGATTCCTCTTATTGGTCCCAGTTGCTTGACTCTTTATTATTCACGCATAATTTTATTGGAATATTTTGCAGTTTGTAAATGACACGCAAAATACTGAGTTTGACCGATAAACTGTCTCCTAATGCTCCCTAGTCATCTGCTCCTTCTCCGTCATGACCTCTTCAACCCTGGCATCCAAATCACTCACGCGTTTATGCTTGGTGCCAGGCACAAACCAAGATGTGTTTGTAAATAATTCGTTCATCTCCTCTAGCGGCAACAACTTCGTCTCCGGCATAAAGGCCCAGAAGAACAGAGCGTTTGTAAAGTTGCATACGACGAACAATAGAAAGTACTTCCAGCCAATGTCCTTAATTGCTGGTGCGGTTATCTGTCCGATCATGGTGTTGAATGCGAATGAGACCATGACACCGATGGAAATACCCTTGGATCTGGTCTTGGTGTCAAATACCTCGGCCGGGATGATCCACGAGAGGGAACCACAAGTGAATGAGAAACTGATTTGGTAGAGCCAGTTTGTGACAATAAAGAGCCATCCTAGAGATTTCTGGGCTGGCCGAGATACGTTAGGAAAGCTGGCGATGGATGCAGTGACGATGATGAAGCAAACGCCGTTGATTGCATTGCCGGCGATCAATGGCCATCGGCGGCCGAGCTTATCAATGAACAATACGGTACAGAGCTGAGCGAGAATAGACAAGATGTTGCTAATGGCTTGGTACTTTAATGATTCCGTGGTCCCAATGTTAATGGTGGCATAGATTTCCGGGGTGAAGTACTGGATCGCCGACACACCGGTCATTTGGACCGAAGCCTGCAGGGCTGTGACGAGAAATAGGCGGCGGAAACTGGAGCGATCGGTGAATAGGTCACGATAGCCCTTGGCTTCGAGCTCGTGCTCGTGAGTGATGGCCGATTGAATTTGGAGGTACTCGGCCTGAACCCAAGGGTCATTTTCATTGCCATTGGCGTGAAGCCTGGCCAATGTCTTTAGTCCTTGCTCTTCCTTGCCGTGGTCGATCAACCAACGTGGGGACTCTGGGAATAGGAGGATCATAAGCGCAAGGATGGCAGCCGGGACAACCTGAAGACTGAGAGGGATGCGCCATTGAACACTGGTTTTGTAGTGCAGGTTTGTGCCGTAAACAGTCCATGCTGAATATAAGTCAGTCGCCTGAGCTAGATCAAGTATTCATCATTACTCACTTGCAACAGCTGCACCAATACCGAGCATCAGTTGCTGCAGGCCAGTGACTCGACCACGGATTGAAGGGTGAGCAATCTCCGCCTGGTACATGGGCACGATCATGACCAGGATACCAACGCCAAGCCCACCAATAGCTCGACCAGCGTAAAAGAAGGAGAGATTCTGGCCTGCTGCTTGGAGGGCGCCTCCGAGGCAGAAAATGATGGCACCGATCATGATGGCGAGTCTTCTGCCCAGCCAGTCACCAGTTGGGCCAGCAACCATGGCTCCAAAGAAGCCTCCACCTGTGAACAGGGACACAACGGCGCCGCTGTGAGAATGTTAGCAACGACTTGGGTAGGGCGATACAAGCGGCGATACATACGATTCATTTGCACTTGGGTTGAATTGCGCTATGAAGGATGTTGAGGCTATACTGCCTCCAATAACACCGAGGTCATATCTATTCAAGTGTCAGCCTTGGACAGTTTGTAGGTTTTCTACGTGAAAAGTACCCATAGTTGAAGGATCCAAGTGAGGCAAAGACGCCGACAAGAAACTATGTGATGGTTAGTGACGAGTTTTGTTGAGTGGGTCGGACAGGGGCGCTGAACATACCTGGTATGTCTTGGGGTTCATCATGGTTGCTGTACTTTAGACTGTCAATAGACAATCACTCGATACACAAAAGCCAGGCGATGCTCTTTTTTAGAGAATATGAGGGCATGGAGCGCAGTTTATGTATTCGCATCTGCTCACGCCAGCCTCAGATATCTACACGCTCTGTCTACATTGGGCTAAGGCGGCCGTGGCGCGCTACAGGATGGAGATTATTCGCTAGCCAACATCTGTAGCCGCTCTAATGAGACGAGAGAACTGGCTCGCGCTACCGCCAGCTCCCCAGTTCTATTGTCTTCAAACCCCGCACTTTTACGCGAGAGCAGCTAAACAACACCCGTGCCCAATTGATTACTTACAAGCGGTCCAGTAGCGTGGCGAGGTTGCTGAAAAAGGTTAACGACTGTGGGTTTAAGTTCGTCCAATACGAAGAAAAAAGGCTGGCCACCCCAGAAACCAAGACATCCCCGGATCTTCTGCCCCCTGTCAGGGTTCATAGCGCCAACATGCACCTGATCCGTCGGGTCCATCCTCGACTAAAATTGGATTTCCAATTAACATCGCCATACTTCTTCTCTCCCGGGGAAAATAATCTACGCAGCCGTCTAGATCAGTCATGTGCGTAGGAATAAAAATCCCCACAACACATCCCATGACTGCATAACCCAAAGTCGATGAGCTCAGCAGATTAGGTGGATGCCCTGGCTAGTTAACCCTACATTATCTGACCAATTGCATACAAGTATGAACGGTTTCGGGTTGACTGTGGCCCCACGCTTAAGCATACATCCGCTTCTTGCCAAGAGGCCTGTAAATCATCTGAATCCGGAAATATCCCCAGGGTGATATAATCAATATCCTCTTGTGGTTTTGTATGCGCAATTTGAGTTAGCAGGCCACTCAACACATTCACCTGCCCAGAGCCGTCTAAGGTAGTTCCACTAGGTGGCACGGGTTGTCGCGAGTCATTGAGCTTGCAAATCCCAGCAAGTATGGCCCACAATTAAAAATCTAGAATGAGGCCACTGATAGCCAACAATTGTAGAATTGATGTCGTGACGATGAGCAGTGACACCCACCGTCGATTTGCATGATGAACAGTTGAGTAGGATGTCGCAATTCCTTTTTAGTATTGAAGACGATGACAGGGTGCAGCTTCAGTTGATGACGCAATAAGGCAGTCGATGTGTTGAGGGTGGCATTATAATAACCTTGAAAAACGCTGTTTGGCTGGTAATTTCTCAGTAGCAAATTGCCTGGGGTATTTCTTGGAAGCTCTTCATCGACCTCAGGTTCGTAAATATGCAATTTATCCAAGTGTATTGCGTGGTAGCTAGGGCTAGCATATCCGTCCTGGGGGGATAATATTAACGTGGTTCTTGGGTTGTCAAGTATTAAAAACATTAAAGTATTTGTTTATTAGGCATGCTCAAACCGAACGATTTCCTATTTATAGACTAGAAAATAGTGCCATCGGTAATTCGGAAACGGCTGAATGAAATTTCACAGGCATGACCCGAAACGGCCCAAAGACAACTAACAGCATGAAGTTAAAGTAGATTCAAGGTTGAATAGACTCTGTGGTTGACTCAGTTCCAGTTGTATACGCTCTATGTATAATGTTGATCTTAATCAATAGTAAAATTCCCAACCATCTTGGTATAATGGCCGTCCATGAACATGTGCCAGTTTTAGGACCACGTCTGAGAGTCTCCTTTCGATCGTCCATGAAATTACCGAATGCAACTGTTTTTGGGATGCCAGTTATGAATAGAGGAAATCATCTTCCGAGCAATATGTGGGGAGACGCGGGGAAATATTGCCGACATGCGCTTACGACTCACTCGAAGCATTTGGGAAAACGCGACAATTGTTATTCCATCGCATGCCAAAGAATTGCGCGGGCTATTTAGGTCAATTTTATTATCAATCATATGAGGTCAAAGCTAGGGTAGCGTCAAGTTGACATTAACCTTTTTTTCTGAGACAGAAAGCATCGACCTTCCAAGATGACAGCGCTGTCTAAAGAAATCAGCAGTACCAATGTCACAGCGAGCAACGTCGAAGACGCAACGCCATGTGTTCAAGAGGAAATGCCCGAAGTTTTGCGAAATTACAGTTCACATGATGTTCAGATACTCGAGAAAGCTCTGGTTCGCAAGATCGATCTTCGGAGTTTACCGATCCTCATTATCTTATTTCTTTTGAACATCCTCGACCGCAACGCCATCGCCAATGCACGATTGGGTGGGCTGGAAGAAACGTTAAAAATCGATAATGTGCAGTATCAGACAGCCGTCATGGTTCTCTGGGGTATGTTTTGTCAGTGTCAAACCCAGATATCCCACTGATACAAAGCATTTAGCTGGCTACATCTCAATGATGGTTCCTTCCAACATGTTGCTGTCTGTTTTCAAGCCCCGCATATACCTTCCAACGGTTGTTATCATCTGGGGAATAGTATGTATTTGATCTCTGTCTATTCCAAGACGAAAGGCTCAATCATAGTGCACAAAATAGGTTTCTGGCGCCACTGGGTTTGTGCAAAATTTTGCCGGGCTCGTTTCTCTGCGTTTTTTAGTGGGCGTCACCGAGGCACCTTACTTTCCGGGCTGTGTGTTCTTCCTATCTTCTTGGTACACGAAATCGGAACTTCCATTTAGAATTGCAATCTTCTACTCGGGATACACGCTGTCCTCTGCTTTCGGGGGGTTGATAGCCGCTGGGATAGTGGGGAATATGGACGGAGCGGGGGGCTATCCGGCCTGGGTAGGTTCTTGGCGTATTTCCTTTTATGGAGTTCATGCTGATGATTCTATAGAGGTGGGTATTTATTATTGAAGGCTCTGCCACAATTGCGACAGCCTTTTTGGGATATGTATTATTGCCAAACTACCCAGAAAACACGCCATGGTTAAGTGAAGCCGAAACTGCATTGGCTCAACATCGACTCTCAAGAGAGATGGATGGAGAGGCAGATGAAGTTAGGGATTCAGTATTCGTCGGCTTGAAACAGTCAATGGCTGACCCAAAAGTATGGATGTTGGTTCTCATACTCACAGGCGCTGTTGTAGGCATGAGCTTTACTTGTGAGTGTTCTTTCCTAGTCAGAAGGCGTCAACCTATGAAATCCTAATGTGTCCTTCAACCCAGACTTCTTCCCCTCAATTGTCCAGACCCTTGGGTTTCCAAATGTTGAGACGCTGCTTTTGACCGCTCCACCCTATTTTGTGTCCTGCATATTCTCAATAGCCAATTCATGGCACAGCGGCAAAACCCAAGAGCGTTGTTTTCATATTGTCACCGGTTGCATTATTTCCATTATCGGCCAAATAATTTCCATGTCAACACACCATACTGGTGCCAGATACTTTGTGAGTGTATTATTCTTATGATCTCAGCTAGGGGGCAATGTACTAACAATTCTTCCACCTAGGCCATGTTCTTGCAGGCTATGGGCTCATTTGCTGTCTTTCAGCTCATTTTATCTTGGATCTCTAGCACTATTCCACGGCCAAAAGCCAAGAGAGCTGTGGCTTTAGCGATTTGCACAGCTATTAGCAACGCCACGAATATCAGCACTGCATATCTTTATCCAATATCTGATGCTCCGTACGTCTATCTAAGTGATCAAAGATATAAGTTAATAGTACTGATTTCATGGACAATTCTAGGCTATATAGAAAGGGTTGTATTGTCATTAGCGTTGCCTTGGTTGTTTGTTCGTCTTCCTCAATCATGCTTCGGGCTTGGCTTCAAAGAGAGAATAACAAGTATGACATGTCTGGAAACTCTAGGACCCAAGTATTTCGCTACGTACTATAGTATATGGCCGATTTTCAAAGTTCGACTGCTTCTATCCCCATTTCCATGGTTTCGTCAGTTTCGCCCAGTTTGAACATAATATTAAACTTCCGAGATGCTGCTCCGAGTCTCTGAGCTGGGAGAGCTTCTTTGCAATACCATGCTTCGTGTACCCAAATTGCGGCTTCTTTCAAGTCGTCCAGATTTCCTGTAACATAGTGGCGGAGTTCAAGGTATTCAACTAGGTTATTTAAATACAGTATACCCTCAACCGCATCATCATGCGAGCGCAGTTTGACTGCTTGAATCAATTATTCCATAGTCTCCTCCAGATCGCCCATATTTCGCAAACGACAATAGCAGAGGCCGAAGCTAAAAGCAAGAGTGTTGAAAAGAGTTGCGCGCATCGGATGATCGTCCATAAGAATTTTGATTCCTTCTCTTTTCGTGTGGTTAGAAGGCTCCAGATCGTGAATTCGGTTTGTTTTTTGATAACGGCGATGCAGTTTATTTCCTAGATTAGCCAATCGCCTGCTTAAATTCGGATGGTCTGCCGGGGTAACGTTGATACACTCTTCTGACATCATAATGGCGTATTCCATATCCTCTATATTTCGTAGACGTTCAAATAGCAACTCTAGATGGTTTGCAAGACCTTCTAGACAAATTGCCCGAAAAGAATCATCTACAGGAGTACTTTCCAGTCCTTGTCGTGCAACCCGTATGGACCTCTCGAGATGGTGAATCTCATCTGTTCTTGGATATAGTGAAGAGTAATATTGTGCAGCATTATTGTAGAAATAGACTCTACATGGAATGCCTCTCTGAAGCTAGGGAAATTGCGTTTTCTGTGGCATTAATGGCTTCATGAAGCTGCTATAATTGTCCGGTTTGGCCGTATTGAGAACTCATGATATTTTCAAACGTGAGAAACCATTCCGCAAGTTTCTGGCGCAGCACTCGTAAATCCAGTGGCCTTCATGGACATGAATTCAGCTTGCTCAAACTCATTTGACTCCCCGGTTCTCCCATAGCACTCAGCGAGAAATATTCCTAGCAGGTTCATGTGGTTTGCTTGCTCTTGCGTACCGGTAGCTGCTGATTCGATAGCAAGTCCTACTGTCTGGATTGCTCTGTCAATATCTACAAGATAGCCAAGTTGCTTGTAATTAAGATAGAGGCCCATTGCAAGAGGTTCCGTCGTGTAAGATCTTCTGGGTCGTCTTTTGCACCAAGGTCCACAGACAGTTTGGCTATCTCGATACCGCCGGAGAGAAATTTGACATGGCTAAATCTTTTAAATACCTCAAAAGTATCGTTGATAAATTTCTGATGCAATTTGAGAGAGGTCCATTTGCTGCAGTGTTCCTGGCCCTTTGCTTCATGATGAGCACCGCCTCCTCTAAATATTGCCGGTCCCCTAGCTCCTTATATGCACGATAGATTATATCCCCTAAATCTGCTAACCTATCGGTATAATCAGAATAATTGAACCTTGTCGACTCAAGGATCTGGTTATTAAGAGCGACAGCCTCTTTCAAGTCATTGTCGATCTTTGTTGCCTCGTATCTGGAGACCAACATGTCTTTAAGGTGTAATCTCATGACTGACAGGGACGGATGCTCGTCTTTTGCTTTTTGTATACTGGCTTTGGAAAGTTCCATAGCCATGTTGATATAATTCAGTACTGTCTTCTTCAACCCATTGGTTATAATGCTCTTTCGCCAAATCGAATAGAGATATGGAGACATCCTCTCCTTTTGTCTCAAAATCATCAATTTGCGATACGTTCATCCGTGAAGTTTTATAAGATACGCATTCGACGCTATATAAGAGACATGATTGCAAAATACGAGAGGAATTCATAACTACAAACGATTATTCCAACATACAATACAATCATGGAATCTATCATGCATCGGCAGAGAGAGAGTATTCAGAGATAGAACGTACCCAAAGCTGATATTCCTACCATCCACTCACATAATTCAATACTAGCTGGCAACATGGATATTGGCATAACCTGAATTAATGGACTATAGTTAAAGCTCTTCGTTCAGTTCTCTGTCCTTAGTAGGACTATCCAACCCCTCAAATAGATCGACCCCCCATTTCTGGCCGGGATTTGCGAGTCGGATCTGCTTATCCTGTCGGGCAATTTCATCGAGCTCATCCTTTGTAAATTTAACCCCCTGGGAGGCAAAATTCTCATCAATGTATTTTTCATGAGTACTCTTGGGGATGACGGTTGTGCCCCTCTGCTGCCCCCAAGCGAGAACTGCTTGGGCCACTGTGGCGTTCTTACGCTGGGCCAGCTTCTTCCAGAATGGGTCTTGCAAGATTCTGGGGATGTCAGGGTTATATGTGGGGTTTGTGCTGGCCAGCGGCGAATATGAAATGACCTTGATGTCTCGCTCAGTGTGGAAATCGACAAAGGCCTGTTGCTGGAGATACGGGTGCAACTCAAACTCGTGTGCATACGGCCTGATGGTGGCGACGTCGAGGATCTTTTCAACATCGCGTGGCGCAAAGTTGGACAGGCCGATGTGGCGGGTCAGGTTGGCACGGACGAGGTCCTCCAGCGCCAGCCAGGTATCCACTATCGTGGTTGAATTGTCAAGCTCGGTTGAGCCGGGGACGAATGCCACGGGCCAATGGATCAGATACAGGTCGAGATACTCGACGCCGAGATCAGCAATCGACTTCTCAATGGCCTTGCGCACCAGCTCAGGGCGATGGTCCGTGTTCCAGAGCTTGCTGGTGATCCAAACATCTTCCCGCGAAACACCCGAAGCCACGATGCCTTGGCCGACTTCCTGTTCGTTGCGGTAAATGGCGGCTGCATCGATATGGCGATATCCCGACTTTAGAGCATATTCCACGGCATAAGCCACCTTGTAGAAGGGATACAGTCAGTATATTCCATTATTGCTACTCGTGGAGATGAGGATCCGAACGCACCTTGCCTTTCTCCGAAAGCCACGTTCCAAGCCCGAAAGCGGGTATCTCGGCTTCAGCATGGCTGAGAGGCACGGGTATAGAATCGATGGCCAGCGAGAGTAGTGAATACACAACCCCGCTGAACACCGCGAGCGCGGAAAAGGGCTTCACGAAACCCATCATCAAAGGCTTCTTCCGACGATGAGAGAGGATGCCGGATGGATTGGGGATTGCCTGGGGGATTGCCTGGGGGATTGCCTGAAAAGCCTCAACGGTCCAAGTCTTTTCAATTTTGGTGGGGCTCGCCGATTTGTCAGCCGTTATCGCAACATCCGGGGGTTCCATGACATAATTGTGCACCACTATGGACTGATCCCTTCACAGCGATAGGCTGTGCATTTCATGCCTGCTTGAATTCTCAAATGCTATTTTCTAATACAAGACATTTAATGTTGATATGCACACAGGATTACAAAAGCTATAAACGACTGTCATCTCCTGGATGTTCCGGATTAGGTCTGCATTTTTTTATTTATTATTATTTGATATCCTAGAGGTCCAGTTCTTCAACCCACAGAGGTAACCAAATCGTGGCCCCAGCCAGCACAATATAAACTTCACACAGCAAAGTTAGCAGTTAGGCTACAATACCCAAATAGCCTTTGAAATCCAATATATATATAGCCTCATGCAGCCCAATGAAAATAACATTGATGCCTTTTTCCTTAGAAAACTGTTTGGGGCGTTAAAGTTTAAGTATACCAAGGGTTTTTTGTTCACACAGTTGCATCAAACTGTGCCTTTTCTACACATATCAAAATTTTCCTTCCATGTACCTTCGGCTAAAAATGGGCTTTTTTAATTCATCTTTTCGTCATTCAGTTCCAACCATCTGTACCGATTAAGCAGTGTCCGAACCAATGCTCAAACAGCGCAAATATGCACCAATTTCATACATTCAATAATCTTTTGCCTAATTTCGAAGGGAAATAATGTTGACTCATGACGAGCTACTTATTTTGATACTCCAACCTCGTCAAGCGTTACGTGAATTTGATGAGAAGGAAGCTATGTGCTCTCATCACAAGGAACCACTGTCAATTTCGCAGCATGACAATCAGCAGGAATATCGCCGCTGCTGAATGCAAAAATCTTTTGTGTAACGCTTCCATCTTTCCAGCGGCAATATACCAAATCACTGCGAGTTCCATTTGTCTGTGTGGTTGAATCGCAACGCAATTGATCTTGTTCAATGCGGCAGTGAAGAGTCTGTTGTGAGAAATCGCTGGTGAAATAGAGGAAATCCACGTTTGGGTGATTAGTCGATCCGTGGCTAAGTCTAGTATATCCCATTGAAACCCGGTTGCTCTTTGTGTACAAGTTGCCATTCTCTGATAGCCTAAAAGGCGTCTGATCCTCAAGGATCGCACTGCGAAAGCCGCCAGACCTCAAGCCCACGTAGAGCCATCCGGTTTCGACTTGGTCTGTGGAAGACAGATAAAAGCAGTTCTCCACGTTGGATACTGGTGTTCCCGTGGCATTAGCCGACGTTTTTGTGGTAGGCGTTGTGCTGAGCATTTATATACAATTAGAAACATGTTGCAAGTTGAAAGGGGAGGACAAAACACCAACTCGGTAGAAGACGTAATCGCGGCATCTTGGGGCAGCGCACTGGCAACAAGTGCAAAGACAAAAGGCAACAAAACAGAGACACGCATGATGAGCGATTGCGATGGATTCTCGATGGAGATGAGGCTAAAGTTTAACTATACTTCTGCGACAAGTCTGGACTGAGAAACATGGCTCATTTTAAGTCCATGGCCCCATTGCTGAGTCCTGGTTGCCTGGCCACTCGGTTGAAATTGCCGGATTCCTTTAGATTATACCAGGGGATTGATTGGTGGCATTATTGCTACCGGGGGCATGGCCGGTAAAGACCCACGGGCTTTAGGCCATCCCATTAGCCGCTAAAAATAGCGAGCCCACTGTAAACACCACATTTCGCCGCTGTAATGTCAAATACAGCATCATCGAACGCATTGACAACTGTGAGAGTTAGGAGCTGCAAGTTGTTACTTAATAGCGCTGCTGTGGCCACCGTTAGAGGTGGAATGACCTAGAAATGAATTTGATGGCACGGCCAATCCGGGGGCCTGAAAGTCGTGCACTCCAAGCAATTCCCTATCCCTTCAACTGTGCCAGGGCAACAAACAACTAAGCTCACAATCCATCCTCAGCCCGTAATGGCTCATGCTCTTCCATGAATGACAACCTAATTAATGAGATACAGGAGGCGAATTTTCTGTATACAGGCTAGAATAATGATTTATGCGTATGATGAAGGCCTTTGCATCGCTTTGGATGGTGATCATAATATCTTGACCGTGAGGAGATATCGAGGTCTCTTATCGCCACGAATCGGTCGTGGTGGCATATTTGATTGCGATATTCTCCAAAAAGCTTCCGTGACGAGCTTGACCAAGACGGGGATACGGTAACTATGGCATCCGCTCTCTGGCTCACGGTAGCAAAAAGCCCTGCCGTAACCTCCCATGCCCGAGCATCCGTCTCAACTAAGTCGTACCGGGGCGGGAAATAGTGCTCGCACGTACAGCATGACCTCATGCTTTCGAGTGAGCCCTTTGCCGCTTTTGGTAGCAAACTCACTCCAAAATCGGATTTTGAACCTGCGTTTCTGTTCCGACTTCCCATCTTTATTATTTTGCAACAATATTTTTGACGATCATATTTATGATCACTATGGTGCAGATGAGCCCCAAGGTTGTTCATCAAATATCAACCTCATGTTGAGGGTTCTTTATGAGTCAATTCTCGGCATAGCGTTGTGTGTTCTCGTCACTATCCGGATTGCCACCAATCTCAACCTTTTCGCCCCATGAGAACTTGCTCATTTCGTGACACCGAAATACTTTGAAAAAGGTAAAGAATATGGTAAGCTCTAACCGGACACCAAAGATGACATTCAGAACGTCAAAGTACCGATCGATTGGAGGTTTGCCATTAAAGGGTCGTCATTATCTTCAATGTGAATTCCGCCATTCCAGTCAAGCCAATTTTCGACTGAAAGCTGTGCTGCTGTGCAGATAGATGCAACTGCACTAAATGTAGCCCGAGTAAACCAAAGCATGGAACATAGTATAAGGAACTGCAAAGGCTATTATAAACTTGGCTTATTGGCGAGACCCATTGCATGGAAACCTACTCTTGTGTCATAGTGATCCTTCTTCGCATCATCTAGCGATGGACAATGGTCAGTAAGGAGGGTAAACAGAATGGTATGGCACAGGAAAGATCAATACAGAGGGCGGACCTCAGATAGAGATTGCCAGACTGATGGCGTATATACGAGCTGACAAATTTGCAAAGAACACCGATATAGCCGAGACCAAGTAGAAGAATGATGAATGCCGTTGAGAACGTCATTTTCACAATAATCTATCCAAACGCGTCTAGCTGTTTGAGTTTGTCTGTAGATAGTCTTGTGCCAATCCGCACACACATGATGAATGTAAGAATGTCTGCAAAGTAGCCTGCCGTTTTCTAACATTGTAAGTTTGATAGTGGTCAAAACTTTGTATCCTCCACCTAAGAGATTAATTTACTCCATGGCCACTAATTACTCCGCCCTCACGTTGGGTATTTCTATCTTGATCTCAGTGAACATTCAGTGGCGTTGGCTGGTTATTGTTCTAGTGTTCCGAGTAGCAGAAATGTAATCTTGCGATTTCATCCCGATGTTTCAGCCGTATGCAAAGCTCAATCGAATTTGAGGGTCATGTAGAGGTTTTGTGATGTCTCTCTTTCTGACGACCTTTCTTCATACAAAGATACAGGAGAGTGCAGCTTAGGATCAATGATATGGAAATTATAGAGAATTCGAGTAATATAAAATACAAATGGGGTCTCACACAGTCGACCTCCAATGATCAAAGAAGAAATGTAGGAAAAGCCATGACATCAGGTCGACTGTGAGCATGACGCTGCAGTTTCAAATCTGTGAGCAGATGATAGGTGTAGCGCAATATAATGCGGAGGAGGGTTGGAGTTCGCCATCGGGTCGAAACTGACTTGGCTGTAAAGGAAGATGCGTATCTCATTGATACACTAAAGACCAAATCAGGCTGTGGTATGCATCGGCTGGTATATTTTTGTCTCCTATTACACCGTGACTGCTTACAAGTTTCAGCTGGTACTGTAATTTTACTTCTTGTCCAGTAATGTCTCGCCACATTACCGTCATTTCTCCACCTCCTGTGTTAATCTGGGCCGTGTCGTCCTGCACAGCCCATGTATGAGGGGTATCTTGGCGCATGGGTACCGTGCTGTTCGCCATCGGAATTTCTTGCCCACTTATTCTCAACGTTAGTCTTGCTATTTAGAGCCCTGCATCAAAATCTTCCCAAAAGGTTGGGGTGATGTGGTCCGGAAAATGCAATGCCGCTGCCACCTACAACACAGTGATACACTTGGGCATAAACGCCACAAGTACACTGTTGCTCAGTGGGAGTAATTGTTGTATGCAATTTCTGGCGGCCCCAACACGAAGACACCTACCAAATGCACCCACAAAGGTATATGGCTAGATGTTGGGGTATTGGGCATTCTTAATCTGAACCCCATTGGAGGGCAGAAGGCCATCTTATGGCTTTTAATCGGAGCATCTTCAATGCCACTGCATTTACTGAATCTGCGTTGTCTATCTACGGATACCTTGTATCGTGCGATGAGACTGGCTAACTGATGACGTCAAGATACAATTCCACCTTTTTTATGTCCTTCGACAGTAACAACTATCTAGTATGTGCTATCCCAGAGCTGTTTTGGAACAGCACGGAGATGTTACAAGTGGAAAATATGTCAGCAACAGGCCGTGGTAAAAGGCCTCCGTCTAATACAACCAAGTATCTTCACGGCATTAAAGACGAATGGGTTAGTTTGAACATATCCACCATGAGTAGTATCAGAGAATTTGAGCTATTAAGGCCACAATAATGCGAGCAGAAGTATTCAAAGACCTTTGTTTCTGGTCGGAGTACTCTGATAATAACGACTGATACTACCGCGATCGAACCGTTCACACTACATGCCTATGGCAATAAGCATTCAGCCACAACCTATTTGAATTCTTAGAGCGGGTTAGACCCTAACGAGTGGTATAATGGTAGCAGTCAATATGAAGCTCAGTACTGAATGTGTAACCCGGTTATGCGGTCGCAAGGCAATTATCACCAATATGAATCATGGATGCTACATATCGATCAATAATGAGTCGGCTGGGAAAGGGACGTATGACGTGGCATATTGTCACAGCGAAATTGTCCCACAGCAATGTGCCATAAATGCCAACTACACAACGATAATAGTCATCATTGCTTGCAATGCTGTCAAGATCCAAGACTGCGCTGAAGTTGGAAATTTGATTGGACAATGCTCATCAGTAGTAGTAAAGTAAACCGGCCAAAATCAGGACGTTTGTACATTAGAGAAACTTTAGTGATATGCGCTACACGAATGCCTGGCTTCAGCAGGCAGGTGAGCTTGCGATAGTGGAAATGGCCTGAGGCGCACAATCGATTGGCCATAGCACAAGAGCAGATTGTGCATTTTCTCCCGAGTCCCTCCATGCATAGAATGAGCCTGCGACTAGCGCCATGTTCACTGAATAAACCACGAATTTGGCATGATACGAAGATTATGGCTGTCGACCTCAAGCTTTTGCAAATGTTCGAGTAGGAAAATATCACCCGTCGTAATGTTAGCCCTCGTCGTCACTTTGGCTCCTCGACGACTTCCATCGTAGAATTGTTTGAAACTTTACTCCGTATTCCTTTAATCTCTGTCTGCCCGCTAGTAGGAGAAGAGTGATGCGCTGGCTGTGGCTGCGTTTTTGGTTGCCTTTCCTCTTGTTCGCTCGTTGGTCGCAAAACCTTTCAGCTCAAATGTGACTCTGACGCGTGTCAACGGTCAATTTATTATGGCCTGAGAATGCATGCTAATGCAGGGGGAGTCTGATGACTGCAGGCCTTTGCAGAAATTGGAGAGGTCATTTCATCTGCGAACGCTAAGCCCCTCATCCAAGCCAATAGGAAACAACATTACTCTTCGGGAAGATTAACTAAGTTATCCGCCATTGTTTGGCGGCCAAGAACGTCAAGTGTAACTGCAGGTCTCGAGGGTTAGAGATGAGCGCTCCATGAGTATCCAAGGCATAATAAATGTTTTGATTCTGAGATGATTTGAAGCCTTTTACTTTCACTCAAAAAGAATATTTTCGACAGGGGCATCGGATGATGCTATCAAAAAGCCTCTACCCAAGTACCCAGGCAGTGCACAAAAACAAACACCTGTGGACTGTACATTGAAACGACTACCAAAACTTGGGTTAGGATCGCAGAGGTATCCGAGTAGGACTAAGGCGGCTAGACACAGCCAGGGGTTTCACTCTCCACCGTGACCCTGGTCCATCAGCTACGTCAGCCTTGTGGGTGTCTCGGGCTAACAAGGGTAGTTGGTTAGGATCGGGTTATTACCGTTAGGCGGTCCACATAGAGAGATACATAGAAATACCCGCTAGCAGCTTTTGATGCGTGTGCTCAGTCAGCCCTTGGACTGAAACGGGATGTTTTGAAATGAAAGGCATACTCGTTGAAGAATAAGTGGACCAGCAAGCTTGGGAATACCAGACGTGAATCCTGTTCCGGGGCTCAGTGTACAGCTGAAATATTTGATGCATGATTTCAGTTCAACATCGCAAAGCTATCTTCTAGTATATAATGATCGTTGGACTACTTTGGTCGATTTGATTGCCAGATACTCTGAACCCACCAGTTCGACTAATCTGAGAGAGGTGGGGAGATGACAGGGACGAAAATTCTGCAGTTTGATATTGCGGCTGAAATCGCGGTTTGCCTAGTGCTAGTGCTGACCTGATCCACCTCCATATGGAGCCTCGGTCGGCTCCACGCTCTCATCTCGTGGAGAGAAAGCTCTACCAACCAATCATGCCATCAATATTTAGAGATACGCATGTAGATTGCAGTCCTGGGATGCGGCAACTTCTTCATTTGGGGTTAGCTCCTCCAGCCCGACACTTACCCTGGGCTTCATATGGGATTGTGACAGGGTTAGTATTCTTAGATTTCCAAACAAGTTGAACAATCGCAAGACATTCGGGATGCCTTGACGCTAGAACTGGCACTAATGGTATCAGAATGGATCCATTGTGGGGATATCGAGGAACTTACCCCTGGGATGAACAATAACAGGATCAACTCGCGCAAATGCTGAAGTATATGAGGTCCCCGGTTTCAGCATGTGGTACTGCGCGCTCGGAATAACCTTGGATATCCAATCTTCGAGTTGGCCTCCTGCTACACCTACAATGTACGCGCTCACGTTCTTCACTGGCTTAATTACCATCTTTGTGGGCAGCGCATGTGCCGGCAACGACTTCTCCGTGCCCGGATCATCTGGCACAGACAAGGACTATAGTAATGACCCAGTATACAAGGTTGGGGAAAGTATCACGTTCAAATGGACCACAGATTTCGAAAAAGTGGGAATTCTACTATGGCAGCAGTATCCCAACATGGATTCCGGGAATTCTATTTCCCTCCTGTGTAAGTATAACCAGGGCTTGGGGCGGTTTACAGGAAATTCAGTGTGATTTTGAGCTGACCCCAAACTACAGCTGACTCTTCGTCGACGGCCTTGACTTGGAAGGTGTCCCGCGACTGGCTATCGGGTATTGGCGACGACGAAACTGCTGTTGCTTATTTGGCCATGTATGAGTCTGGATCGACCTCTTATGCCATAATCAGCCACTATATCAACATCACCGCTTCCGAAGAGGCATCCTCATCGGTTGTATCAACAACCTTGGCTGAATCAACAACGTCAGCAGAATCAACAAAATCAGCAGAATCGACAAAAGAAGCTGCGACGAAGACGATCGAAAGCACGGATACTGGCTCTGCCGAAACCACTAGTGCTTCAATGTCGACAAACGTTGTGACCACGGATGCAGCTGGCGGATTGACTACGATCCTTGTCACAGCCACGGAAGCTTCAGCAGCTGCTACCTCGAAATCTACAGATAGAGGCTCTTCATCTTCTGGCTCCTCGTCCCATGCTGGAAAGACGGCAGGCATTGCAATCGGATCCATCCTCGGTGCTCTCTCAGCCCTTGGAGGCGGCGGATACGCATATCGCCGAAAGAGACATTCTGGCAAGGCGGCGGCGGCAGCAGATATTGCTTTCAAGATGCAACAACAAACCAACCAAAGCACACAGATTCATATTTCCCAAGCTGCCCCTGCAACTTCACCCTCACCACCAGCTCCCCCAACTTCAGGATACGCATCTGGGCAATGGAATGCCATGTCTGAACACGAAAAAGCAGCCTATAGCGCCTCGCATACACCTGTATCTCAGCCTAGCCAATCGCCTGGATATCCTATTAATCCGTTCACCGCATACAATCCAACCGCAGCACCGGCCCAACATCCGCCAGCGCAATGGAACCATTCTCCTTCGCAAAACCAGCCTGCATATGCACCGCCCCAGTGGAATAATTCGCCTGAGCAAAACACAACCGAGCTCCCCACTCAAAATTACCAGCGAGACAACGGGCATGGTAATGGAGGAGCATATGAGGCCCCATAACAGAATGTCAAACATGATGTTTTGCCTCTGATGTTGTTATTAGCTAGTTGTATTTGTAAATATAGTGTAAAGTAAATGTCTCAAATTTAATAAAATTTCACTAGTTCGCAGAAATTCACCATGCAAACTAAATTTAATATTAAACCCAATGTGGAACTTGCGATATTGCTGTAATGTAAACAATTATCACATCATTACAATTCTATTTTCTTATACTTAACGTTTAGTTTCTATTTGTTATTCTAAGTGTGGATCGATGGCAAATAATCCCAATACTGTAAGACTACTGAAGCCCAAAGGGGGGTTTACGTTGGCACATTTTAAGAACAACTGCTGGGCGAGGTCTTTGTGTCATTACGTGGTGGCTGCATGCAATGGTGTCATCTGTTGTTCCGAAATAACAACGATGCTGGGTGAGTGATTTTAACGTCAACGACCTCATTGATGGAACGCCACGAAAATTCCCATGATCAAGTTACATTGGCAGACTATGTACATGCAGAATGCCTCCAATCAAATTGGTTCTATGCTCTCCAATGTAGGAAGAAAAATGATTTACAGGAAGAGTTAATGGTTGGTTGTGAATGGGTAGACTTGGCTTAGTCGATACGGTGTTACCTTGGTAGTCGAGAACTAACTAACAGTACCAAGGCGGCCTCTAAGATGATTACAAGCTTGAATTTCCACGTCAGACGTGGCCAGTCCGCGCGACCCTAAAATAATTTTACCAGATGTCGGACTGGAATTTTCGGGCACTACTTTCCGCTTGATTCAAGAGACTACGCCTTGGCCAGTTTGGCCTAGATTTGAACCGGATAATTAGTGCATAGCTAAGCCTTTGGGGGGCCTCAGCCCGCCGGGACGGGTTTCCAGCTCAGACCCAGCTGATGAAATTTATTATCCGAAACGTGACTAGTTAGTGGGTAAAAAAAATCTTTTTTTTATATTGTGTAGTGGCATCTGCAATTTAAATCGTTGTTTTGTCAGCCTGACGACTCAGCCTTATCCTGGCCTAAGCACTAGGTGACTGTCAAACTGGCACAAAACAAATGAATTCTACATTAACCGTTATATTCCAATCTAGTGTTAGTGTTAGGGTTATAACTCAAAGTGCATCTACTCCAATTGCAGAATGGCAGCCTCAAGGCTATTTGCATTGCTCCCTTGATCAAGTAGCTTATTCTTAGAGGTACAAAGTAGAAAAATACCTAGAGCTAAGAGCAAATAAGAACAGAGAGAAAAGTACAGGTGTTTTTTACATTTCATTGTACATATCGGTTACCGCCTCTGTCAACCTGCTGGCCTGTTCGTGGATCTGGACGAACTTAGTAACCTGAAGACGCAGACATTTCTGCAAGGGTTCACTTACCAGTTTCATGTTACTTGTGATGATTAATTCCTCGTTTGTGCACTTGTTGGGATTTGAGGAGACCCAGCAATGAATGTTCGCGCGGGCTCGGCGTGGAAAAATCATTTCTTGCTTTGGACTACGTCCGGTCTCGAGTTGCCTTCTTTTTATAACCATTTCAACAATTTCGTCAAGTTCTCTGAGCTGATGATGAATCTAGATGAATTAATGCAAACAAACGGGTAATTTACATCACGTATAAACTTACAACTTCCATGTTATTCACAAGTGCGATTTGCTCAAATGTGCAGAATTCAGTCTCGAGTTTAACCCAGGAACTCTCGGAGGAAATGCGAAGAGCCTTGGCTTTTTCGGTAATAGCTTCTATTTGGTTGTTGGTGAATCCCTTATTGGCGTCACTATCCGCAAACATTTTGACGATTATTGTTAAAGCCGATAGGCAGGATTCGTGTGTGGGGTGCGATTGATGTATATGAGGATGCAAAATAAATAAAAATGTGCACGGGGTTGAGAATAATTAAACAGGAGGCGTACATTGCGTTTCCTTTAAAAGTTGAAAATTTGTCTATCGTGCCCAAAGGGTGGCTTTCTTGTTCTGGACAGCGATCAGGTACACTTGAACAAATACGCCCTGATTGTTGAAACGGCCATTATTAACACTGGTTCTATGGATCTGTACAGCCATTGTTGGGGGTCGATGGTGCATTCTTAGCCACCCTGAACATTTTGTTTGTTGCCTTTGTTCTGGAAACGAGGAAATAGCTGAAGATGAATAAAGAACAGTTCATTCCTGGCCTCCAACAAAGGGTTTACACTAAAAGGCATAAGAATGGCAGTTCCATTTAGCTATTAATGAATGAAGATCTGTTATTAAAACTGGAATCACTGGTCAGATTTTGTTCTTCAATTTCACTTTGTGAATCGGAACAAAGGTAATTGCTACTGTAGGCGCCACCACCTCAGCTTGCCATATTATCTTTCGATTCTACCAATTCCACTCTCTCCATGTCTTTGTAAATTGTGGCGATAACACTTCTAACCATGGAAAGGCTCCTGTGCTAGAAGAAGTGGCAGTATTTAAAGCAATATATCAATTTTAAATCGAGCATCAGATCCATATCCTCTCCCTGGATGATAAGACAGCACAAAGTTCATTAATAGTATTAAGATCCATATTAACATTTAAACTAAATTTATTAATTAACCCAAAGGGAACCAAATAGTTTGCATTTGTAATCAGGAATAGTTATAGTTGAAAATCCAAAGTCTTCTGTTTTGACATAATCTTGATGATGAACGCGATCTCGATGACACAATACTCCCATATGCATAGTACAATTGAATGGTAAACCAAAGGTAGCTATCCTTATAGTATTGCTAAGATTGAAGTCATTATTTTTATAAGACACTCGTCGCTCTGAACCTAATATCACGTCAATTAGGGTATTGATGTTAGCAATTACATGGTACAATTGTCGGATGGATACAAATTCATGATGAATTATTCCTTGTTTCATTATTTACTACCATTTTAAATCAGATGTTTGACAATATACATTTTTATCAGACCTGTGAACCATCCATCTACTCCTACCCATTTGATTAAAATCATTACTCGTCACAATTATCATCCCCCATGAATTCCCGCTTCGTGAACTCCGTATTTTTATAAACTACGCATGTCCTGAACTTGAGTAGCACATCTAAATGTAAATACAAATAACTTCGTTGGTGGACTCCACGTTTTATCACTGTTATTACTTTTCAACTTGGCTTGGCCTGAGGAAGGAGGTTTTATGTAATCTGACTAACCATTTTACTGTGAGTCTATACACTATGAGAATAAGAACTTAATCAGTAAAAGATTCCTTCCGGGGCATTTATCAGGACTCGCGGAGGTAGCAATATTACCTTCGGCTTTTTGCCACTAATCTCACACGGCTGAGGCGAAAGGCTCTATACAGACTGTCCTCCAAAAGGATTCTCCTAGTATTGTAAAATGATTTGATTCATATTGTTTATTGGTCTTCCACTTCCTTCCAGCTTCTTCCATCGTACGTAAATGTCATATTTATGTACCTGTCCTACTCACCCATCCCCACACGCTCTGATAACCATATGGTTTACCTATATTCCTCAAGGTTCTAAGAGGACGAGACATTTCTAAACTGGCTCCCAACACCCAAGAGATCATTCTCAATGGGACCGTCACGTTGTGGTCGTGTAGGTACCGAGCCATTGACATGAAGTGCCACTCGATGGGTGTGAGAGCCATGGGAGGCCGCCACGGTTGTTGGTGTAATATTTACTGAGGTGGATGTTATTGATTGAGGCTTGGGTCCACTATGGCTATCTTTAGACCTTGTTAAAATCAAGAATGGATTGGAAGATACCTCTGACAAGTGCAAGCAGGTTCGCAGCCAGGGGAACAACGAGCTTGGGTAGTCATTGTGAGAATTGTCCGAGGTAGGTTAATGTAAAAGAATATGATGGTGTTTTAGTAAACTGTAGATATTCAAAAAGGCAATGACAGCCAAATTGTCATAATAGGATATATTGAGACGGATCTGTAAGTATTTAATACTGGGAAGTCCCCTTTTATGTTACTTTTGAAGCCGAGCATATTCACTCTCAAAGCCGTAGCGAACCACTTCAGACAGCCAGAAAAAAAGGCAACAAACATTGCCACCGAACAACAGAGAGCTTCGTATTCAACACCGATTTAAAATTTCCCGTGACTATCAGGCACCCAGCGTGTTTCAGCCTCCTTGCTGGACACTCAACTGACCAAGTCGTGTTTCCGACTGTGGTGTAGACCAATGAGATTGTTTGGCGGCGACTGAGTCAGCTTCAAAGCTTGGCCTTGTTTTCTGCAGGCGAGCAAAATGGGCGAGGTGCATTTCAGATACCGAAACCGACCAACGAGCAGCCCTCTCCTTGTCTCAATACTCCGTAAGATTACGTCACCCAACTTCAACCCGCATTTCGGATACTGTATACAACCAATGAAAGGGGCCCTTAGCTTCAGTCTCACTTTGGCGCCTCAAGAAAAAGGCAACGAGTTTATTTTTCAGATATTGAAAGCACCCAATCAGAAGTTTCCATCCGCCATCCGTGTGCCAATCACAACAGCAAGGTCCATGCAGTGTTGCACGAAAATCAAGTGTCAGACTGTGACCGCCACTTAACTTCTGATTTGCACTTTCAATAAGGTGTATATATGGGCACCAATTCCCACACGCTGACGCCTGTGAACCTTCTCCATCATTTACCCCCATTCTGCTTCATTCTCATTCAATCACCAAGGCGTTTTATAACCAACCATGTCTTCATCCACGAGGCGATATGCTGACAACGAATGGCTCGGTCGTAAGGCTTCCATTCAATCCATGTTTTTAACAGAAAATCTCTCCCTGGACTGCATAAGGGAGCGCCTCGGGCAGGATGATTTTCACATAACGTAAGAATCACATGTTTGGGATGTCTGTAACTTATTCTGACTTGTCTTAAGCAAACATCAACTAGAACATAAGTTGAAAAAATGGGGCTTCAGGAAGAAAATGCCAAAGAACACTGGCTCTGTATGGTGGCAGTATATCGGGCATCAAATTAGCAAGCGCACCAGCGATGGCAAAGAAACACATGTTATCTATGGAGGCAGAATTCTTGACGCACAAAAGGTTCTGCGGGAAACAAATAGGTATCGCATGCCAATATACGGCAGAGGTAAATCAGTTCGCTGTTTCTGATTTTTTAATGATGCTAAATTTCTATCAACAGCCCCAGGTCCTGAACCACCACAATCCCTGCGTGTCACTTTCCGAACACCATCTCCTCCGCCATCAACAGTCTCCTTCATGGAGGCTATTCCATGGTTGCAATTTCAGACTCACCACGTGAGATGTGAGAAACTATTTAGGCAAAATACCTTTCGATGGTAGACTAATGTTTCTAGATCTCACATTGAAAATTTCGGGTAGAAATTCGGATACACAGGTCATGAAATTTAACAGAGACTTGTCCGTCCGAATGATACTTGACGCAATGAACCTCGGGAGCGAATCACCTCTACCATTCCAAACCTCTCATCTTGCCTGTATCCTGCGAGGTACTTTACCGGAGCAGTACCCTGGGGAGATGGATAAACGGGCAGAGGTCATGTTCACGGGTACCAAGAAGCAGGTTCTACAGGAACACTTTATGCTGCTAATGTTCCACCTCTCAAACAAATCCCAATATCACGAGTCAAATTGGGAACTCATTCTTTGGATACTAGAATGCTCGGGAATAATGTCATCCCCATTGACCATTGCCGACACACAATTTACACTAAGAGCAGCTCGAGAGGCTCTTTTTGAACTGGTATTTGTCATCATCTCTAAGACTATTAGTCCTTGGACTAGACGAAGATACAATGACCCGTGGTTAGTATCCCTCGAATCAATGTTACCTAAGATATCCCGAGTGGTCAATTGGCTGTTGAAATCTGGCCAGACACCGAATAAAATTATTCCAGGATTAAAAAGGCAAACGCCTCTTCAAATTGCATCAATATATCACATGCATGATGTACAGGTTGCTCTTCTTCAGCATAGAGCTGATCCAAACCTTCTCCCTCAGGACAAAGTGTCTGGTATGGATAATGATACCCCACCATTGATTTTGGCCATCCAACACGCGGTCGCAGTTGATGAATTAAAAAGCGTGAAACTCCTCTTTGATTACGGGGCAAATGCTGGCCATATTCGCTACCCGCGGCGACAGATGACATCCCAGGAAACCATCTTCACCGCTGCGGCTGGGCACAGTCATGCTGACATTGCCGTCTACCTAATGAGGTACATAATCCAGCATGCCGACGATACGACCAAAGTCGGATTTATTACCGCCGATGTTTCAATTTCTGCCGCCTTGGCCGGGAATAAAGATGTTCTTGAACTTCTCCATGAACATAAATTCGACGTGACAGGAGCTAACAAATTCGGGGTCACTCCTCTCCACGCAGCTGCACGCGGGGGCCATGTTGAATGCTGTGAGCTTCTTCTCTTGTTTGGATCACAGGTTGACCATTGCCACCCATTTTATCCATCTCCGTTTCATGTTGCATGCTTTCACAGCAATATTGACGTGGTTAAATTATTGCACAACGCAGGTGCTGGCGTTGATTGCGAATTTCAGATGACTAGGAAGATTTACCATTTTTTCGATTATGGACCTGGTGGAATATTAGATTTGTCTAAGCCCGCCGCACTTCCTCGAACGCCGATGGGAGTTGCTCTGTGTAGCGGCGGCGAAAGAGATGCGACGGTCTTGTACCTGTTGGAATGTGGGGCCACTCTCCCAACTTGCGCAACTGGCTTCACTATTTGGCCCAGGACCACCGAGACCTTCCTCCCGACTCCACAATTGCTGTCTGGTATTTTACGTGCCGGCGCAGACCCCAACGCTCGGTCTACAGTCTGGCAGGGGACACCGCTGAATTTACTATTGCACTGGCCTGGATTCCTATATGGAAAAGAAAAAGACAGAGAAACAACCATTCAATTGGCTTTCACCTTGTTAGAGGCGGGTGCAGACGTCTCTCCCGGCGACGCGGTTGGCGCCATGCGACATGAGAATTGGCCCCTAGTGGAGAAAATACTCACCAAGGATTCACAAGACATGTCAAGAGTCTACAAGGAATATACCGGCTATGAGTTGACGTTGCTAGAACAAGCCATCTGCACCCGCAACTCTACTTTGATCGACAATGTCCTTGCCCGCCACCCGAACAGTTACTCCCCGGGAGCACTCTGCGCGGCCACCCTAAACGCCGTATTGTTTGTCGGCGATGCAGCCTTGATTCCCCGACTTCTCAAAAATCGCCCTACCACCTACATTGCACCTGGTGCGCTTGAGATAGAGACCACAGCCATTGGCATTGCCGCTTGCTTTGAGCATGTCGCTATTTTGGGGCAACTTTTAGCTCAACTACCCATCTACAACTCTGCGCGACTTCCCCAATGTCTGTCTCCAGGAAGTTCCTATTGGGATACATTTTGGGACAGTGATAGCCAATCATTTAATACTCGTTTATACATTCAAACAGGGCCGCTTCGAGATGAACGGTTCTGGAAATGTAATCATTTCACAGGCTCAGTAGTCAATTTTGCGCTAGAAGGCCATACGCAAATTCTTCAACGACTTTTAAATCATGGCTATAACTTTGACTACCAATCTAACGATATAATCGATAGAATCCTGTATATTAATCCGAGTCTAGAATTAATGTATGATCAATGGGCTTTATCCAGCCGGGGCAAGTGTTCAATTGACAAATTGAACTTTTGGATCCGCAAGGGAGACTTGGACCGATTAGAAAGGCTTCTGACAGTTTGTGAAAGCCCCGTTCACGAAAAGAAGGCGGCGGGTTATCTCGATAGCCCACTCTCAAATGCCATTATGACTGGGCAACTGGACGTGGTCGAGATGCTTCTTCAAGCCGGGTTTGACCCATACGCCCCCGCCGCGAAACACAAGGGTATGACAGCACTTCAGGTTGCAGCATCTGAGAATAGATTAGGAATTGCCCACCGACTTCTAAAGGCAAACGTTGATGTAAACGCTCCGGGCGCCGACTACAAGGGCCGTACCGCTTTGGAAGCAGCTGCAGAACACGGCCATATTGACATGGTTGCATTCCTTCTGAGCTCTGGGGCAAAGACCTCTGGCTCAGGTCAAAAGCAGTATATCCGCTCAATCGTATTTGCAGAACGCGAAGATCATCTAATTACTGCGGAGTTTTTAAGGGCCCACCGACCCTGGAGTCAAGAGGACGAGAATATGATGAGAGAGGACGGAATATTATTCGAAAACCCGGGACCGATTGACACGGACTCGGAATACGATTCAAGTGAGGCCTGGTCTACTGAAGACGATTTCTATTCCTTGGATGAATGTGTTAATACACAAAGTGGAGCCCCAGTTGCCGATAGTACCGGGGACTATAAGAGCGACTATAACGCCAGCTCTCCTGACTTCATCGTTATACCAAGCGATGAGCCTAGTCCTATTATGACACACGATTATTTACTGTGTGAATACGAAAGACAAAGAAACAGCAAGAATTCTGACGCTAGTTCGTGGTATACTACAGAGGATGAAGACTCGCTATCTCTTGAAGAAGTTGAGAGTGGGGAGACTCAAACCGAAATCTCATACAATGGCATCAACAACCACATCATACTTAATATCACTGGCAGTGCATCCGGGAAGGGACAACAAGTGGTATTAGATATGGCTGAAGATACACACATGGCTGGTTACGAGGCAGATTATGAAGATGTCAGACATGTGAGAGATCCTCCATTGCTCGAACCTGGAGACATTGACATGATTGATCCATCGGATACGTTTCGTCCAATTTCCCAGAGCTTCTTTGCTCTGGAGATGGATCTCGATCCGAGACTATTGGAACAGCCATCTACGGGGCTCTTTGACCTTGAACGTCTGTGGAGCACCTTTTAGATTTCAAGAAACTGTATTTCATATTTCATGACATTCTTAGCATGGCTTTAACTCAATACTATCATACAAGTATATCAATACCTTCCGAGTACCAACTGGGCCTTTCACAGTTGGAGACATCTTATATTCAAATTGTTCTCTTATGAATCTGACTGTGCCGCGTCATATTTTGAGCTCGGATGAAGGCGTAACTCCGCCTGGGAATCGATGCGTATGGCAGCTTGTGGAGGAGTATAAGCGATGACGGATGGCTGCATTTCCTCTGTGGCATCCGTCGAGGCGTAACATGATCAGCCGCGTAAACCAAGTCGAGATAATGGTAGATGTTCATAGCTTTGGATCGAGGTGGCGGTATTATCAAACACATCTTCTGTTATTCGCACTGCGCTTTGTGTTGCCAGTAGCTCCCCCTTCCCTCCTATAACGAGCTTGGTCTAACAAGCCATCCGTCAAACAGCACCATGTCAAGGGTATCCGAAGTAATATGGGTCGATGTAAATGTTGTTTCCATGACAATGGTTCATCTGCAAAGTCCGATTCTAGTTTGCAGAGTTGGATGCTTCAGACCACCGAGGTGCCGCTGAAGGATCGAAAGCGGATGTGCCCAACGGAGGTTCGCGGCTTCCGAAGACAACAGCTGGGGAAGCGCTAGCAGCCACAGAGGCAGCCCGTTCAGTGGTAACAGGGGGGTAGACCTGCGAAACCCACAACTTGTCCATGATCTCGTCATAGACTGCGCCACTTCGGTTGTTTGAGGCGCTATTGTCCGTGGTGCTTAGTTGTCTGAGTCGGTTGGCGCCTAGCCTTTGGGTTTGGCCAGTCAAGGGAGCGCGAAGGGCGCGGCACACGGTCTGCAGTGAGGAATTCATCTTGGCAAAATGATTACTGAGGCGTGCGAGTGGACGAGGCTGGAGTGGACGAGGTTGGAAGCAAGACGAGAAAGATGATGATGGTGATGTGTAAACTTGTGACGGTTTGATTGATACCAATATTCGCAAAGTGGCACGAGGAATCTAGTCAAATTATAGCCACGCCAGCCTGCCACAAAGCCGAGGACATTATCCATGGCACTTCGGATGAACGGAGGAAGGCCATCGTAAGACTTTCCCCGCATTCTACCCCCAGCTGCTCGCAGTTCTGAACCCCGCATCCCCACAAGTTGGGGGTTGACATCCTTGCACCCCCCATTTTACCCCGACACTCGGTGTTTCCATTACCAAATGGTTTAATATTTTTGTAGTCAATTTTAACTTCAACCCTACTGCAGTTGATTTCCGTGTGCACCTACTCCGCCACGACTCATTGCTTTGTGCCCTCCTCACTATGTTGCCTTCCCTCGGAAACTGCTCTCCTCTTCTAAACCCTAATCTATCTCCACTTCATCTCCGCCTCTCGAGCCTATTGGTCCTTTGCATACATCATCCCCCAATTTAGCCGGCTCCGTGACATGGACGAGTTGGATAGCTATAGCGTTTTTATATATACTTGGCTGTAAAAATAAGCAGTGGATTCAATCAGATATCCCTAGGAGCGCCATATGTTGCTAGCTCTGCAGATCCAATTTTTTCCCGAAGAGTGTTGTCTAAAATTCCGGATCAAGAGATGTCGTGGTATTTCAATCTCTTGCATGCAATCACAGTTCTCAACTATGCAGGAACCCTGTGTCCCATAAGTATCAAAAACATTATATGATGGCCCGCCCTTGTTTGTCGCCTTAATATGAAATGAAGTATACTCATTTCCAACCAATACTCTGTCAATCTAAACATGGGTGTAAGCAGGTACGGTACCGCCATTTTCTGTCAACAGATTGGGCCTGATTCTCCTCAAATCCCTGTGCACTGCTTCCAAATAATGATTCCAGAGCAGCAATGGCTGAATCGCTTCCATCGGCAGTATCTGGATTATACTGAACATAGTTCCTTGCCACATACTTCTCAAAGGCGGCCTTGACTTTTCATTGGGCATAAAATACATGAGCAAAATCATCCATCGCTTCTTGGAGTTATTTGTTTCTCATATCCAATCCCGTACTTGATGGACAATCGAACAGTGCAACGTTACTTGTATTTATACCCTTGCTTTTAATATTATAATGAGAATGGGATGAAGCAGTCGCAGCAACAACATTGAAACCAAAAAGGCCAGTTATAACGCCAATGAAACAGTCAACGCCAGGAATCATCCTGTCTTTTATCGATCAAATTTCAGCCCTCTTTCAATAAATTGAGATGATAATCCTGTATGATGTATGCAATCGTTCATATCTTCTATTTATTTCAATCCTAGATGATCCGATCATTGCATGGCTCTGGAAAGTCCCAGCCAAACCGAACCGAACCGGCAATCCTACCTCATAAGAGCTTAGCCCCAGAACCCTAAATGGTCTAAATTTTACGGTCCGCTATTAATTATAAGTTTCTAGTGTGTCCACTGGTTCCTCCTTGAAAGAATTTTCCGAGTTAGAATGTGCTCTCTCGGAAGTGAATTTGTCAGATAGTTTACCTCTAATGCGATCTAGTATCTATATCATAAGTCAATTTAGTTGCTTGAGAGTCAATTAATGAATGAAAATAGATTTACCAGCATGAATTTGAATACAATCAGTGGACTTGTATAATTTCACAAGACAAAGGGTAAGCAGTCCACGATTGAAGCACAATGTGCGGTGTGGGACTGGGTCAAGAAGTATCTCAAAAATTCTGGGCTAATCGAAATCAGCCTGAATATCCAACTTTTCTTTTGCTGGTCGTTGGAAAGCTCGTTAGTCTTGATGCAAGGCCCTTGGAAGGTAAATATGAGAAAGCGCGTAACCTACAACGTGGGCAATCGCGCCAACATGTTAATGTTATAGTTTGAACCACAAAATGACACAATATCCCACCTAAACCCAAGACTCGGGAGCTCAAGGAAAATTCGAACACTGTCAACAGTATGGCTACCGCAAGAAAACTGCTTTCCAAATCACTACTAGAGATCGCTATGGACGCAGTGATTGATGCGCGCCTTGGCGATGATGTCCACCTGATCAGATGAGTGTTTGGCCGGATTGAGATTGATGCTCCAATACATGTGAATATTGATACAGATTGAAAACGTTCGAGGGAATCTCTAGTGTGACTACCATAGATTAAGTATTTCACGTCAGCCTATTCTAAACTTTAGTCGATGACTCAAAGACGTAGGCTTTTGTTCTTATTTTATTACGGTTTTTTTTTTTAGCATTTTAAGAGAATTTGGGATGCGCAACAAGATTCCAATATTTCTTCGGGCATATTCATGACTCTATGCCTAAAGACAACTGCGCCACAATCTCTCCAATTGCGACCGCGAATCAGTCAACAAACGTCTAACCTAAAATAGGGCGAACCCGTTGACCCGGATAGTGGCAGAGAGGTCTTGGCAGAGCCTAGTGAGCCGCGTCATTACGGCACCTACTCGGGGGAAAACGGACGGCTGGGGGCCAATATTGTGGGCTGGTCTGGGCGATGTAACAGCCGGGGCAAGCATTAGTAGTGTATTCAGCCGCTGCCAGCTTGAAGTGACCACTCCACAGATCAGGAATTTCCAACAGTAATCCCTGTTTTTATTGTCAAAGAGCAGGAAGCCAAGCCTAACCATCAGAAGAGCTAGCGCCCAGTAGATTGGCCGTTGAAGTTGACGCTTGTGGCTGCACTCAATATTGACGCAGTTTTATGAGCAATAGAGATTTAAACAATCGATAGGAAGAGTGTCAAAAAGTCAACCTAGATATCAACTCAACTACGAGACCAGTCTATATGGCCTGTAAATCGGTGTTGAACATGTTTCTAAATCTTGTTTCCCGTAGTTCAATTAGTACTCTCATTCCGCCTACGACTATACCAAGTACCTCAAAAATACATGCTTAGACATTGCCAAATGCCCCTAACAGGGAATCCTCACAGGCCACATTCAGATAGACGATGCGTTAGTGCTTATCGTGCATGAAAGTGGTCCTAGTCGTTGTACAAGGTTGCGGCCCGATGCAACATTGGCGAATCCTTCGAAACTTCCCCGCTAGGCAAGCTCTGCGACACCGGTACAACAGCACAACCACGCAAGACCCTGGATGAACTGAGATGTGGCGACCAAATTTTCAAAGTGCCTTGTATCGATAGGTACCCACCGACGCGTCTCAGTTTGGTCCATAATTGTTGGTGTCGCGGCCTTGCATGCGCAGGAGGACAGGGTTGAGTTTGGTTAATGCACAGGCGAATTGGCTTCGCACTAGGGACTATTAACCCACCAACAATCTTCTCTTTCCGTACTTCTGGCTGCTACTCTCCCCAATAATCTACTCACTGGTGTGGTGTGAAGCAACTGAACTGTGAGCTGATACATGAACTGACCCGTAAGACGTGCGTTTCTTTATCAATTGATATTGTTCTACTTGGTTCCCATTACATCATTACATGATTGAATCATCAGAAACCTTTCCATAAATTAACTTGACATTCGAGTTTTTCCCCCGCAATCGTCTCAAAAAAAACCCCCATTTCCCTCAGCAACTACTCAAGCCATCACATCCCCGACAAGCGCTCGCTTATCCAACATGGCCGGCAACTTTGACTACATTATTGCCGGAGGCGGTACTGCTGGCTTGACTGTCGCAGCCCGATTGAGCGAAGATCCCAATGTCACCGTCCTTGTTGTCGAGGCTGGACCAAATCATGTCAACGATCCGATGGTATCAGGCCCCGGGCTCTTCCCCCCGACTTATGGAAACCCAAATTATGACTGGAACTTTGTGACGGTTCCGCAGGTGAGAAAGAGCTGCCATTGAGTTTCAGTTTCATCCTCATACTCACAATTGTCCCATAGGTCGAGCGCAACAATCGCCAATTCATCCAGCCTCGTGGCAAACAGTTGGGTGGGTCGTCTGCGCTCAACTTCCAAATGGTCGCCTACCCCACTCGACATAGTCTCGATTCATGGTCCGCCATGGGAAACCCTGGCTGGGATTACGACTCCATGGCATCTTACTATGCCAAGTTTTCGACTGTTCACCCCCCTGCGCAAGAGGTCAAAGACATCGTGGGCCTCGGACACCATGATTCCAATGTCATTGGCAATGGCCCAGTCCAAATATCGTATGGCTCGGGCTTCCAAAAGACCAACAAGGCTTGGGTCGACACATTTGCCAAACTCGGACTGGAGATGTCGTCGGATCCCAGAAAAGGGTCCGCGATTGGGGCGTTCCAACAGCCTGCCACCATTGATCCTGTTACCAAGACCCGGAGCTATGCTGCAACGGCATACTATTCGTCAGATATTGCAAGTCGCAAGAATCTTACGGTTTTAACGGACACCCTAGTCAAGAAGATCGTCTTTGAAACATCAGGACCTGAGCCTGTAGCTAAAGGTATCATTGTGGAGGCCAAGGGTGGCTCAGAATCCACATACAACGCAGGCGAGGTCATTCTCGCCGCTGGTTCTCTTCAGACTCCCCAAATCCTCGAAATCTCTGGAATTGGATCCAAGGATCTGCTGGAGAGTTATGGCATTCCGGTTGTGGTCGATAACCCATTCGTCGGTGAGAATCTACAGGATCATAACTTGGTCTGCCAATCATTTGAGGTCCTTCCTGATACACCGTCGTCCGACGTTATTCGTGACCCGACGGTCCTGCAATACCTTGTTCAACAATACCTAGAGTCTCACGAAGGACCAATGGGCCAGTCAAACACTGCACTTGCATATGTGCCCCTCTGCGATGCATCTGGCGTTTGCTCTGTGGGTGCAACAAAGGAGTTCTTTGCCGAGCACGAGAAATACATCCAGTCAGAAGATGACAAGGTGCTTAAAGAGATTTTAGAGACTGGCCAAGAGCCGCCCGTTGAATACTATCTCTTCCCAGGCCAGACCAACAGCGTACACGAAAACCCAGCCCACATGGGTGACTATCTGGCCCCTACTAGACCTGAAAACTACCTTGGCATCTTTACCCAACTGAACCGCCCATTCTCGCGCGGAAATATCCACATCGCCAGTTCCGATATACATAAGAAGCCCAAGTACGATCCCAAGTTCGGCTCCAACGCATTGGACACTGAGATCTCGGCGCGACATGTGCAGTTCATCGAAAAACTCCTTACTACTGCCCCACTGTCTGGATTGTTTAAAGCAGATGGAGCTCGTGTTCCAAATCTCGTGGCAGATTCCATGGAAAATGCCAGAGAGATTGTCCGCCAGTGTGAGATTACTGTTTTCCACCCATCGGGAAGCTGCGGCATGCGCCCAAAGGACAAGGAGGGTGTGGTTGATGAGCGGTTGTGCGTACACGGTGTGAAGGGGTTGAGAATTGTTGATGCCAGTATTTTTCCTCTTATTCCCGTTGGAAATATCCAGACTACGGTGTACGCTGTGGCAGAAAAGGCGGCCGATTTGATCAAGGAGGATCGCAAGTGAAGGATCCAGCACAAACTGCAATGTCCACCAACTACGTTTGTCTTTTAGTTCTACCTCTTTTATTGCCTGGAAGTAACTGATTATCTATTCCGACATTCTTTACGAGAGGGCTGTTGTACGACAGACCAGAGATTTAAATCTCAAAATTTCAAGGGCAAATATAATATGATGAATACATATATTTAAAATAATGAATTATTTTACGACCAATAGTTAAACTAATGCCACTGTTACGCTATGCAAATCTAAACGCAACTTGTCGCCATTTTGTTAGGCACTAGATCTAGGGCTAATCACCTTGTACTGACCTGTGGCTCAGTGTGCTTATTAAGTCTTAACCTTGCCCTAGTATACATGACAAACAGAGTAGCGACAAATGGAGTCACGTATGTGGCCAGCCGCATTACTTTGGCTTGTCCATGCATTGATGACCCGCTACTACTGATACTGCGAGCATTGAGACTGTGACACAAGTAAATCCGCTTTTTATGCCATGTTCATTCTCCGTAGTGAATATTGACTCACAATTACACTAGACTGAAACCTTTTACACGACGCCTTGGGTCACCACAACGACTTGGGCAACCGTCGCCACAGTTACAACTGGTGGGGTCTCCACGGTCACTATTGGACCTCCGTCACCAACAAACCGCATCATCAACGATGATTTCGAAACCGGAAATTCCAACGGCTGGCAATTGGCCCCCCACAACTGAAAAGGCGAAATGTCAACTTGGAACACTTTTCCCATCCCTTCTGGAAACTGGTCGTTCAAGGTGACCGGCTCAGGGAACAGTCTTGGGTCCTTGCAGAAGACTGAGCCGATATATCTAGAGGCAGTTGATTCATTTTCTGACAAGGTACAATACTTACATGGTACTTTCACGCTACCACGAGCGAGGTGGGGGCAATAAGGCGCCATGTCAGATATGAGCAACCAAGAATAAAACTAAATTTTTGGCGTAGCAGCCTCCGATTACTCAGAGAGCGTCGTGACCGCCGCCCGTTCTGTGGCGGTGGCTGTGTAATCTTCTTAAATCAGGTCGGACCGCAGTGTCGTCGTCCACCAAAATTCCCACTGGAGTCCTGTCAACATGACACATGGCGCCAATATGCCGACGGAAGCAGTACTCAAAATTCCAATGTCCCTTGAGACTATCCCGGCTGAAATCCAATCACTAATCCTTGAATCTTTGTGTCCTCACTGCTTCTTTGGGACTTTGGACCTCTCGTGGGAATTTGATCACGACCTCAAGTGCCGACGGAGAGCGGTCAAGGCTCTCGCACTCACCTCAAAACGCCTTCGCCGTGTCGCTCTGCCAGTCATGGTTCATGAAGCGCGCGCGCAGCTATCTCTTGGTGCAATCTTTCGCCTCTTCGACTCGCAGCCCTACTTAGCATCTCACATGCGACATTTCCAATTTAATATGAGTAAGAGAGATAAGGGACGCAGCCTGGAGTTCCTTGAACCAAGGGCGCGCAAAATATATGGGGAACTCGTGGATGGCATTGACTTTGAAGAAGTCAAGAATGATGCTTGGAAAGCCGAGGTACTGGTCGCAGAGCTCTTCATGAGCCTGGCCCCTAACATTAGCGCGGTATCGGTCGAAGTGCGCGAGAACAACCGACACAATCGCTCAGAGTGGGACTGTGTTCCGACCCCCTTCCCAAAGTTGCAACTAAGAAGCGCTCGTGGGTTCCGAGCTGCCAAGTGGTTGAAGCTGGTGAACCCCCGGGAGTGTTTTACAGGCCTCTCACATCCATTCTTAAACGCCATTTTATCAGATATGCCCAACTTGGATAGTTTGAGTTGCCATGGTATACCTGGATATTATCAAAATGCTCATTTCAATTTTCACAACAGCAGAGAAGCTCTCACAAGCCTAAGAACGATGGAGTTTCAAGGTTGTGCATTTTCGGGCACCTTCGAGGATACAGACTTTGACATTTTGAGAGAAATGCTTCTCTATGCTGCCCAGGTCTTTTATCACTTGGTCCAAGGGCTTCAAGGGGATTTTTTCCCAGTCTTGAAAGTCTAGAAATTACGCAAAACACTCCATGTGGGTGTGCGCGTTTTATAAAGACAGAGCTCTGCAACCTCTGCGAAGCTCAATCAACTACATTGAAGAAGCTTCGTCAAGCCCTTGAAGGAACCCACATCAAACTTCGATTTTCTGGAGGCCTGTTTCGCCAGATTAAAGATGCAGAGGCAGAGTGCATGTCGTGGATGTCGATGATGATGGAATAAATGATGTTGGAATCAATATTGTTTCATCTCCAACATACATGATTGATTGGATATTCACGTGGTTGCATGTGCTCGAGTTTCTCTTATTTAGGAGAGCTGTGTGCTTTCAAATTGGATAGGAAATAATACCCTTTTCCAGTAATCTCGTCAAACACCCTTTTATATCGGGCCAACATCTGAGCGCCTCGATCCCCGTGCCTATCCAGCGCTTCGCATGCAATGTTGATGGGGAGAGTCGTCGAAGCAACTCCATACAACTTGAACTCGTCCCGAATCAAAAATTCAACACCTTGGAGTATCTCACCGCACACTGCAATGGCTTTTTCAGGATCCAAGAGGCTGTCAAGGTCCTGGCCGTCGACGTTTATCCCCGAAGCGACCAAATCAGGAAAGTGTGATTTCAAGCGCGCAATGTTATCTGTGCACATGATCCAAAAGGCCCAAAAGTGAGTGAAACAATTTGCTACGGTAATGTCAGGAAACCATATTGCAGCCGGGCTTTCCGGTGTGCCAGATGGCAGCCGTGTATAGCCATATGAGCTGATTTCGGAGTTTTTCCACTGGGCTAGGCATTCCAGTGTCTCTAGTAGCCCATCAAGGGCATCCTGAGCCATTTGGGTTGCTTCAGGGGACTGTGCGCTTTTGAGGTCGTCTAACCGCCCAAGTATCGATGGAAGCGGCGTTGCCTGTGTCATGAGAATTTGTATTTGGTTCATAGGAGTGAGACTAAAAGGCTTTGCGTTCCACCTCTCGGTGGAAACAAAATTGGGCCGTCTCACGACGAGGGATTGAACAATCTGGTCTCCCATTAGTCGAAATGTCAAGTGTGCGTCAAAATAACTGCCTACAAGAACTGGCCTGAATCCAGCAAACAGTTTGTGTGAGTCTCCCGTGACATAGCTGTCGGGGCTACATAACTCCATGAGATCCTCCAAGCCTTTGACATGTATCATGGCACTTGTGTCACAGGTTGGAAGCATAAGCTGCAGGAGGCTTGGTTAGCTCGCATACCCGGCATGTTGAACAAGGGCAAATGGTCTGCATACTTGAGCCAAGGTTAAACACATGGTGGCGGCGACAAATACATTTGAGAAGGCTCCACCGCCGCTCAGCCCGTTTCGAAGCGACCTGAGAGCCAGGCCATAGGCTCTAAGTGCATCGCACAAGGGTGCTCGGCCCTTACTCCCCTGTGCAAGGATAGATATCGCAAGGGATTTTACAGCTGAAGCAAGTACCTGTTCGTGTGCACCATTGTTAGCAAGCTGCGGTAGAACTTCTATCCAGGCTCCACATATTCGCGGCGGAGACGCGGTAAATTGCGTGGAGCCGTCGAGGTATCCCACGGGGCTAAAGTTTTGAACGAGCAACGAGATCATATCGAGCAGTGTCCAGCTCAGACTGTGGGGAATGCCAAGATTATCTATTCTCCCTGTGGAATAAGAGGCTCTGGCAGCTGCTTTCTTATCCGAAAGGCGAGTGCTGTCCTTGGCAGTATGTCGCCGTTGGGGCGGCTTGGCAATGACGGACGCAGGAGTTTGGTCCTTGAAGATGAAATGATGTTGATACCCAGCACACTGGTATCCCCTTACTCGGCATTGGGAGCAGGCCGGGGTCTTTCCATCGCACTACATGAACCATCGGCTGTATCAGTAATGGAGTCGGATAAGACGGGGTTTTCGCCATAGACGTACGCCAAGCTTTCGCGCCCTGCATGTATGGCACACTTTTCTGTTTCTAATCTTCATGGCTAATTGCAAGCAGTAGAGTCGAAAATTGTGTTGCCAAATCGGGCCAGCGGCACTGATTCGCAGTTTAGACTTTTCCGCTTGCTGATGGAGATGAGATGGAGAGTGCTTACTCAGCATAGGCTGACAAATTTACTAGCTGGATATGATGCCAATCAAATTCAGCCCCCAAAGATTCCAGCCAATCATAACAAGCATCATAGTTGATCTGATTCGCTCAGCAGGGCATGATCATGGTATGGGAAGGGAAAAGAAAGAAAAGGCTGGGCAAAAAAGGAGGCTGGGTAGAGCTGTATGACCTAATTTTTTTTCTCGATTGAAAAGGTATAGTTTAAAAATGGTATTGTTTTGGTCAAAAATGCCGGTTGATTACGGGAGGTTGCAAAGTCTCTAGAATTGCATTCTCTAGTATAGAATCCAACAGGATTCATCACCACGTGCACACATCTTCCATCGCAGGAGTAGAATTTTGGTCTGCCATTAAAATTAAATTTTGTAAAGTATCAATGTCAATTATCATGAGCAACAAGGCGTGTCGTCCTCTGGCCGAAGTCGCCATGATCCAGTCGTGAATCTCAACTACCCTATAGATGCCCACCCTTGCTTACATGGGTAACTTGTCTATTCTGCACTAGACTAATGCAGCCTTCTATATTTAAACTACATGCTCAAGTGTAATGTGGTAACGGCAGCTGGGGAGTGCCTGGCCAGCAAGTTCGGTATTTGTATTTAGTGAGGAGCCGGACATTGGGGGCCATCAGCGGCCGAAGAATTGGTCCTTGACCCCTTTGCATAGCCACACAGTGCACAAATTGTGGACCGACATTGGGGGCGGAGTTGTGCATAAATGCTCGGGACCCAGTTGAAATGCTTAGTAAATCAAAGCGGTGATGGGGGCTCTCCACACGTCGACAGGGCACAATTGGATATCACCTCGTATGAGACGGGCACCCAAGTGTCTGGAATGATGCACGTCGCTCTAGCGGCAGATGCAGCCGTATCGCAGTGCCACCCAACCCTCAGCTGGGCCCCCCGCCGCAGCTGAAGCCCTCGATGAGAAATCACAAAGCAGATAGGGCTGGACCGTGGTTGGAGTCGCATCCATGGCTCTGCCGCACTGCTGAGGCACGGTCCGGCCCGCCATTAGACAGCTTTTTGTCATGGGCGCTAGACCGGGGGCTGGCGATTACTGAGCATAGATCCTGACCTGAAAGGGGAACGCCATGTGTTTATTTTGGAGATGAACATGGGCTCTGATTCAAAGCCCAATTGTTAAGGATCCTTCCAAGCCGCCTCCTTGTCTTGGCATTTGTCTTGACGCGAGATCATTGTGCGGGTCCGACGGTCTGTGGATCCTCTCTCTCAGCCTCTTTGATGCACCACGGCCCTGCGTTGGCCAATGTCTCGTGTCTTGGACAACGGTCGGCCGACTGGTGACATCCTCATGGATTCCGATCGACGGCCGTTGTTGCCCCTTCAAACATGTCCATATGAGAAGTCATCTTGTCAATACGACATCTGTGCCAACGACCAGACAGCTGTCAGCTTGCAGTGCCTTTTTTCGCCTAGTGGCTAGTAGTCATCGTTTAGTCAACCAAGTCTCAACAAGGACTTTGAGGATTGATACACTTCAAACTATCTTGGACCGAGATTAACCCAAGAAGAAGCCATCTTCGTCTATAAAAGGTCAAGAGCAAGCCGCTGGAATACCAAAACTCCCCCAAGCAGCACAATACTCTACAGTTCACTCTTCACTCTTCACTCACACACACACACACACACACACACAAACCAACAAACCAACAAACCAACAAACCAACAAACCAACAAACCCTCCTTTCCAACACCCTCAAACCACTCTCTATCCGCAACAATGCTCTCTATCAAGGTTCTTTTCAGCGCCATCGGCCTCCTTGCTGGACACGCCGCAGCCGACTTTGGAGTCTGGCGAATTCAGGAAAGCGTCGCACCTGCCGATGTCTTCGATTACCCTCTCCTCACAGGAGGAAATGTCCAGTCCGGTAACGATGTCTACAACTACTGGAACAAAAACCCGCACTGGTACGATCTCGAGTGTGACGGATGCAACAACGGAGACGCCATCGACCACAACGGAGGCATGATGTACGTTGGAGAGAGCCACCTCGACCGGGGATTCCGCTTGAAGTTTGTTTCCATCCCCGATGGCCCTGCCAAGGATGCTTGCTCCAAGCTCCTTGGCATTCGATGCGACTACCGCATTCTCAAGAACGGCAACGAGAATGTTGGAGGATGCGAATATGGAGGCCATGCCATGAGCTTTGTTAAGAACACCATGGGAATCATCTCCCATATTGATGGCTTCCGACACCTGTGGTGCTCTTCTCAGCAGATCTCCTTCTAGAGCTATCAGGTGAACAAGGCTGGTGAATTTTTCGGGGTATCACTGCTTTGATGGATCGTATAAATCTTTATTAGGTGGATGATATTTTGAGGAATGTGCTGGGAAGACTATGGACTATGCAGGGTTTTCTATAGATTTACGAGGAGCAAACAGGTGCTTCATACGCAAACTTTAGATAGAATTGTTAATGTTAAGGTCTTAAATCCTTCAAGTAGGCGGAATTGAAAGCATTAAACTTGCAAATTCTTATCGCCAAATCTAACGAAACATATGCTTGACTATCTGGCTCTTGTCAATTCGGGTGTGAAGACTCAAGCGACTGATAGGTATGTAACAGGATGGCTGAGAAAGCCAAGTAGATTTGTAGACGAAGGTGGTTCTAAGAAGCCCACAGCGACTTCATGTCTATCGAAAATGCTTTGAATGATGGATTACTCAACACGAAGAAGGATTTCTCACAACGACGTGTGACTTGCAAACATGAGACTGACCAATGAGACAGATACCGCTACACTGGTTAGCTTCAATTAGTGGTGCGTTGTGACTCGCCATTTGGTTGTTTCAAGCATCACGGGGCAAACTTATTTCTGCAGAGATCAGTGAGACAGGTCTATACAGACCCAGAGAGTACATACTAGTGCGACCACAGCGACCGCATGATGTAATCGAGCAACAGAGTACTAGGCGTGCCAGGCGGCCGGATATGTGCTAACCAACAATGTGCAATGTAAGGCAAATCTAAAGAGAATGTCGGTGTGAGGATAATATGAAGTGAACACGCACTAGTCGAGGGAGGCATTCCTCCTATGAGTATAGTGTCTCGTTATTATACAGATAGCAAAGCACGCAGAGCTCGTAAACTAGTATTATTTCATCATGATAAAACTGCTGCCACTGCTGGCAGGCCTAATGTACATCTATTTTATTAATCATTCTCACCAACCTCCTGAGCTCGTTTTCAACGTTGGCCCCTCAGCAAAAAATCATCCATTTCAACCTCCCGATTCTTGACATGCTCATACAGAGTGTCTCGGTCGACAACTGGAATGCTCACCTTGATCCATTTCCCGCCTTGCCTCCATGGGCCAACACCGGCGCTTTCCATTGCCATTCTTAGCAACCAAAATTTGCTGTTAGTATCCCATTCTTTTTGACGCCACTCTCCGTGCTGTGTGACACGCGCTTCTCGAGACATCATCATGGCGGGTTCCAGCAGCAAACTTATCAATATGACCAAGAAGCTGCACAGCACGACGGCCAACAGAGCAGAAAAGTTGAAGTTTTGGTAGCGATTCGTCGTTGTAACTTTGTGGTTCGCACACGCATTCTCGGTAACGCGTCGTAGTGACTCATCGGTAACTTCGGAGAGAGGCTTGAATACGAGAAAGCGCCCGTACATTGGACTCGTCTTATCGATCCTGCGGAGAAATCGAATGATGTGGCCTTGGAGCATGGCAAGACCAGTCTCAAACCACATTCTGGCTTCCTTTTGCCATTGGTCATTGGGAAGCGACGTGGAAATAAAGTCCCCAGTGGTGAGGTCTCTTGCTAGCAGGCCTGCAGGTAATTGCTAGTCAGACTTACTACTCCATAGAGGCCCCAAGTATTGAGAAATCCAACGTACCTGCTGCTCCTAGGCTTCCCAAGCCGTAGCTCGCCGTGCCAGTAAGGGCTGTTAGTATCGTGGTGCGGTTGGCCACCAACCATTGATACTCGTTTAGGTCCAAGCGCGGAAGTTCCAACCAGGCCTGAGCAGGATGCGAAACATTGGTACAAGCCCCAGTCACTGGGTTGCAGAACTGCATTTGGTCGATGCAGCCGATAAAATTGATGTAGTTGCTTCCAAGATAGATCCTTTGGTCTCGGTCGAAATACCGTGACCCGTTGACGAGGAATAAGGGATCGTAACTCGTGTTGGGATATACGACGGACTCCTGACGCACATAACACAGGGAGAGGTCTGCGTCGTTGCGATCGAATGGTGCTGCTGCCCATGACTGGTATTTTAGCAGCCCAGAGTACCAGTTACATCTGCAAAGTTAGCCAAGAGCGAGAGATGGACTGTGGGCCAGAAAGAAACTTGGGGGTTGTTGAATGAATAATCATCATCCAAACTTACCCAGCAGAGTAGCCATTGAAGGTCAGTGGTAGAGAGTGTCTGTTGAGAGCAATGGTATAGTTTGCGTCGTTTGTGAGCCTGGAGAGGTTCGCCACACCCCCATACTCGGTCATGGTTATATCGACATAGTCATCAACTCTGACTGGTGAGCAGGTGAGAAGTTTTCTTATCTCGACCCGGTGTTCTGGGGGTGCATTGATCCCAAGGTGGAAATGTGAGCTGAGCCTCCCTGTATCCAAGACCAAGGCTACATTGTCCGACGATGTGTCGTTTGAGACACATCGCTTCTCCCCAGAAAATGGACACGGGGCCATTCGTTTCGCGTACGGGAGCTTCGTTACTGGAAATCTCGAGGAGGGAACCGAGGATGGCGGCATGTCGGCATAAAACCACTTTGCGTAGAGTCGAGCGTCCATGGCGTCCTCGGAAAGCATCTTGGACTTTTCGGGGCTTGGGGCGAATTGACCGGTCAGTTTGGACTGGTCAATGTCCCATGCACCACATGCTGGGGCCGTGGCGAGTACGACAACATCTGGAGTTTTCTGGGTGACCAAGCTGGAAACAAATGTACCGGCCAAGGTAAAAACCAGCAGACAGGCTGAAGCCATGATGACGACGGGGACGAGTCTCCTTCTGACGCGCATTCCCGTGCCGCTCCACGCCCACCCCATCAACATGGCATCTGTGATTGTACCGGTGGAGGTGATGCTGTTTCGCAGCATCGTCTGGATTTGTGCGTGGACGGGGTCGGTCCGCTTCTCGGGTGCGGCACGAAGCTGGTGGAGAGCATAAGTCGTGATGTACCAGAACCTGGATCCCGCCAGAGACACCAGCAAAGTCATGATGGAAATGAGATAGCCGCCTTGGGCGATGGGGACGGTCAAGGTGAGTTGGCGCAATCCGTCGTGGGAGTAGTCCCTCCAGACCCCCACGTAGACGTCTTGCTCCGCCATGGTCTCGCTCTCGCTGTGAGCGACAACAGCGCCTCGACGTTGTATTTTGCTGTTGTTTCTCAAATGCCGATGAGAGGGGTTGACAGACGGCGCGGATAAAGAAAAGAGAGAGGGCCGGCAGTTTAATAGACCCATTGGCGTACTACCGGGAGGCCTATTCACTAGTTAGCCCAGGCTTCACATTCAGGCGTCCGCCACCACAGACGTGTCTAAAGTTCAGCTATGATAGTTTGTTGGTTGCATGATGCCCGACTTGGGTCTAGACCAGCCACAGTCGCCATTGTACGTCCATGATAGGACGCCACAAATTAGCCTGGGGCAGACTAGATGGGAGCCATCACCATTAGGCTGTGGCGGGGTCATTGGCCCTATCTTGGATCAGCTTGTTCCGAATTCTTTTCACTGGTCAACGGTAGGAATTCAAACAGCAACACCCTGTTGCATCATCAGCCCGTCGTTTGTAAAACCGTTGAGCACGTTTCCCACCACGCCAAAACAGCTGCATCGGGTCTCTTTCTGTTGTAACATCGTGACCTAAACCATTCAAGGGTTGGTCTGGTATCCAAATCTGAACCAATGTGTAATGTGGCTGAATCTTAGTGGGCTTTTCGCATTATGGGCCGGGTCGTCTAGTCTGCACCAAAGATGTCGTGTCATAGAGGTCGCACCCTCAGGACAACATCAACAAATGTCGCCCGCTTCCCCAACTCTTCCCAAGTTCGCATGAGGTGCTTAATTAACTCTGAATGCTCTATAGACCTGCCAACTCAACCATTTATCGTCATTAGCATACTGCCTTGTGCACTTGACTCATGCATGACACACCGGTGTATGGAAATGAGGCCCACCATCCCACAGCCAAGAGCATCGTGCTGAAGCCTAGTAAGACTAGTGACCCATACTTTCAGCCCTACAATACTTGCATACACCTTCTGGATTTTCCAATTGTGATTGTTGTTTTGGACTTTAATCAACTAGACTTCATCAATAAAAAACCACGGAATTAAATACTAGACCTGCACCATTTTACTCCAACATTGGTTTATGAAACTCACTGATAATCACCATAAAATACCCACTCCATATCTCCGATGTTCTAGGGTAAGTTGGTTATCATTCTCGTTTCAAGGTCGCAACCGGCAATAAGCGACCTGCAACAAAACGACCACGAAATATTGATATATCCAAGGTTTGTTCCTTGGTCACATTCATGTAGCTACCCAAGGTATTAACGGCAGTCATGTGATAGGTTCTACCAAGAATACTGATTTTGGTTTTGTGTACTAGACCATCCATTAGTTACATCATCATTTTTATGTTTCACTCTCTAACCCTCATTCTGGTTGGTACCTACCCTAGTCTCAATATCCTCACTAAGCGTCGCAAGCATACTCATCAAGTCCAATGACGGTTCCATTTCCAGTGACATAGACGTGCCCACTGTCGAAAACGGAACCAGCGGTGTGCCGACCCCAGCAAAAAGCTGGTTAAAATCATGCCTGTTGGTAATTATGTGGATGTTTGGAATATCCTGCATCACTTCACAAGTATGGTCTCGAGAATTAACACATCCTGGTTTTCATAGAAAGACATACCGTGAGGTTATAAATCTCTGCACCGGCCGCCGCGAGTTGGGATAGTCGTTTTTCGAATACTTCACGTTGCCCAGGGGAGTTGATAGCTCCATTTGTGGACCAAAACGGATTCCAAGACAGTCTTAACCTCATACCCATTAACGCTTCCTTAGCCGCGAGTTCCGCTGCATATCCATTTTCAGGATATTCGTCCAATGCCTGGTAGGTCAAGTTGTCGGAGCGATTAGGTACGACGATGATATCAAGCAAATGGGCCACATCTTTCATGGAGCCGGCGATAGGGCCTAGCGTGTCATGTTAAAAACTTCCAGAAACAATGCCATGGCGAGATATCAATCCTGGAGTGGTCTTGATTGTGTAGAGATCGAGATTCGCTCACAGATGCACTAGACATCTACCGATCCACCAACAATGGTTTACAGATTGCAATGTCTTTGCGGCAAGGGCATCCTGCTTACCCATGGGTTTCTGTGCCAAAAACAATGGCAGCTTGATTGCTACGAACGGCAACAGCAGAACGTCCGCTACAACCCGAGGTTGCCTGCGTCAAATTGAACGGGTTTCTTGTCTGGCCAACGCGCGTTGAGTAACCATCTGAGAAGTTGACAAGTGCACAATGGTCAGCTGCTTCAGAAAGTGTGGCATGGCCAAGTACCACACCGCCAGCCGAACGAACCCTGGAGACAACGGTAGCCTCAGCCGAGTAACGACCTCCAAGACGCACCAGACCACCTTCACTCGTGTTGTGTTTGTCGTCAGTGTAAGTGTTATCCTTGAAAAGAAAGGGAATACCGTGCATAGGTTCGCGAATACCGGTTTCAGAACGCTCCGTATCCAGAGGTTCGGCAATAGCAATGGCATCAGGGCTAACCTCACTGACTGAGCGGAGGATATTATTGGTTTGGTCAATCCGGGCAGTGTAGCATTCTGCCAAATCGCGGCTTATCAATGCACCAAGAGTCATACACCGTTGTAACTTGTCAAATGTGGCATCTTCAATGTCCATACCATTACAAAGAGACACTGTCAAATCAGTACTGAGCCTGGGAGTGGGAAATGCATCTCCGCTTTCAAGGAAATGGGCCTGCGCTGTGGACCCCGACAATGAACGCCTGCAAGACTACAGTAGCAGCAGTGTATATAGTAATGGTAGACTGGCGTATTTCGGCCGTGTATAAATGACGCAGGTACAACTAATTTCGACGAGAATAAAACACTGTGATTATGTACTAATATGTTTCCCCATATCAGTCAAGACATGAAAAGCTTCATTGTTTCCGGCAACTTTGATAACATCAACATCGCGATAGGCCATCTGCTGGGATAGATGCCCACGCTGGATAACATGAAAAAGCTCGATAAAATGATCCGTACAAGCTATACACAGAAAAAAGACGCTAAAGAATATGTTTGGCCACAAACTGACTGCATCATTTATCTTGAACAAAGGCTAATGACGTGTTCGCCGATCGGGTGGAGCAGTTCAACAATGTTGGCCAAAACTTACCACTTCTTTGGTATCTGCGGGGTAGATGAATAGTCAGAGCATTCCCCCTGTCAGTGATATCAGTATCAGTGATAGGCATACCTTGCTTCGGCGGCATTATGCGGAAGATAAGAAGAGCTGGAATACTCAACAATGACACACATGTAATAAACTAATTGATCCTTCCAAAATTCTTCTGTAATGACGTACGATGATTTAGTGATACTTGAACAATTCATATGAGAGTTTACTAACTGACTTAGTTTGCGGTATGCACATTATTCAAGAAGGTCGTTGTAGATCAGCCATCCAACATCAGCCATGATGAATACACCCTCCAAGTCGTACGTTTACTCCGTTTCAAAGTTTATTTTAGGTCTACCAGGGCAGATAGCTGGTCTTGAGATCTCGCAAGGTTGCGAGAGATCCCCAGAGAGCTGTTGGATGCTCCGGGTGTGCTGTTAGGAGGTAGCGTACTGTCTGGGTTGGTACTGTATTTGCTAAAGATTGTCTTCAGAGCGCGCTTGAGGACTTTCCAGGGGAACACCTTGATATCCTTCTCGATATTTCGAGGTTTGGGATTGGGTAAATCCATTATCATCTTGAAGAAATCTTTGGATTCTGGTTCCGACTGGTCAACAGTGAGTGGGTTTAATGGCTCAAGCCCACGTCTAATTCTGTTCTTCTGCTCGACAGAAAATCGATTTGGTATGGCGAGGAGCTGTTCCAGTAGATGGATTATATCAACTTGAGTAACACAACACTCATTTTTGTCTGCCCACCAAATGCACGAAATACATATGCTATTTGGCGGTCGCTCATCAACCGAAACTGGGTGGAACGTGACTATGACAGAGGATTTAAACTGTGTTCTCTGGAAGCAGACAATGCGTCGTCGGTTGTCCCACTCCTCTGATGTCCAGTTCTCTGCCATGGTGTCGAGTTTGCCCAAGTTCTTTAGGATAGCTGTGTATGAATTGGGCGAATGCTCACTTCCCCTGCTGCTGTTATTTATAGTGCTAGTGCGGATATAAAGTGGAGTTGGTCTTGAAAAGGGGGACAGGGGAAGTGGCGTGAAGCTTGGTCCTCCTGTCACGGACCTATCCAAACCAATGGCACTCTCGACGCGGTCATAATTGTGCCCCTTGCCCCTCTTCCGAGGTTCGTTGTCGTTCCCGTATCGAGTTCGTCCGGAAGCTGAGGAATCCTGGCCCATAGCAGAGTCTTCAGATGGTCTCTTGATGGTCGCTCTGGTTCTATTCAATGCAGGTAAAAGCGGATCGCGCACCACTGGTTCATCCTCAGCCGGCAGAGTGAGTTCAGTAAGACTAAAGTAATACTCTAAGGCTCCTGGATACCTTTGAGTAGCAGCATGCCACATTTCATTGATTTCCTGTTGCGAGAGCCCTCCGATATTTGAATTTTCGACAGAGTTGTCCTGCTGTGTTATTGTAATGTCTGGCTGACGAGGGCTATTCCGAAGCAAGCGATACTGTCCCAAGACGAGATCCTGTGATTTTAAACGTGCCCATTCCCGAACATCCCTGTATACTGGCCCCATGACCTTTTCCTCAGCTTGCGCCAAGGCCACCTCGAGGGCTTTGGCTTCACAATCGCAAGCGGCATCTGCAGGAGAATGGCATATAGCACAATCTGGATTTATACTAATCACACGTCCGCTTGAATTGGGCTGATTCTTTTGATTTTCATGAAACGCCTGAAGAATTGGATCATCCTTTGGAGAGCATGTATCATGGGCATCTGGAATAAATCCCCATTCGAAATGTCGTCGTTCTCCTTTTGAAACTTCCAACAAAATAGTCTCGTCAACAAACTCAGAGGACGGATCATCCAGTGACCCAACTTCATCAATAGGAAGAATTGGGGGGAGATTGAATGCAGATGGGGTAGATTGCGTGGGTGAAGATGGATCGTGCTCTCCGGGCGATAACATCATTCCTTCTGGAAAACGCAGGATATAACTCCGAAACCCTCCCCAGGCAGCGTATTTTGATGTTGGCTGGCGACCCGAAGGCCTCTGATAACCGCTTGTTATCTCACTGAATGCTGGTCTCTCATGTCTATCCGGGTCATTTTTGACAGTACTCCTGCTATGTGGCCTTGACGTGGCTTGGCTGTTCGTTTCATCATCAGGCTCATCATCCAACCCAAGCGTATCTTCTTGATAGCTCGGTAATGATTTGAGAGCCAGAAACCGCATGTGCCCTTCTACATGGCTTTCCATGCTTCCTTCCACATCCTCCACTCCACACAATGGACAAGATTTGAATAAGGGACCATTAAGTCGCGCATTTTTGCTGGCTAAGACTCCGAGTTGAGCTTCATTAAACTGGCCAGGGTGGCTAACTTTGAAGTGGTTGACGTAATCTTCTCTTGTGTTGCTCACAAATTCGCCGTGGGATTTTGATGTACAACGCCATTGCATGGCATGTTCTCGCATATGTTCTCGCCACGTGTCACTGTGGCTGTATAACTGCTCAGGCGCATTGCATCCCTCAAACAAACACACACATGGGTCCAGGTCACTTTTGACGTGAAGCCTGTGGTTGTTAGCTACTTTGTGTGCAAGGGTAAGCCGCTTAAATGGGTGTGGGATTGTGTGCTTGAAAGGAGATTTGACCTGCCACATACCTCCATTTCTTCTCATCCATGGCATCTCGAATTGGAATGGTGTAAAAGCAAAATGGGCACCTTACTTCCCGTATTGCTTCAAGATATTTATCCCATTCTTTTTCCAAGCTGTTCTTGTTGTTCAATTCATTGGTCGCGATTGCATCTCTATAACGAGGCCGTATTTCCTCGTGATCTTTATAATCAGGAATCTTTTCTAAAAATTCCCTATGTTGCTTTTCTCTTTCTTTCTTCAATTTGTTGTATTTACGCATGGGAGCTCCGCAAGGGGCAGGAGGGAAGCTGAGCTCATCATGAGTACTCAGAGCAACCGGCTTCGAAACCGAAATAACTGATGGATTAGAGGCCTTGCGGAAACTTTCTGGATTTAGAGTCGTTGCAGTATGTGCTACCGACTGCACAATGCTTTCACTTTTGGCAAGTTCTGCTATGGCCCCCTGCTCAACAGATTCCTGGGGCATGTTGACGGTAATTTTGGGTTTGGGCGGCACTATTGAAGGCGGTGACGGAACCTCTCGGGGCTGGATTGGAGTCTTGCCGTAGCGGGCTTTCCTGTACAGGATCCTCTTTCGACGTAGTACCATGGTTTTGGCAAGACGCTGCTGAATTTTGTCGCTGGTTCCGGGAAATTGATCGTGGATATACTTGGCGAATAAATCTTGCTGGAAAGATTCCACATCATTTCCCTCGTCGTCTCGGATTGTGAATGCGTTAGCCGCCTCGGCGTTTTGCGCGTCTTTGCTTGCTCTTCGGATGGTATTTGAGAGTTTGTGAAGGAGAGTTATCTTGTCTGCCAGCTCTCCAAGAGCCTCTTCAAACTCTTTGGATACGCTTTCGGTCGCATCGTGGGTCTTGTTTGAGCTGATGGAATCAAGAACACTCGAGCCTGAAGGTACGTAGTGGTCAGCAAAATCGGCCTAACGAGTCGTGGGATCCACCACTTGGAGTTAGTTAGTACCCACAGCTCCGAACTCTGTAACTCAGGGCCTGTAGAAGAGCAACAGCGGCATCTTGGACATCGGGTGCCTCTCGTAGTCGCTGATCCAAGGAACTGCGGCTAGGACCAAACACATGAATGCCGGCAGCCCACAGGGAGAATCTCGCCAGTTGATCCTCTACTAGCGATAATTCGCGACAATGAACAAGCGCTGTCTTGTCAAGACATGTTTGAAAAGACTCGACGCATAAGCGAGCGGACTCAGCCACCCTCGCCGCAGGGTGCGTCCGATGCTCAACGACGGTGGTCGCCATCTCGTCGACGTAAAGCGACTTCAGGCCAACTGCCACATCTTTCGTGAGAACCGTGAATTCTCTCAGAAGGCGGGAAGAAGTGGGTGATGAGTTTTGTGCCTTAAATTCCAGGCGAAGGGAGGCATGCGCCAATCGTGTGGGCGACAGGGGCTGCCCCCCGCCCACCAACAATCCCGTCAGCTTTGAGGCCGATGAGCGTCATGTCGCAGCCTCGCTGTGTCACTGTGTCACACACACCGCAGCTTGATGCCGTGATTCGGCAACAACGTGCGAGAACGTCGGGCCCAAGCCGAGGCAGTCACAGACTCACAGATCGTTGAGACACCATCATGCACCATCATGATGCGCTCAACCCTGCGCTCGACCTACCAAGGCACCAGTGTCCTATTCTTGTCACCCTGGCTGTGCTGCTAATCGAGGTGTGCTTTGTCACACCCTTTGACCTTTTAGTAAAGAGATACAAGGTTGACTTCTAATAGCATCCGATGTGGGATTATCAAGCTCCACGAGATACATGGGCGTGAGTGTCGTATTTGAATGAAGCATGCAAGACCGAAATTCCCGACAACTCAATTTTACCTCGCTGTCGATCACTGCCTAGATCGGAAATTCTAGGAGGATGAAGATGGAACTAGGCTGTGCAGTCAGGAAATGAGGGCCAAAATTTGGCATACAGCTCCATCTCAATTGATGAGCGATTAGTGCTTTACGATCTAATCCAGATCTTCCCTCTAACCCACTCCAGCTCTATCTTGAGGACATTGTACAACGTGCCCCAGATCCTTCCAAGTTGAAATATCAACATTCAATACAAGAGCAGGTTGAACTCTTCCAATACGCCTGTCATTCTTGCGGTAACAACGGGAATTGTACTAGTCGAGAAAGCCATGTGCAACCCAGGCCCCGTAGGGCAACGAATCATCCGGAAATACGCTACGGCTTGATTGCTTCTGGAAACAGAGTAATAAAGGATGCCAGCTTCGGGGATAAATGGGCACACAAATACGGCATTCTGTGCTTTGAGATGGAGGCAGCTGGGGTTTGATGATGGCCGGGATGGGTTTTTGATGAGACTAGTAGAATCCGATGTAAATTACGAAGTGTTGGATGAGCCACCAGGAAAGCGGCAAAGAGTCCAAGATTGAATCTTTGTATGAAATAATTAATGATCCATTAGAATCCTAGATATATCAGTAGAAAGGTAAAATGGAGGCCGAAATGTTTCACTAGTAATGATGATTGTGCATTCCTCAAGACCCGGCTGCACTGGTATAATGTCACACACATATATGCCTGGTGTCTTCCATGGGGTCTAGGGTTGGATGAAAACACTAAACAATTAAACGTACCGTGCCATTTCCACCCGGCCGATAAAGAAACCGGTTGCGCCCAAAATAAACCCATTGAATCATGTCAATTGACATTTCTAACAAACTGTTAACCGCGCCACGCGGAAATTTACCTCTTCCTATTTGTTCGACTCGAATGTGCGTCTCGATCTTGTCGACCACGACTACTGCCTGTATTCGTCTTCTTTGTCCTTGCATGGACAACGCGCTGCTGTCCTGAATCCCATCCCTGCTCCTCGGCCGCCGCCTCCGCCTCCGCGGGGCGTGGTTTGCGACGCGTCTTTGCGACTCTCGCGTCGGCCAGCGTGCCTTGTCCGCCAGACGAGGACGGCGACGCTGCTGTTGTCGCCCGCCGCAATGGCCGCTGCGGAGCGGGTGCCGGCGGGCGGGAGGCGGGAGCGTAGTTAGCACGATGCAATGGCGTCCCGTGCCTTGACTGCAGCGCCTCGAGCACTGCTGCGACGGCCTGGCTCGGGCGCCGTGTCGCTAAAATCCCCCAATGCGGTCCGCTGTCTGACCTGCTGCTGCGGTTGCGCGGGTGGTCGAGACCCATGGCCATAGTGCCGTGAAATTTTCTTCCGTGCCGTGGCTGCGGCGTCCCGGGCGGCACGACGGCTTGGTGCTGCTGGCGTGGAACCTTGGGCGCTGCTGGGCTGCTCCTGGCCCAACGCGTCTGTCTGGCCTCGAATCTCGGTGGCAGCAGGCGGCTCAGCGCTGGGCGCCAGTTGTGGTGGATGATTACTGGCCTGGTGAGCCTCCTCACACCGCTCCAGGGGGCTTTCGGCTTCGATTAGCGGCACCTGTTCCAAGACCCATTGCACAAGTCGTTGGTTCTCAGCTCGGTGCGCGAGTTTCCTCGTATCGGCATTTGTCTCGGCATTTGTCTCGGCAATGAATTCCTTGATTGCCTGTGTGCGTTTACCGTCGTTGCGAGCACGGACTTGGAGCTCATAAACACGGCGGCGTACGGGTTCCTGGTCCTTCATCGCTGCGGTGTGCAACGCATACAGGGCCTCCTCCATTTCTTCCTCAAAAATCGTCATGCTCACCCGTACTGAGTCTGGAGTCTCCTCGGGCCCCAGAGTAGTCCGGTGGTCCAGCCTTCTCCAGGCCTCATCGACGACACGCTGGTGTTGTGCGAGGTCCGTCGGACGTTGTTCTAGCCTCCAAATCTCAAAGTTGGCGTATTCCATCCATGTTGTCAGTGCGTCTTGCTCGCTGATATCTTCTTGAAAGTCCAAATGATGCGTGATATCGTGTAGTGCAAGTCGTCTCTTCGCTGCCGCAACGTAGTCGTCGAACCCGCTACAGCCCTTCTCTGTGAGAAAGTCCCGGCACTTTATTGACGCTTCCCAATCGCTGCGAAGGGCGACCTCGAGTTCTGGATCCACCGTCGCGGGAAGAGGGGGATGTCGCTTTAGCCTTTGTTTATTGACGTAGGCCGCGAAGTCTCCATGTAGCTCGTCTGGAATGCGGCGGTTGTACCGCTGCCATTTTCTAAAATCTCCCCATCGCTTCAATTGCCTTTGATAGACTTCCCAAGGCAGTCTTCGAGCAGAGGGCTTCCCCCAGGAGCGCCACAGTTCGCCGTATGCTCGGGGGGCTCTCGCAACGTTGGCTAGGTAGTCAATGGGATAGGCCGGGCGCCCACCATCCATAATAAGACCATAGTAAGCAGCCACTTCGGAGTGTATGCTGGCGTCCAAGTGGTTTGTAGATGGTGGACTTGATGTTAGGCGAATTTCGTTGTCAGGTGCAAGTCGCAACATAGTGCTGTCGGGGCCCTTGGCAAACCTGCGGAGCGCCTCATCAATGTGTATAAAGTCTGCAGTGGTGAGTCGGCGAAAATGAGCCTTCTCTTTGAACTCGGCCCTACACTTTGTTAGAAGAAAGATTGAATAATTGCGTGGTGAGAACTTGCAAAAACCTTTCTTCCCTGGCTCGTTCCTCTTCGCCTGAGCGAGCGAGCGGAATACTCATCGCGTGGCTTGAAGCGAGGTGCGCCCTTACATACTGAACAACCTCTGCGTCGGAACAATAGAGGAAGGCCTCTCGTGACCTCTTTCTTATTTCCTAAAATACGGGGGTATTGGGCGAATTCATTCCAAGGGTATGAGAAACAGATGGGAGAACTGAGAAGCTGGTCTTATGTGAGCAAGTCTGTATTTAATACGTCCAGGGAGGAGGCGCGTTTGGACCTGCGATGCCACCCCTAGTTAAACTCGGAACCATTTGATTTGCCGCTCAAGAGTCGCTTCTGTGGGGTGCGGAAGGCGGCCTTTGTGCTCTTGGTTACACCTACACTAAGTCAGGGCTGGCCACGGCTGGGAGGGAGTTGCGAGCAATCATTGTGGTCAAAGCCTTCCGACATTTTCTTTGTAGTTTTTTTGTTTTGTTTAATTAGTCCCTATTTGTCTTCCAAATTCTTGGTTCATCTTTCCCGCTATGCCTCTTTCTGCCACACTTGATGTCCAAATCATGACCGACGACGACATCATATTGGCGCGCGTTTTCGCGGCCGACTTCGACGATGAGACGACTATAACTGCCATCAAGAGGTGCAAACTGATTACACGACTTTACGGGGCACCTGGCGCTGAACTTCGATTCTCATCCTTTAACAATAATGGAGAATTCATTGTTGGGACGACGAAAAAGTGTCAACTAACCCTCAAAGGAAGTGGTATTACCAAGGAGTATTTCAAGTTCAAGTTTGACAGCCAAAAGCGCCTTGTACTTCGAGGGTTGAGAAGCGCGCAAGGAACCACCGTCTGCTACGGCAACCAACTCCTTCTTGGCTTGCGACACGGGTCCACGTTCATCTTGAATGGTTACGATCATCTCAGCGGCATGGAAATCACTGTTTGCTCTCCAAGCCAGAAAGAGATACAAATCAAAATTCTTCCCACAAAAATTACGTCTGAATCGTACGTTTCCGAGGTTGAAAAGAGGGTTGCAGCATCAAGCCTGCTGAATAACACCATTTGGCGGTTTGGTCTCAACACTGCCCCAATCACGAATTTTCCAACGGGTGAAACAGCCCTGCAAGAAAACAAAGACAACACGGAGCAATTTTGGCTAGAGCTGAACCAACATTACGGGAGTCACGGCATCGTCAGGCAGATGTGGGATCCCCAGATGGGCAGCTTCCTCGCACGAAAAGAGCCCCTCTCCTTGGAAAATGCCAATCTAGATAGCTGGGAACATGAAGTCAATGCCATGGAAGAATGCCAGCATGCAAGTTCCCTCATCTTACTTGTGGCCGCTGTGCTGACTGATTATAGCCACACAATGTCGAGCTATTGAACCGTTCGCCTGATTTCTACCGACCCATGTTGGACATGGAGTACGCAGTGAAGGGGTCGCTGGCAATGCAGCATCGACTGCGCCCACTGACACGCCCTGAAGTACGATCCGTGATGCGACAGGGTCTTTCGATATTGGCATACCTTCACGGTCTGAAGAACACGATCATACACCGCGACCTGAAGCCTGACAATCTTCTCGTCTTTGCCAGAAACGAGCACAACATTTTTATCAAGCTCGGCGATTTTGGAATCACGAAGCGGAGAGATGAGAAAAAGACAATTAGTGGCTCTAAAGTTTACATGGCGCCTGAGGTGTGGAAGACGAGGGACGGTGTGGTAGAGTACGACGAGGGCGCTGACGTCTGGGCGCTCGGGGTAATAGCATATGAGTTCCTACACGGGCTCCCCAGCAGCGAAGGGCTGGACTTTCTCCGCATTGGTGTCGGTGTAAGATGGTGTCTGTCAATTGCTGATAAATTTAGCCACGACTATCAGCGAAACCCCGACGATCCTTTGATGCAACTTCTTGGTAGAATGCTGATCATATAATCAGGGAAACGGGGCTCAGCCAAAGACTGCTACGAGATTGAGTTAATGCTACCCCAAACGACACCCGACGGCAGCGCGCCCCCGGAACATATTGGAGCTGATACTCCCCAAGAAACTGGGTCAGCCGACAACAACACGACACCGAGAGCTACAAGATCGAGGGCTGCGATGCCAAGTGCTTCCCCTGCTCCACAAGCCAGTACAGCCAGAAGTCGCGTAAAGCGGAAAGGACGGGCCACCGGCCAGGACAGCAACCCAGATAGGAGTCACAAGCGGCAAAACAGACTGGCGAGTGGAGCAGGTTGATGGATTGGCGCAGCCATGGTGAGATGGAGGGGAAGTGTAGAGCGGGAACACGGCCGACTTGTTGGGTTGGTGTACGGTATCTCTTGATGCAGGCGCGCGAAGCCTACACCCAATCCGCTTCGCTTATTACTATTGTATTTTCTCCTTCTTTTTTTTATTAAATTGTTTTTGATTTCTTGACCCAAGCCTTTTCTCATCCATGTCTCCAACTTCACCCAACTATTCTGGTTCCCACAACCTGTGCACTGAGCCGTCACCAAGACTACACCTGGAGAGGCGGGCCGCATCCGATCGGCCGGCCCACAGCTTGCCCACCCTGCAAGTGCCCTTGCCGAGCAGGTTGACGGCGGTAGTTGTTGCCGGACGATGTGTTGGTACATTTTTATGAGGATGTAGACAAACTGACCATAGCCCCCCCCTGCTCCGTAGACCATGGCGCTAAGAGTTAACCTGACCTGACCATTGCTGTGGGGTCAATTCATTTCAAATATAACTAATCAGGGCTAAAGCCTGCTCACTAAAGCCCACTAAAGCCTGCCCACTATAGTCCACTGAGGCCTCCCTACCTGCTGTAGTCTACTGAGGCCTACCTACTATAGCCCACTGAAGCCTGCCTACTATAGCCCACTAAAGCTTGCCTATTATAGCCTGCTAAAGCTTATTTATTATAAACTATTAAGGGTTAGGGTTAGGGTTATAGTAAGTAGGCTTTAGTAGGCTAAGTAAGCTTTAGTAGGCTATAATAAGCAGGCCTTAGTAAGCTACTATAGGTAGGCTTTAATAGGCTATAATAGGCAAGCTTTAGTAGGCTTTAGTAGGCTACAGTAGGCAGGCCTCAGTGGACTACAGCGGGCAGGCTTTAGTGGGCTTTAGCGAGCAGGCTTTAGTCCTAATTAGTCATATGCGAAATGAATTAACCCCATAGCAATGGTCAGGTCAGGTCAACTCTTAGCGCCATGGTCTACGGAGCAGGGGGGGGGCTATGGTCAGTTTACATGTCTCCTCGTTTTTTGCCTGTTAATATGCATCGAGCCACCAGCTTGTTTGGTTACTCCCAACACAGACAAGCCCCTCGACCCACCATCGGTCCGCATCACGAATGGCACTATTGTATGAGTCAATAATAGTGTATGAGATCAATATTTCTTCCTCGGGATTACTTTTGCGGAGCCTCCTGTGGGAAAGTTGCGATTTGCCGGCCCACAGCCGCCCGACAAGAAATGGACAACTCTTCTTCATAAGCAGAATTATAGAAAATTTTGCCATGGCAAAAATCTAGGCTTGGTCGGACATGATCAAGATTCGATATCTTATGAATAAGATGAAGACTGTCTGCCACTGAATATTGTTCGGCCGGCAAACAGCGCAAGCTCTGCACGCCTTTTAGTCTTGGTCTGGATATATGGTGGCGGGTTTCAGGAGTGCGGAAGTGGCGATGCCCGTTACAGCATGTCCTATCTCGTACAGCAGTCGGTGAAGATGGGTCAGCCAATCATTGGAGCAAGCATAAACTATATTGTAGGCGCCTTTGGCTTCATTTCGGGACAGCTCTTCCGCGACCACGGACTCACAAACGTGGAACTTCATGACCAGCGTCTTGCACTGCAATGTATCCAGGAGATTATTGCAGCCTTTAGCAGAGATCATTCACGGGTCATAATTCAAGGGGGGTCTACTGGTGCACTGTCCGTTGGCTTTCACCTTCTAGCAAACGGCGGTCGTGATGACGGCCTCTTCCATGCAGCCATCGCTGAGAGTGGCGGTCCGATGTACCACCTCGTATTCGCAAACCCCAGCACCCAAGAGGCAATGTTGGCAACGCATCAGCGGCAATGAGGGGAAATCATAATCCCATCATTGATCATGACTTTTTACAGAACTCAACTCAGTCGCGCTTGTGCAATTCGCGCTGATGTTCACAAACAAGGGTGCCTTTGTTCCTGTCCCATTGTTGATTGGAACCAACACTAACGAAGGAACCCCGTTTCTACCCTTGTTTGTGAACATCAGCGCGAATTGCACAAGCGGCCTGAGATCAGCTATTGTGCGGTGGGGTGGCGAGACTGATCTGCTTACCCGTGTCATCGATGAGCTGTCCGAACTTTACTCCTCCATGGACGACACAGCGGTAGCCTCGCAGCTCAGCGCCGTGCTCAGTGGCCCAGGAAGTCGCCTTGGCTCCTTCTATGGTTGGGTGAGCCTTTTGCTTGGAGACTGGGTAATGATTGGTGGTCGCCGCATTTCCGCGCAAGCGTGGGCCAGCCATGGCGTGGATACATACAGCAATCGCTTCGACAGTGTCCCCGCCAGCATGAACCCCCAAACTCTTGGTGCAGCACATTGTCAAGAAGTCTCCTGCGTCTTTAACATCACCCATGGCGTTGGCTATGAGCTCAATCTCTTCGACATATCATCACCTGGCCTAAATACAGTATTCAAAATCCAGAAAATAAGCTATTTAATGCACCAAAGTGGGATAGTGTCGAGGGGGACAATTTCAGAGTCAAATAAATAAACTTGATGGGGGATCATGCTGCTCAATTCGGGAGAAAATTCGTCATCATACCTCAATAAATGTAGTATTTATTCGTGGAGATAACAGTTGATCATATTTCGCTGTGCTAAAAGCGTGGTTAAATATACGCACTCAAGCTTTCGCCCCCTCGGGATCATGCGCGACCACTTCAATCTCCACCAGCATATCGGGGTCACCCAACTTTGTGACACCCACACATGTCCAAATTGGCTGGTGGTCCGGCATCCAGCGCTTCATATTTCGAACCATGACCTCCAATGCCTCATCACTCATGGGCATGTGGTACGAGTTGATGCGGTAGACTTGTGACCAGCCCTTGCCACCAGCATCTTTAATGTTTCGCTCGACATTTTCAAAGGCAAGATCAATTTGAGCGTTTAACCCTTCCACACACACGCTAGTCTTGGGATCCCAGCCTCCTGTCAACCTGTAGTCAGCATACGGTGTACACTTTTGAAGCCTTGGGTGGGGTGTCAAACCTTGGCCTGAACATTCGATCCGATCGCCGACACGGACAGCTTGGTTGTATGAATACTGTGCCCTTTTGTCCACGCCGGAGCCCTCATATGCATAATACTTTAAGTGAGACATCTTGATTTTTGATGGTTGGTCGAATGCGACTGCTTATGCTTTAACGTAAATAATGATAGTGGAATTGAGGAGCAGAAATATGATTAATTGTTCAAACAATGGAGGAGAAGGAGATGTACGCGACGCAGTGGATGTGAGCCAGTACTTAAATGATTCCGAAAACTCCCCTCCTTCGTATCATGGTAGCGTCAAGACGCGGAATCTAAATTCCTCCAACTCCACAACCAGCCATCTATCGCGTGTATGCCACGGCGGAGAAGAGTCAATTAGGCCCGACTAACCCTATTTCCTTGAATTTGCGGATGAAATGCTGCAAATTTCGCATGGATGAGCAAGGTGGCGGGCCACAACATCGGAAATCTTCCAAGGAGAACGACACAATCTGCTTGCCATAGCGACATCCTATCCAATAGGATTCCAAAGTCAATTCCGATAGCCATAGCTAGCTGAAACACAAGGAGACACAACATGCACTATTTATAGTCTAGTGCGGTCGCATTGATGTCTTAGCTGCACTTCATCCCGCCTCGTCCAGCGCCTGATTCGCAGCGAGTTTTCGTGATGTGCACGAAGTAGCACTAGCCTGCCGCTACGAGCAGCTTGAGGTGACCATGACAAGGGTAAAGCAGGCCTATAAGAAGCTACTTGTGGCGCTCTATCTTTATCTGAACTACAATACTGGACATGAATCGGAACGTAGTGTGGGGCGAGCAATAATTGAGCTGCCAACCACCGCCACGCCACCAACTTCGTATATGTAGAGAGCCTTGCTAAAGGCTTCACAACATGTACAAGCCGGAGTAATTCGTGATACAAACAACTCATCAGGTTTGCCCAAGACTTGAATTCGCGCCAATATTCTCTTTAGGCATCTCAGATCTCGTAGGTTGGGAAAGACAAATCCACAAGGGTTATGAATAGATAAGCAGCTTTCCTGGCATCGTCGCGTCAACTCTCGGCAGGAATATGCATAGAAATCAGCATTTGCATTAATAAAGCCATATTCCCATCCATATCTAGGAGGCAATTATACCCGAAATCAGAAAACATGGATAGAAATTGGGGGACGATTCGAAATAGGATATCTAGAAATCAAAAGCTAAATGTAGGACAGTTAGATCTCATTGTAGTAACCCCTTTAAATATGCTAAGCCAACGCCTGTGTGCATGTTAGCAAAGCTTATAGCTAATAACAAAACAAGAATAGCTCACCAATTTCGCCATGAGCAAAATAGTATTTAAGAGTGTGTGGTTTTTACCAACGCCAAGAGCCACTGTATGTATCTTTACCGTCGTGTGAGTGAAGTACAGAAACACTATCTTAGTGCACGTAAGTATATTGGACACTTCTATGCTCGTCTGAGCTACAGTCGCTCAAAAACTCATGTATGAGGGAAGATTTACGTATCTTGTACACTGAATTAGTATCATACTTTGTTCGGTGGATGTCTGTTAGTCCTCTTGTCGAAACTTATTGAACCATGATTTATTGAATAATTAATATTAAATATTATCCAAAATGCGGTGGTAGTAATATTGAAATGAGGTGGAGTTGAATGTGATGTAAAAACACACCCCAGGCCGATAACAACAAGAGACTAGCTGCTGGGTTGTACTATGGCTGGAACTGCGACCTGGAAACCGGGTAAAAGAGAGTAAAATAAAAACAACGCGCTCATAACAGCTGGGTCCTTGGTGTTGCGACCAGCGGGCCTTTGAACTAAGTCCGTTGTTGCAGTCGGACTAACCATTAGCCGAAAGATCCCTGCCTACCTTGCACCAACGTCCCCAACACAATATTCATTCCAGTACTGTGTTGGGGTTGAACATAGACGTTTGTGAGGGATGGCGGTGTCATGTGACCCCATGTGTCACGTGAGGAGAATAACAAAGGAAGCTATTAGGGCTTTCTTGTGTTCTTATAATAATAATAATAATTAATAAAACCTAATATACTAAAATACCTCTTTTGCCTAATAGGGTAATTCCTTTCTACTGGTTATAAGCCTAGGCCTTACCTTAATATATTTTTCCTTTTCTTTGCTTTAGTTAGTATTCTATTTCTTATAGCTCTTTAAAGTATAATCCCCTTAGTTTTATTACTTTTATAATATTAATTTTTATTATTTTATAAATTAGCTTAAAAGTTTTTATATTCTTTATTTTATAAGTAATTTTTAGTATAATTATTATTTTTATTTTTAATTTTTTAATTATCTTTAGATATTATAATAAGGTAATCTTTTTTCTTAGTAGCTTTTGCTCTTAATATAGAATTCTTAGGATTATAATTTTATAATTAAATTCTTATTAATTATAGCTTTTTTTTTATTATTATTTTTCTTTAGTTATAATAATATAAATAATACCTTAAATATTATTTTAGCTAAATATAAATATATATATATATTAGAAATTTATATTATTATAATATCTTATTATTTAAAGATAAATATTAATAAAAAATAATATTATAAAGTTATTTAATTTTTTTTTTATTCTTTTTAATTTTAACTTTCTTAAGAACTGAGAAGGTTAATCCTTCTAGAGTTTATTTTTTATAATTACTCTTATTATTATAAATTATAATATAATTATTTTGCTTTTAATTCTTAGTAAAGGTAAGCTTTTTAGCTATATTTAAGGCTTTATTAAAGGAGAAGCTAGGATAACTATTAAAAGTATTACTTTTAGATTATAAGCCTTCCTTGCTCTTTAGGAATAACATTATAATTATAACTCTTTTTAAGAAAATTATATCTATATTTAATTTTAATCTTTAAAATATAAGAGTATTTATAATAGCTTTTATTATATTACTAAGTTTACCTAGCTATTTATATAGCTAAGGACTATAGGTAATAGTATAAATAATAATTAAATTTATTACTTTTTTTATAATTCTTTTTACTTTACTTTTATTACTTAGATTAATAGATATTATAAATTCTAATATTTTTTTAATAAGGTTTTTAATTTCTATAATATTAAGAAAGCTTTCTAAAGCTATTATAATAATATTATTTCTATAGATTAATATTTTAATAAAGAATAATTTAATCCTTACTTTAGCTCTAATAATAATAAGAGTAATTATTTCTCTAATTATTAACTATCTAAGCCTTAAGATAATAATAATACTAAGATTAATATTAATAAGTTTATTCCTTAAGACTTAGTTAACCCTTAAGATATTAATCTTTTATCTAAAAAGCTTATTAAAAAGTTAAAGAAAAATCCTAATTTTAATAAAAAGTATTATAGCTATAGCTAATAGGGGCATATTTACCTAGACTGCTATACTATATATCCTAAAAAATATCTATCTTATCCCTAAGATAGTAATAACCCTTATAGTAATATTAACTATAATACTTCTAATCTAATTCCTAAAATATTAACTAAAAAATAAGATATTACTTCTTATTTTAACTTCTTTTTACTAAATTAATCTTTAATAATAACTTCTAATAATATTATCCTTATTATTATTTAAATTACTAAGTATACCCTTAGTATAACTAATCTTTAAAAGTATAATAAATAGGGAAAATTATTCTTTACTTTAGTAATTATTTCTATAGATAAGCCCTTAGTAATAATCTTTATATCTAAGGATATAATTATAAATAAATATTCTATTATTAAATCTAATATTACCTAGTCTTTAATAACCTAGAATTCCTATTATATTAATAGTAATTATAATAAAGACTATTAGTTTTAGGATTCTAGTTCTAATATATATATTACTAATAATCTTAAATAGTTTAAGGAAAATAAAGTATTCCCTTTTATTTAATAGGATACTATTACTACTAATAATAATCCTATTAAGCCTATATATATTAGTATTATTAAGTTTATTTTTAAGCTATTTAAATATATAATGTTAATTATTTTCTAAGAAGTATTATTTATAATAATCTTTCCCTTAAATATCTTTTTAGGCCTTAGAACTTATTTTAAGGGTAATTTTTTCTTTAAGAACTATATCTTTAATTTATAAGGCTACTTTATAGTAATTATTTCCCTATATAATACTAGTTTTTATCTTTTAATTAAAAGATTACTTATTTTACCTTTTACTATTACTATTATAGCCACTAAAGTATAAATCTCTAATAGTAAACTTTAGTATTATTAGCTAACTTATATAAATTATAATAATATTATTAGAACTATTAAAGTAAGTATTAGTAGCCCTAAAAATCTATACTTACCAAAGGAAAAGGTATACTATTGCTATAATTATACTAATATAATATATTAAATTCTAAAGATCTATTATAAGTATATATTACTTCCCTTTTATAGAGTTTATATTAATCTCTACCTTATTTTATATATTGCTAAATCTAGGGCTATTATATTCACCCTTATAACTAATAATAAATCTTACTATTATTAGATTAAGATTCTTAATAGTAAAGCTAGTACTAATATTGCTCTTTGCTATCTCTTTAAATATCTATACTAAATAATAAGTACCTATTTAGCTAAGATTTGTTTTAATAATAATTAGGAATTTAAAGGAATTTAATTCTTTATTTTAATTAATAAGTATTATATTTATATATCTTAAATCCTTGGTTTTTACTATAAGTAAGTAGGCTTTTATAAGTACTCTAATTATATAATTCTTAATTATATAAGAACTACCTTTATTGATTTTATTTAGTTCCTATTTAAGTGCTAGGATTATATAATTATAGCTATTATAATAATTATTAATTATATTATTATTAAATTTTATAATAATAATAAATTATTTTAGAAATTATTTTATAAGGTCTTCTAGGATTACTTTAAATTTAATAATAATAATAAGCCTAATATTTCCTATCTTTATATACTTAGCTTATATACTATTATTATTATTAAGTTTAAATCTATTAATAAGACTAATAAGAAGGGACTTAAGCTTTAAGCCTATAATTAGGAAGATATATTAGTTAGCTTCCAAGGAAATTACCTTTATAAGGTTTAGGATTTAGTTAAAAAGTATATTACTATTATCTCTTATTTTATTATTTATAAAGAATACTTGCCCTATAATAAGATAATTTATATTTAATCCTAAGGAGCTTTTTAATATAATTAATAGGTTAAGGTTATTAATAAATTTATTAATAAAATTATAATTATATCCTTCTAGCTTTTTTTTATATTTTCTTACTTTGCCTATAAAGCTATAATTTTTATTAATATTAAATAATAATATAAAATAATCTACTAAGAAATTAGCTAATTTATTAAATTAAGTATTTTTATTTTTATTAATCCTTATAATATAATTCTAAGTATTTATATTTAGTTAAAATACAAGCAAGAGGCTTAACTAAGCAATTCTAAGAGTAGATATAATTAGTATTTAAATAACTATAGTATTAGTCTCTTTTCGCCCTAACCAATAGAATAATCAACTTTATATATTTTATAATCTTAATACCCTTTTGATATTAGAGATAGTAAACTTTATTAGACCTATCCTAATATTTAAGATAGCTTTCTATGCTAAGACTAATGCATTCCAGCCCACTTCCAATATTATTAAAAATAGCTAAATCTAAACTATATTTTAAATACTATATTCTTTATAATTTATTGCATCCTTTTGCCTCGAAATATGCTAATAGTAAGCTTTGTGCTAAATACTCTCCTAACCTAGTTAAACACTTTAAATAGATCCTCCCTTAATATAGGCTATTTATACTATCTAAGACTAAAATTGCTAATCTTATATTATTTTAAAAGATAAAAATTATTAATTTTAAGCTTTAATTACTTTAAAAGAATAATATTAATATTAATAATAAAGATTTTATTTAAAAGGAGTATATAAAGGTTAATAAGATAATAAATAAGTATATTTTAGGTAAATTTAAGGATATAAAGCCAGAAGAAGAGAGGTTCTTAGAAGATATTAATAATAGCTAGTATAATCAGTGGCTAGAAAGGACTATAGATACTATAAGGTTTATTAAGAATTATAATAATAGAAGTAGGGCTAAAAAGAAATGCAGAGGTTACTGAAAAGTCATAGAAAATTGGTAGTCTAGGCTAGATTTTAAATATCTAGGAAATTAAAAGTGCGTTTGTTTATAATTATTATAATTCTAAGTATTATACTATTTATAGCTACTTAGGCTTTTAAATATAAGTATAATAAATATAATAATATAAAATACTATAAAGCTTATATTTATATTTAAGGCTTTTAGTAAATTAAAGGTATTAATTACTTTAAAACTAATACTATTATTATAATCTTAGCTACTTAGTATATTCTTATTACCCTTATTATATAACTTAGCTATAAACCCTATTAAGTTAATATTATTATTACCTTTTTTTATAGTTTACTTAAAAAAACCCTTTATATAAAGTAATTTCCTATACTTTCTAACTTTATAAATAATCCTTATTTTAAGTATTTAATTACTAAGTTAGGCTAGACCTTTAATAAGATTATCTAGTTTAATTAATCCCTTTATAGCCTTAAATAATCTACTAATATTTAGAAGAACTATCTTTCTAATAAGCTTATTTTTCTTAGCTTTAAAAAGCTTATTAGTAATTAATCTATTTATTATAATTCTTCTAATAAAATTATTATTATTATTTATATTAATAATTTACTTCTCTTTTTACTATCTAAGGTAAATATTAATAGGATTATTATTAACTTAAATAGGAAGTTCTTAGTCTTTAATTATAGTTTTTTTACTTATTTTTTAAATATTATTATTATAAAGCTTAAGAATAGTATTAGCCTCTTTTAATAAAGCTTTATTAAAAATATTATTTATAATCTTAATCTTAGTAGTGCTTTTAGTATAGCTATACCCATAGTCCTTAGTTATAAGGAACTTATTATACTTTCTTCTTTAATTTCTTTTAATTTTTCTATTTAAACCTCTTATTATATATTAATTAGAAAGCTAAATTATCTTATTATATAGACCTAATTTAATATTACTTTTATAATAGGCTTTTAAGTATAATCCCTTTCTTAACTAATTAATAAATAGCTTAAAGCTATAATCTAAGTATTATATTATCTTAAGAACTACTTTAACCTAGGCCTTATATACTAATATTAAACTAAGATTATATATTAAAATCCCTTTAATCTTTTTACTTATTATAATATTAATTTTACTAGTAATTTAATTAATATTAAATTAATTAAAAATTAAATTATCTTTATATATAAAAACCTAATTTCTTAGTATAATAATCTATATAAGTATATATATAAATCTACCTAGAAAACTAAATATTATAATATCTTTAAATATATAAAGAAAGTTCTTTAGATTTATAATCTCCTTAAAGAACTTAAGTATATTATAAATATTCTAATTATAATCTATAATAATAATAAATTTATTATTAAGCTTACCTAAGATAAAGTTTATTACTTTTAAATTAAATATATTATTATTAATTATTATTACTTTTATAATAAAATTAAAGCTAATATTATTAAGATTTATTATATTAATACTAAGAATATAGCTATTAATAGCCTTACTAAGCCTCTTACTAAGAAAGATTATATATACTTTCTTAAGCTTCTTAAAATAAAGTATATTTTACTTTCCTATTTTTATAAATAAGCTCTTATAGCTTTACTTAATTAAAAAAGCCTATATTTAATATTAAAATTAAACTCTTCTAAAATTATATTTCCCTTTTTCTATCTTTCTTTCTTCTATTTTTACTTTTAATTCCTAGGCCCCCCTAATCCCTTCTAAATACTTAAAATAGCTCTTTTTACCCTTTAAGGTATTTACTAATTATAATATTTAATAGGGATTATTATATAAGGGGGAGTATAAGGGATAGTAGTATTATATAACCCTATATATTATATAAGGAAAATAACAAAAGAAGCTATTAAGGCTTCCTTATACTCCTATAATAATAATAATAATTAATAAAACCTAATATACTAAAATGCCTCTTTTGCCTAATAGGGCAGTTCCTTTCCACTACGTTGGTGCAGGGTAGGCCAGCGCACAGTGGAATGATGCCTGAATTAGTGCTACGAATTGCAAACCCTGGCCCCAGGTTGTCTTAATTCGTGATTATTGGATGGATTTTGGGGCTTCTTTATCGTAGGATTGTTCTATTAGATGGATTTAATAATTCCCAGTATATTGGTTAAGACCTAATATTGCTTGGGGTCATTGTTTAGACGATGTAATGGATAGGCTTACCAGCCAGTTCATCTCTCGATACCACGGATGTTTAAAATAGGCAAAACCTAACAGGACTGATCTATGTATTTCGACGGAAGCGTCGGCATTCATTATGCCGTGCATTACTGAATCCTAAAGTCCCTTTTCATATAGCGAAAATATGAATGCCACCTATTTGAAGCCAAATGAAACAATTACAATCGGATCAATATATCCGATTGAGCTTAAGACCGTCGCCCATCTCGCAAACAATGCCCAATTACTTGCATATCAAGATGCAGGAAAAGAAATTTAACATTAAATCACGTCATAACCAGCCGCATTAGTTTGGTTCGCGAATCAAATGGACTGGACAGTGAGAGGTGCCGCATTGGTGGCGGGCCTCAACATGCAAGTCTTCAAAAAAGAATACTCAATATAGCCTCGTGATATTGACAAGCCACTCTCATGATTATTGAAAAGATTTTGATAGGTGGGGACGGTTGAAATATAACGAGGCAACCGTATGCACGAAATGCGGGAGGGCGATATAACCAACTGCATTGCTGCCCAACTTGCATTTTTTTCATGGCCCCCAACACATTCATGGTTGTTGGTGGTGAGCATGGTACTGTGATAGGTCCGACATCAACATCAAAGGGCACCTGGTGTGGTACAGATATTGTTCTGTCGGCCGCTCACCGCCATCTGTCTCACACACGAGCTCAACTTGCATTCGGGATGGTTGCACAAGGTTGAACATTGAGCGCAACTTGAGCCTCTAGTATCTTGCTATTGGCTTGAAGGGTATTTTTCTGCTCCTGAATTGAAACATGGAGGCATGTCAGCATTGCGGCCGTGAATCCTTTCTGGCTCTGCTTATTTAATTAGACGCCAATGTTCCTCAATATGATTTCTCTTCAACCTTGGTATCAGTCGCACTTAGTGGCCCTCATTGTATACTTATTTTCCTCCTATATTTGGGGTGTCACACATTTCTGTGTCCTGATTGTCTTTGTACCAAAGATTCTGGCTATTCAGAGACTGTTTTCAGGTCGTTCCAAGATTCTATGAATGGTAACTCCTTGTGTAACCATAAAAGCTTTCAGATTCAAGTGCTGATAACTGTTATAGGAGGTTTCGATATGAGTAAAAGAAATCGGCCAAGAAATAAAAAGCACAAGCCAGCCCAGGTGCGGGATGATGTGTATCAGCCAAGTATTATGCGCAATGGAACGTCTTCGTTAGGAATAGTAAACCCTGCGACTATTCGATTCTAAAAGATGTAAATGTTCCTTATATTAATACAGGACGCACACATGGGCGATCGGAAAAGGAGTTGATAGAATTCTTTATGGAAGACCCTAGCACAACACTCCGACCGATGTCGTCGACAGAGTGTGTTGTCGCATTTTGCCCATATCGATTTCTGAAAGAAATAGAATCCGCCAGCTGCAACAGCAATTGTGGGAATGTTGCTCTTGTTGATGATTGGTCCAAAGATGGACCTGAGTCAGAGGTTACTTGCAACTACCTCGGCCCTCTCAATGAACGAGATTTATACCTCATACTTTTGGATAAGGTTAGAGTCATCTTGTAATCGTGTTTGATTGTCCTTTCCATCTAAATAACCTATACAGACGTCGATAGCGAGCTCCAGTGAACAAGCTGGGACTCATGCAACAAATATGTTTTCAACAGAACAAGCCAAAGCACGAATGCGTCATCAATCGAACCGCTTGTTGATGTGAGAAACTGTTTAGCGGTGTTAATTGGCGCCATGCTAAAAAAGCTAGATTCATTCCAGATCTTAAGCCCTTGATGGTGGCAGCTATCGTCGGTTCAGAGACTGTCAATCCAGCCAGGGGATTGCGTAGAACCTTTCCTACATATCTGGACTTCAAAGGTTCCATGGGAGAAATACTCTCGGTGAGTCTTATTTAAAGAGAAATTTAAAATAAAACAAATGATGCGAATGTGGTCGGAAGCTTATTTAGAGCAGCTTGACGGGTCGCCTCCTTTCCAATTTGCATTCGACCTTCCCTATTACGCTTTGAGGACAACACCAAGACACAGGCGGCCAACCGATCGCCGAGAGAATAAAAACGGGACGGCATTGAGAGAGGTTATTGACATTGGGTTTCTCTCTAGAAGGCGTTCAGGCTCCCCCCCAACAAAGAGTGATTACTTATGTCAGGCCCAGATCAGCTTTGTTATCATTGGAATTGATGATTCAAGATGGAGGGCCTATCTTTTTGTTGATAACTACCTCGACCAAGAGGGCGAGCCAGAGTGTGCTCATAATTACCAGAAACAACGAGAAAGTCTTAATCATATCTTACATATTGACGCTCTAGCCTGTGGGAGGATCATTCAGTCCTTTCCGTCCTTGAACCCTCAGGACTATTACTTGGTCGTCCTGGAGGCACGCTTACGCCAGACTATGAGTGAATTTGATAAGCTATTCACGAAAGTTCGACACGATATTGAGCAATATGTAGGTTTAAATCTGCCTGTATTGTTCTGTATCAAATCATTACACATACAGTGATTCTTTTCACCCATTTAATAATGCCCTGACAAAACTTGATTAGATTGGGACTTGCCCTTTTCTGAATGCGGTCTCATTAGAGCCTACAAAGTCTCCAGAAGGTTTTACAATTTTGGATTGTCACAAATTCATTATTAAAACCACTGATGTACTAGACAAGATATCAGATAATCTGAAAGCAAGAATACGCCAATGGAAAAACGGGAATTTGGAGGTTATCTTCCATGCAGCGACTGAGAATGGGGCTCGGTATATTCCAGAAATCTTACAGCTCCTTAAAAGTCTCGAAAGGTATTTTGACGATGTGCAATATCTCAGGGAAAAGTGCAATAACTACACAGAAAATGTGAATATAAAAGCCTGGCCGTTTCATGCTCGTTATGGTTATGCTTACACGTTTGCCAGTTGGACTCTCTTGAGAAACAAAAGTCCAGACGCTGTAAAGAAGACGACAACGAGAAAATAACATTGACGCAACATATGACTATTGTTGTAGTGGTAGTAAGTCATCCGGCCAGAACATGGTTGTGTCAGAGATGCACCCGTACTTACTAACCCATGACAGCTGATCTCCCCATTGACCATCGCAGCAAGTATGCTATCAATGCAGCCCGATGCCATTCCGGGCCTGTTGAAGCCCAACGACACCTCATTTGTCTCCCTATTCTTCATTCTCGTGGCTTTGATATGCACATTTATGGGGATTTTGATGAAACGGAAGCAAATCAAACCACTATTTGGCTTTTGGAAAAAGAAAGCCAATGAGGATTTAGAGGACCAAGCTCGCTGACACTTCTATACGTTATGGTTTGGGTGGTGTAAATCATCAAGGTCCTAAATAACTGAATTAGTGTGCTTGGAATATCTTTTTTTGGCCAACTTTGCAATACCTATTTGTAGTCATCGTCAAGACGTCCTGCGGCTGAACTCTATGATAAATGCATTTATGACTCATTGTAATGACCACCAACAGCTTTTCTTTGTCTCTTGCCCTACTAATGATATGTTATTTCCTACTCTCTAATTCTATCAACTACTTGTTACACTACCCTGCTAGTTTGTATTCTTTGTCTCCATTCTTCCGTTTCTCTTCTTTCCCGCACATTTGGCATATTCACATTTGTATCCGGTCATGTCGCATCCATGTTATCAAATAGTTATTATTTTAGGTGCATTTGGAAGCTCTTGTTTTGTCGATTGAAGGGTCTATCTAGGTCTCTTATAGCTGTTGTGGCTAGCTAGCCAGCTATTCCGCTCGGCCAAGGGGAGCTTTCCTTGGGGTTGAAGCAATTCAAAGTTTGCTGAGGCGGCTACCCCATGCGGATGGTGATGGAAACCGTTTTGGGTTAGGGATGTGGTAGCTAGATAGTCTACCTAGGCGGTTATCCTATTGTGTATGGCCTTTTGGGGCCGCTTGCGGTGAGAGTTATCTAGCAGCTACTATAAGTACAGTACTAGACTGCTGAAGGTATCGAGCCCTTGTGGTCAAGGTCCGACAGGCCCCTAAGGGGCCCAACTGCTAAGCTAGGCTATTGAGACCAGCTTGTGAGTGTGACACATGTGTCGTGCCAAAACTGTACCATAGAGCCTCATGTGGCCAATCTACATGTTGAGTAGCACGTACACTACTGGATAATAGTTTACTATATAAAGGATTAGGATAATAAAGATCAAATCCATATATGGTTGACAAATAATTTATCAATACGTTTTATTTTTATATTTAAAAGTGCAACCAAATGACGTTAATACATTAATGATAATTCAAAACTCGATGATGAATTTCGCCGAATCTCGCAATGCCTTACACAAAATAGTGTAAAGCGGTTTGTTTTAGGATGAAATAAAAGTCAACCGATTTCGTTCCAAATTGAACGTTGCAAAGAAAATTGGGTTTTTGGTTTTGGGTATGGTGATCAGAAGCAAACGAAAACAGCTTAGCTGTCCATGCTTGAAATGCGCAAACACTCAAAGTGACACCGACTGCATTGAGCCTTCTGACACTGTGGGCAGTACCTAATAACGGCAGGAGAACCGTGTCTCATGCAGGTACAGCATTGCCATACAATTACAGTCGGCTCTTGTCTCTTCTTCTGGGATAAGAGTAAGCATACAATTCGAGATGGGATCCCTTATTGGCTCATTTGTATTGCACTTACTTGACCATGGGTACTAATGTTCGCACCAGGAGTGTTATTGTTACTGCACACGACATCGAGCCCCATCATGAGTGAATCTGTGTGGCCTTTGTGTTAGAGTTGTTCTCTCGGCCCCTTGATCCACTATATTCCATAGCCATTTGAACAGCGCCCGGAGGACCGGAGGAGATATAATTTGAGAAAACATACTGCATGGTGGCATCAGTTAATTGACATTTCGTGCTTGCGGGGGCAATTTTTGTGATCCTACCCGTTCTTTTGACGTTCAGGCACGAATATGTTGGCAGACGTCAGGTCTTTGACAAGTTTCGCGTTCTGTGGATGTTGAATTAAGAGGTAGTAGATATGATGAGGTTGCGTTATTATACAACTTGGCCTAGCCAATAATAAATATTATAAAGGCAAAGAATAATGCTGTAGTAATGATGACATACAATGATCGCGTTGGAGCGCTTAAAAGAGAAGATTTAGAGTCTAGTCAGTGTCTAGTTCAAACCCGATGAACAGAAAGACAATAAATACGCCAGTTGTGCTGGATGGTCCAGGTTTAATATAACATTTTGGTCCCGGAGGTACATGACAATCTTTGTCTAGATACGGTTAAGCTAAAAAACGATTTCACCTTAGCGAGGCGGGCCATTCTCAAAAAAGCCACAGGGATGGAAGATAAAAAGGGAATGGGGCGTGAGAGCTTTGGCTTGGCATATTGGCTTTCTTTTTCTCTTTTTCCTTCGGCTCGTTGCCAGACCTTGTTGTCAAACCCAGTCTTTAGGCCTGAGCAGTCGAACCGGTTCGAAAGAGACCCATAATACAATGCTTTCTCTTCTCTCATCATCTGTACATCCCAACGGTTGCTAGGATATCAAGGTCAGATTTTTCGGCGCTAATACACATACATTGATGGACTAGGCGTTAACTGATGATACATCATATTTTATATGGAGATCGGCTCCCTGGCTGATTAAAATCTTACCTTTGAATCCAGGCTCTAATATTGCTCAACGGTCTACGGCAACGAAACGTGTTCAGCAGAGCCTCCGGCTGACAGGGGGCTACAGCCACCTGAAGTCATTTTGTAAATCAGCATCAACCGGGGCTAATTGGAGCTATTAAGTATCCCATCCTTTCCTAGGTGAGAATTAAACTGAGAAGAAGAGTCGCAAGGAAATGAAGATAAATTAAGCGCCCAAAAACTGGGTTGTACAGTGATTGATTGTCGGGTTGTTCGGTGCTTTGGGGGCATCTGTTGGGGCGGCGTCACAATACTTCGGGAACACGGGAGGAAAAAGCATAGCAAGGAGGAGAAGAAAAAAATAAGTGTGCGGGCAGGGTGTATGCGTTTCACAAGAGAGGCGCGCGATCGGGAAATCGAGGAGTTGATAGGTTCATCTCACTTGTCAAGCATGCAGGGGTCTGATCTTAAAAACGAAAGGGAGTAGAAGGGCGAACCAATGCAACCAAACCCACTTGGTACGTTGCAAGAGGCCTAGATATTGCCAATAACATGAGCACGGAACAGGGGCAGACGCAAGCAGACGCTCTGTTGCCGCATGACCGCATTCGCGCTGTGTGGTGGCCTGGAAATGACAACCGAAAGGCTAACTAGTTGTGGTCTAAGTGAGCTACACTTTTGCATATGCGGACAGGATGCGTAGCCCGAGTTGTTGGGAACTAAAGTACATATACACACAAGGCAATGATTCGGTGCCCTTGCAAGTTGCTACTTGGGCCTCTTATTGTGTCGTTGCCCATTCCCTTTATGCTCTTCATTTTCTGGGATACTTTGAAACTTGGCGTGCCTCTATGCTATCGACGGGAGTCAGATGAGAGCCCCTGTCAACGGCATCTGTATGCCGGAGAAGCGCAAATGACCTGATAGTTGGTCCCTCGGAGACAACAACGCCACGCTACGCCACCCATGTCCTCTCATCCCTGTAGGCGCCCTTTATATTAAGGGTTTCGTTTCCATCTTGGCTCGGTACGGCACGTTGGCGGGCTGACAATGGGGCAGAGCATCTCTTTAACGGACGGACGTCTGCAGACTGGAGCCGATTTACTAGTCTAAACTAAACAGACTGGTTAGGGGGAGGAGGCTGTTGGCCTCCCAGACGAAGCCGTGGGATTTCATTTCCCTATACTCAGAGATGCAGCAACAATACTAGAGCGGTTGGAAGCAGATGGCTTGCTGGAGAGGGCTGCTGAAACAAGAGCATGGGTTGCCCGCGACCATCGCTAGTTGCGCTAGCCACCTGATAAAATTACCCATCCCGCGTCATATCGTACCATGGCTGAAAATTCTGATCCTGCATGGTCTTCTGGTCCGTGGGTGTAGACATTTGTGAGGCCGCCTATTGGAATGACATCTCATAGCTCAACAAATTTTCTGATATTCATGCAAACCCTGGCCGTCTGCCCTTACCGTAGCGTAACAATATGAGGTTCCTAGTAGCGGCGGGCATACTCCCATGTGATTTAGAGCCGCCCTATCGTCATCGGTTTACCTAATCAGTGATGTTGTACTGAGCCGACGCTATACTAAGCTAAATGACCACCCAGGGGCGATTGTGATGATTTCCGACAGGATGCAGTAAGATAGAGTTAATTCTTCAATCCTTACTGCTGCGTTGTGTCGTCCCGGTATTTCGGTTTGGGCCTTCCATGAGCTATTGAAAGAAAGGGTTGTAAATGTATTATTGGGTAGAGGTGAAAGGTGTTTTCTGCCAATGAGTTGAAGCCCCGTCCTCCTGTTTGCGTCCTTATCAAGGTTCCGGTTATGAGCTGGAATGCTTAGGGCTGGTGGAACTCGTTGCAGATTTCGCGAATCTTCGCTGTATGACTCGTACAGGGTCTCGTATACCCGAGCGGACCTTCGTAGGGCTGCATTCGCTGGTCGAGAATAGCGTTAATAGCTCCTGGCACCCAGAAGTCAGATTGGAGCTTCGACGAGAACATGGGGAGCCTGGACAATATTGGCCACAATTTCGCTTGCCAGGAGGGAGGTAACATACCCATGGCCAGTAGATCCAGCAGACCAACCGGCCAATAGCCAACCAATGAACAAGAGACCAGCCACCAGTCAGCCGGCTAATTAAACTGCCCCCAGAAGTTGTCACAAAAGACGAACGTCCCTTGTGGGACCAGTAAACCCTGTATATACAGTTGCAACAGAAGTTGAACGTGCTCAAGTCTGGGAAGCGACCGGCTTGGCCCGGTTATCATCCTATTGCTTAGCGGGTGTTGGCATCATTGGACGGGTGTTTTTCATGATCAAGATCGAACAATCAGGATACAATTTTAGCGTGAAGCAGAAAAGGGTTGTGGACACCGGTCTGGCCAGGACCTGGCCCTGTGGTGTGGAACAGATCTCCTGCACCCGAGAGGCTCAGCCTTCACCGAAAGTTCTTTGACAGATCCATGGGGCGTGTTGTCGCTTCAGCCTCACGCTACATAAGTCCGAAGACGTTGAGTCTCACGAGTGGGGAAACTAATCCCTGCGGCGAAACGGCATGGATCACCTTTTTGCCCGTTTTCTCGCCAGGTTCTGTCACCCTGCATACCAAAATTGGACTGGACAGGGAGCAAGACGGACCAGCAAGTCCAGGTGGCGCCGTACAGGGAACCGCGTCGGATGTCTCATCCGCGGCCGGCTGGGCAACCTCCGGTGTGACGAGGCTTACCTGGCCTGGAATGACCTGCTTGTCCTACGGCTGCCTCAGCATCATCCAAGAAAATCTTGACCCTGGACCTCGTAAGGTGTGACAATGCCAGGGACTGGCGCTAATTTCTATTTCAGACACCCTACCTCGTCCTCGCACATCCCAATGACTCATTATCCGTAGATCCGAGAGAGGGCAGATTCCCCCTCACCATATCTTGTCGCATAGAAACAGCTTGACATGACGAAGTACAAAATCTGGATGAAAGCATAAAATTCATAAATCCTCTAAGCATAGTAATGCATAATGATATCGCTGTGTAATCCAATCCCTCCAAAAAGCTTTACTTTGAGACTCCATGGCCCTCTCAGCGCAATAAGAGCCGAGTTTATTTAGTGGATTTAAAAATATTACGGCGGGTAGATTGGTTGGTCTACTCATTTGGATAATTCCTCTACAGTTTTCATCTAGTGCAAATTATACTCACTGTGGAGAAATCTCAATTGTGGCTATTAAAATAAAAAGAGTAATACGGACAGCTGGAATTGACATCTGTATGATGGGTGTTGATAATAGGGAAATGCAAACTGACATTTTGATGAAGCTGTGGTTGGATGGGGACATCCGCTTAAAGCTTACTCGCTTGTTGTTGTTTTTTGCGCAAACTTTGAAGTTTCCCTGATCGGTTACACAGGGTTAGGCTCGGTTAAATTACATGTGAAGGTATAAGAGCATAGCATAGCACAGCATAATATATGGTTAAAATGTATAAATCCATATAGGATAAGACAAGACATAAAATGTATGTAAATCCCAGCTAAATAAACCACAAGAAGGCAACAGTACACCATACTCTGACAAGGTTTGATCTCTCATGGCCCATATTGAGACTATTCGATATTTCTGCCAAACTCAGTATGTGTTTACCGGTCTGTGATTTGTTCTGGAATTTCGTCACTGGATCAAATGGACCAGCCTCTAGAGATCCGTTGGCTTCCATTCCGACGTTCTGGGATAGTATTTCCACACATACCCTGCAGACTTTGCTGGTGTGCTCCTAATTTAGATCCATGTTCCCTATTACGTATGATAGCCCGGCAGGCCAAAATATAAGTCAATAATGGCATTGCCCATTATCTCATCCAGGCCAATGGTCTCGTGTCCAAGGAGCTCAGATGTCTAGGAAACCCAATTTAAATTACTATACAAGCTCGAAGACTGGGACCGCGACCTTCGTCAATAGCTTTTTTTTTCCCGTGGACGGATTCTCTAGATATCATATTGAATACCACTGGGGATGTGGGGTATTCAGGATAAATATTAACTTCCTGTAGGTCGACTTACCGACAGTGCTTCTATCAATACTTGCGCTGAAAGCTATAGCCTGAATCTATATGACTGCCGCCTCCCGACCCAGTTCCCCATGTGAACTTTGTCACTGGTCTGTAGTCCCATTCCGCCGATCTTTTCTGCCATGGTATTTCGCATGAGAGAGGTGGTCGACTTAAGCAAAGGAAAGCTGACAAAGTATTCCACATTGCCTGTATCAAAAAGCAAGACTACGTGATGACTAATTAATTGGATGAGCCAACTGAAGCACAGTATCTAACAGGCATCGAGAATAAGCTAAAGGCAAAGATTCAACAGTAAACTCGACTCATTGCGATTGGCTTTGAAAGCTGTGTAGCATAGATATCGAGACATCCCAAGAGTAAGAGGATTTGCCCTCCAACGATGGTTCCTAAAGTTGAGCAGTGTCTTTGTTATTCCCGGCGGCAATTGGCCCGTATGCGTAGGTAGTTGCATCATGACGTCGCATCACAGCTTCCAGAATGGATTAGGGATTACGCAGTGGAGAAGCCCAAATCACGAGCATATTGGTACGATTGCTGACTGTAGGCCAAACTCGCCACCTTGCTGTCTCATCTCAAGAAGACGCATACATTCTCCGGAATGGAACCCGATCAGCCTAAACCTGGCCAGCGCACCAGGAAGTACCATGCCAGGAGCCGCGTGGGATGTCTGACTTGCAAACAGCGCCATGTGCGATGCGACGAGGCTTATCCAACATGGTGGGATTGTTCTCCCCCCTCTCCGGATATTCCGGCATAAAGCATCGAGAAGAAGATTGAATGGAGAGTTGGCTAACTATAGGTAGCGTTAGATGCACAACCGCTGGAAAGGAGTGCCGATTCCCCCCACCTATTCCTCCACTTCGAGACCGAAACGCCCTATACCTCCCCGGCCAACAGCAACCATGGGACCTTAGGTCAAGCAAGCCGGTATCCTTGTCGGCCCCTGTAGACACGAATCCCATAGACCCATTCAACTGTCTACCGGTTGAGATGCCCTTCAAATCAACACAGCTCCTCCACTACTGTTGGTCGTGTCAATACCTATTACACAGAATGCCAGAAATTGACGGGTTTTGCAGTCTCCAAAATTGACGGCGACTTTGACAGTGAGACTTGTCAACGAGCCAAACAAACCGGCATGTTAGTTATTTCACAGTCTCCATATTTATAGGATCCAACTCTTACAATAACTGGAGTTGAAGCTTGCCATTTGCAATCCAAACCCCCACCGCACTCAGGGATACATTACTTGTCGCTGCACTACACTACATGTGGAACTCAGGAGACAACCAAACGTTTCAATCGACTGCATTATTTCACAAAATTGAATCCATCCGCTACTTAAATGCATGCCTAAAAGTTCCCAAAATAATCAAGGTTGGACTTCTAATTAAACACATCGTATCCCTTTACTTTATAGAGGTATAAAAGAAATTGCAGGTTGGCAATGTTCAACTTCAGCATTTCGCAAATACGGCCTAGTCATCTAATATTTCTGCAGTGTGCCGCTGGAAACATGGCCGTGGCCGAGACACACCTAGACGGCCTCATATCTGTATTGGACCTCTACCGCCCGTTGACTAGCGACAACCTTCTTCCGATGGATTTTGACGAAGAACTATCATATCGATCTTTGATACTGTAGGTCGCTTGCTACCATACTCTTGCAAATACTAAAAGTTTCATAGAACCTGTCGTTATATTTACTCTACCAAAATTCCATTACTGGAAAACGGGGGCATCAAAGAGAAGTCTACGCAGCCCAAGAACACAACTTCTGAATCTGTATCATCTCCTTTCCCATGGATTTCAACAGACATCACAAGCAGGCAAAGCCAATTAAAAGCAATGGCAATTTTTCCTTTCTTCTTCGCTCCACTGCCAGTGTCTGCACATTTCCGCAATGTTGACACATCTCCAATAATCGCGTCCTTGCGCTCTATATTGCATGCAGTTGAGGATTTACATTTGGGAGAGACTAACAGTGGCGCCTCTCAAGCCTTCACTAGAGACTCCATTCAGCATGCCTTGACGGCACTGCACTTTTCCTTGGCCAATTCACACGTCGTTTCCTTGACCGGAGATTCCAACCCTGATCTTTTATTTAGAGGTAGGCTTACGTCTTGGTGTAGCATCACCATCACTTCAAGCCTGTACTTGAGTTACGTTTTGGGTTTCCGGAACGAGGCTCGGTCCATTGAACATAGGCTGTTTCGACGTCTGATAACAATCTTGGCTCGGGATCTCGCTCATGCAAGGTATAACGAAAAAAGTCTACATGGGTCAAACCTATGGCTCTGGGAGCATTTCATCGGTTCTTACAGTTTCACGGTTTCTCTGCTAAATTCCTCCGATGAAGGACTGCATGTGGTTGACAGATACTTTTCCACCGCAATCAGACTGTGGAGTAAATGCACTGGAATCTATAGTTGGGAAGAGTGTCGAGAAAGGCTATTGGCTATAGTATGGCCAACAACGGATTATGAAGAGACAGCACAATGGGTATGGAAGCGAGCAGTGAGCACAAAGAATTGAATGCGAGTCATTTCCGGTTCTTTCAATTGATACCAGAAAATCAGGATAGTAGAACGATATTTGACAAGTACGTGGGCCTGCAAGTGCTCTTCCTTACAACAAATCCTTGTAGACATTTTAAAGTCTGCGATGGCCCATTTGGAGTTTGACACTAGCCAAGGCTCTCATTTTGCCTGAACAAAACTTTAGCTCCAAATTGGGATACTGCCTGGAATTTCCTCAAGAAATCACAACGATCAAGACTAAATGTAGGTGCAAGTCACAGCATCGAATGTGTCAGAGCAGGAGGTCAAGACAGTCCCGCTCTGCCTAATGTCCAAAATGATAGCACCAGTGACGCCCACAGTAGATCCGCTGTCGGCCGCAGAACATGATGTGAATTCCACAGTGCCAAAATCGGCAAATGGCACAAGCTCGCAGTCGCTGCTGGTGCTGCATTCTTCGAAATCCTCGACGATCCACTCGGCATTATACTCGCACAGATCGCCGTCGGTGACCCCCGGTAAATGTCTGGGTGACTGTGACGCTAGTGGTTTCGTTCTCAATAGTTGCACTGCTCTGGCAGAGGTCTTGGATATGGCCTTGACTGTCATTTTGATAAAGACACCTCGGAAGTGACGATACCAGATATGGGTACCACTCGTACCAAGCATCATAGCTGACCTTGCCATTTTATATGTACCCGTCGATACCAGTTTGGAGCATGGTAGTATCAAAATTCAGTAGTAGATTTTTCTTACAGCAGTACCAGCTGATTTAATGCGAGAGGATTAAGAGTTAGACAGCGAAGGAGCATTGACCACACCCGTAACCGTAACGCCGGTGTACCCGGTACCAATCCTAAGTAAAAGGTCAGTGGGCTTTACTAGGGTATATACGAGTCCTAGAGGCGAAGGAGGGTTCAACGAATGATAATAGCTGGAATCAATTATTCCATCACTTATCCATCCAGTTGCTCAATGCGGTAAATTGGAATCCATGCCCAGAACTTTTGGACAGATACTATCATCACCTGCGGGATATACAGAAGTTCCGCGTATAATGCTCCATGTTGACGATGCAATAGCTCATGATGCATTGCATCTCTCACCATGCAGTGCGCCGATTACGGACCATTGACTAGATGAAGGCAAGGTGTATCCACATCTCCAATTCAACCAAAGATCCGTTGAGAGTTCTCTTTCAAGCATTAATGGATGTTCCGTAAGACTATGGTAGGAAGGTCTTGTACAGGAACAGCTAACCATGGTGCGACTCCAAATGTTGGAGATCGGCAACGCGGCTAACAAGTTTCCAGATAGGAAGGAGAAATGTGGTTGTCGTACGCGACTAAAGTGGATATAGTCCAGGGTTCGGCAGTCCAAAACATGGGGTGCAGATTCATCCAAAAGGTTCATATCATGCAAAATGGCATTTGCAATAGAAGTTATAGCAAAATGGGGGGTGGGCAACAAGCATGAATGGCACGACCTCGGGTGAAACCATTTGCCTGAGAATCTGAGACATTGTTGGACACTCTTTGGCTCCTATATATGTTGGGCAGTGGGGCAGTATGACAGCTCAGCTTGTTCGTAGCCGCCACTAGACGCATAGGTCTTGGTGTCTTCCTGAGAGTAACCAGCCAATACATTGTTTGTCAGATATCGCCAAAGTAATGGCACGTTGGAACTTGACCGATATTGCGCTCGCAGTGGGTGCCATCCCGCCCCAGAACCAGTCGTGGCCGGAGCTAGAGCTGGATGGCATCACAACGGATTCGCGCAACATTCAGCCAGGCTGCCTGTTCGTGGCACTACGCGGCGAGAGCTTCGACGGACACAAGTTTGTCGAGGCAGCAGTGCAGGGGGGCGCCGTGGCCGTCATGGTGGATGAGGCCGGATACACAAGAGTCGTGGTGCCGGCGCTCATTGTGCGGGACACGCTTCAGGGCCTGGGCGACGTGGCCAAGCTGGCACGGCGACAGATGGGAGAGCTGCCAGTGGTGGGCGTGACAGGCTCCAACGGCAAGACAACGACCAAGGAGTTGTTGGCGGCAGCACTGGGTGCGCGAGGACCGGTGCACAAGACGGAGGGCAACTTCAACAACCTGATTGGCGTCCCGCAGACCTTGTTCGGCTACTCCGACCAGGATCCGGCGTGGGCGGCCGTGGTGGAGATGGGTATGAACGCGCCCGGTGAAATTGCGCGCCTGGCCGAGATTGCGGAGCCAGATGTTGGCATCGTTACCTGCGTCGCACCGGCTCATTTGGAGGGTCTGGGAACCATTGAGGCTGTGGCAGAAGCCAAATGTGAGCTGTTGGCTGCCGCAACTGTGAAGACGGCCGTCATTAATGCCGATGATGAATTGCTCGTCGCTGTCGCTCACAGGGTTTTGGGCCAACGATGTGTCCTGACATTCGGCAGTGGTGCCGATTGCGATGTGCAACTTGTCGAAGCCAGGCCTAGCGATTGCGGTGACGGCGGCTTGCACATCTCATTAGCCTTTGGCACCGCTGGACGCGTCAATGTGGTGCTGCCGCTGGTGGGCTGGCACAACGCCCTCAACGCTGCCGGTGCGGCGGCCGCTGCCTTTGCACTGGGCTTGAACCCAGACGAAATTGCGCGCGGTTTGGAGGCAGTCCAAGTCCCCGGGCGTCGCCTGCGCGTGCACCGCAACGTCGGCATTGGAGTAAACCTCGTCGACGACAGCTACAATTCTAACCCGGGGTCCGCACGCGCCGCCCTGTCCACGGTGCGTGACCTGGCCGCCGGCGCCGAGCAACCAGGCCGGTCCGTCATTGCCATCCTCGGCGACATGTTTGAGCTCGGCCCCGCAGCCCCGGAGATGCACCGCGACATTGGTCTAGCGGCCGCCGAGAGCGGCATGGATGTGGTGTATGCGGCCGGGCCACTGGCGGAATACACCACAGAGGGTGCGCGGGCACGAGGTATCCGGGCGGCTTACGCCTTTTCAGATGTGGGCCGTATCCAAGATGCGTTGCGCGGAAGATTCAACTCTGGCGACTGGGTTCTGGTCAAGGGTTCACGGGGCATGCGCATGGAGCATTTGGTGGATTGGATCATGAAGGGAGGCAACTAGCAAACTCTGAAGAGTTCTGCAGTCAACCCCACAACTGACGAAGATGAACGATTCCCAATCTCAATAATATATAAACGATAGAAGCCCTCCCTTAAAAGGAGAGTTGATTAATACTCGGCTACGGGAATAAAACGACCCAGCTCGGGCAATTGTTCAGTGTCGGCGCCAAGCGCCACAAAGCCCAACAGTCCGTTGCGTACATCCTTTCCATCCAAGGGGGCAATGTCAAAGACGGGGTTAAAGCCCCCCTCAAAGCTACCCGGGAAGACTCTGTCCACCGAGTTGGTTGTGCAGTTGATCTCAATGTGGCTGGCATAGGGCTCGAGGGGCATAATCAGGTCCGAAATAGTTTCGTTAAAAGTATAGTTGGCCGATTGAATGGAGATTTCCAGTATTGATGCTGCCGTTGGAGTGCAGGACCCAATCGGTAAAGACTTGGAAATGCCGTTGGCAGGAATTCGAGACCTCAACCGCAAAAGCAGCGGGCTAAGAACTAGTTCACGCGACCACGTCTGGATAAAGTACCTTGCACATGAATATGTACTGTCCCGGGTACACGGTTTTCATTTCCATCATACCCTGATCATTCGAAGGCCACATTCCTCGCAGCCAAGTCGAGTCATCGGTATGCAAGTCAGTTTCTCCAATGACGAATTCGGTGCCGGTCCCATTCAAGTTGTCCCAGACCTCAGAGAATACCGCATTCGAATCACATTTTTGAAGATTCTACTCATATCGCCATCTCCCAAGCTTGTCACACGGTCGGAATGTGGAGAACAGGAACCCACCAACTGCAAGAACATCTTCCGAAGTGTCTTGCCAATCACAGCCGTGTATTAACAATGCACCGGATGCTTGGTTTTAAAAGTCGACCAGAAGCCCCATCCCCCACTTATTTCATCATCCTCTTTTACAGTAACATCCTCCATGATATCCAGCAACAGGGATGCCATATGAGAAAAACCAGATAAGGTGCAATAATAAACGACACCCTGTACTGGACCAGAAGAGAGAGCGGGGGGTTTGGCTTTGATCCTGTGTTGATATTAGAAATCTTTCTGGGGATGTTCATGCCCAATCCTGCCCCCCTTGATGAGTCGAAGAAGGATGTCGTCATTATATTGCTCGTCTGAAAACCTGATCTCTGATATCTTCAATAGTGTACCTCAAGTCTGCCAAGTCCACCAAGTCTTTCAAATTTCCGTCTGGAAAGCTATAGTATGAGGGGTCAAGAACTTCCTGGGACAACAAGAAGGACATTGTGGTCCGGATTGCCTCCTTTGTCGAGATATCGTAATCGGGGACTAGGAGGTCGCCCTCGGATGCATTTGATGATATGCCAAGTAAAGCGCATATTTTGTCACGGGGATCTGACGCTTTGCTTTTGGTAAAGTTTTTTAATAGGTTTTAGAGGTCACGATATCCATTCCCCCATAAGTGCTTCCTCATAGGCCCGGGCATGACTTCTAACAGGGCCTGAGTATGAGCATCTGCGTCCATCTTCAATAAAGACGGCATGAGAGAAAACACTCTTGGGGGAACGAACTTCCTGTCACATGCCATAATTGCCTTGTTTGCGCTGGCGGCTTCCTGTATGATCCATGCTCTTTCAAACCAAGGGCTTTGTAGTAACTGTTGCATTCCTTTATATAGTTGATAATCGAGAATATTATTGTATTCAAATTGCGAGTTTGCCATTCAACCTCCCAAGGTTGCATGGACTTGAGATAGCCATGTCATTTTATAATGACTCGTTTATCAATCTCATTCATAAAAGCCATAAGTTGGTCAATATCGCCAGTGCTCTCGCCTAGCCATATTATGACTCTCTGCGCGTTTGTTATATGAACCTTATCTGCCTCACTTGATGACCCTTTTCTTTGTTATCGTCTTGGTAAATGCATATCGCATCAACCCAAAGAATTCCATCTTCATCTGGCAGTCTCAGGTTCTTCAAGGCGATATTCAGGTTGCTGTTTATGTCCAATTCAGCTTTGTCGTTGACAGTAATTCGGCATAGATCCCGACAAGAGCCCCAAGTATATGACAAGGCTTCGTAGAGTACCCCCTCAACTTCATGAAGAAATGCCTGGAAAATGTCACATTGAATTAGTTCCGTATTGCCTCTGCGTAAACAAACCAGTCGAAGGGCATCAGTGGAAAGATCAAACTGCTCATACTAGTATTTCTATAATTTTACGCCTTGGGCTCAATATAGGCGAGCAGACAGCAAGAAGCACTGCTTCTGTGATCAGATTGGGTTGGGTAGAGGGAATGGATGCGATGCATGTGGAGATGGCGAGTTCGGAGTGTCAATTTTAGTCAAACAAAAACAAGGTCACGCCGCCACCAAAGAGCTGTCAGCGTGTGGCTTTTTGCAAGGCTTACTCCAGTATTGGAGTTTGAGTTGCCCAGTGGGCATTACCGTTGAACATTTAGCCAGCAGCCCTCAATTCAAGTGTGGCTGAGCATGGAATCGGGACAGCATCTTGACGCTCCACTGGTTGAGTTAACGGCCACAAAATTGGGGCAAATAGCCAACGAGCTGGACAACATTGTGGCAAGATGCACAAATGACAAGCAAGATTCTACAAGCGGTCCCAAGAACCGTGAATGGATGCAAACGGGGAAAGCGATGAAAGCACTACAAAATGAAGCTACAAACACCAGGGCAAACTTGCACATAGCTTTGCAGTTCAGAGATTTCTTGATGCGAAGCTCTATGGAGGCAATGCAGGACAGGTAAACTCCTAGGTGGTGGGGTTTTGGATGGTATTGACAAAGAGAGTAGAGTCATGCAGTCGGTGAAACTACTTGTGACGGCCAACTTGGAGCAGCGAACGTTACCAGTGTTTGATGTTATCGAGCGCCTGGCAAAGGATGTCGTGGATACTGATGAAGCAGAACAGGATTTACGGCAGAAAGAAGGCCAGTGTAGCTCAGTCAAGCTTGGGCATTGTCATCGCCGGGCAAACTTTACGCAAGCTGATTCCATAACCGTGACAGCGGTGCAGTTACCAAGACCCAAAAGACACAAAAGTAATGAAAACTGCCCATGTCGGTGTCACTGGAAGCAACAGCAGTACCAAGACGGAAGTTGGGCACAGCCTCTCCTGGGCCCCTGGCTTGTGAAGTTCCGTAACTTTGGCGGACCAGCATGCAATGAGCCAGACTGCCGAGTGGAAGGCAGTGGGGGAATGGAGCTTCGCTATCAGATTTCCCGGTGGCTGTGGGCGGGGATAGTTTCATTCGAGGCTTCATGCAATGGCCGGCCAAACCTGAGCTGGTCGCTGCGGCCAGCGAAGACGATTCCTCTGGGTTCGGATATTTGGGGCAGTGTGAGACACGAAAAACGACTCCGGAGACTAATAATGGAAAAGGGACTGCAATATTTCCCCAATGACCGCTTCGAGACTGAGGAGGGAGTGATGGAGGTAAGCAAGTGATAACAAAAATTTGAGTTGGAGCGAATGAGGGGCGTGTTTCTGACGATGATGGCATAGATGGCGATTCGAGACGGAAAACCCGATTGCGTGGAGCTTTTGATGATGGCGTGGAAGAATTTGTTGCCCAAGCAAGGGCTGCCGAGGTTTGTCTCTTGTGTTGATTAGGCTGAAATTACAAGCGGCATTGTCCATTGACACGCGTCTTTATTATTAGGGGAGTCAAGTACCAAGCGCGATACAAATTGGACCGGATGGGCGTGGTGGGAGAGCCGGCCAGGCTGTTGCAACGCGTGCTGTCGTTTGTCGACGACGACGACGACGATGATGTGTCGGGCGAGGGACGGACCAAGATACACAACGCAGTGAGGGCGCGCGACGATGGGGCGCTGCGACTCGCGCTGCAAGACGAGGACCAGCTCCAGGCGATTAATGACCTGGACGACACGGGAAACGCACCCATTCACACGGCGCTGAGCCTGTGCCTGGACTGGGCCGTCAAGCGGCTGATGGCAGCGGGGGCCGACGTCAACCGGGAGACGTGCGAGCACCTCACGCCGCTGATGCTGGCGGCCAACGAGGGTGGCGGCGTTGTGCCGGCCGTGCAGGTGCTGCTCGGGGCGCCCCAGTGTCGACGCCGCATCAACGCGCCCAGCCCGCGCGACGGCCGCACCGCGCTGCACTGGGCCGCCCACACCAGATCAGCCAAGATGGTGGCGGTGCTGCTGGAGGCGGGCGCATCAGCCACGGTGCGCGACAAATGGGGCTGGACGCCGCTGCACAACCTGGCCAACTCCATCGCGAGCCTCAGGGCCATGTCGCAGATGAGCCGGCTCCTGACGCTTCGCGGCGCCGACCTAAACGCCGTCGACTGTGCCGGAGACACGCCCGTCCTCTACACCGCCCGCCGCGGCAACCCCACCGCCCTGCGCACCCTCGTCGGCCTCGGCGCCGAGCTGCACCATGTCTCCAACAAGTCGGAGAATGTGCTCTACATGGCCGCCTGGAGTGCCCCTCTCGAGATGCTCGAGTTTCTCGCAACCCTCGACCTGACCAACGTCGACCCTTGCCTCCCTTGTTCAGACGGGCGCACTCCCCTGTGCGCATTCCGCCAGAGGATGAAGCTAAAGGATAAGTACATTACCGAGACCCTGAGGAGGCCCACCGTGCTAGAGCGGCATGCCTTCATCCGCTTGTGCTATCCTCTTGTAGTCACGAACACGGAAGCCAAGATACTCGCCCTTGAACAGCTGCTGGTGACCGCTAAACAAGGAAACGTGCAAGAGTCCTCTCTCATCCTGTCTGACCTGGCCCGACGAATGGAAGCATCCCACCGCCACGACCTGGTCTAGGGCTGTCGCAAATTACAGAGACGCATCGAGGAGCAGCGCTGGGAGTCCGTCATCAAGTTTGCTCGAAGGGATGTCCGCCACCTCAAACAGGAATTGGACGACAGTCGCGCTGTCTTGGACGGGTCAAAATGTCCCTATTCTGACGAACCAGGACTCGACTCCAATGACAAGCAAGGCTGAATCGCGGTGAACAACCCGATCATGACGCACGCGTTGCTCGTATGAAGATGTCTGAAATGTTCCGTTATTACCTCCGCCATTACCGAAGCAGGTTAGTATAGTTGCGTATATTGAGGTGCAGGGCCGTGAATATGAAAGCTAGGAGCGTTGGAGTACAGCCTTGCAGGGTGCAGGATGCAGCATGTTCATGGTGTTGCGGATATCTAGTGCGTAGACACAAAGAAATACCCTTTGTGACTAGCGTTGGCGTTGTGAACACCCTTCTACCAAGTCGGCGGTCATTCTATGAAGTCTCGCCAAGTCAAGCTAACCATGCAGTGTAGGAGAGACATTCCTCGCCCAATTATGCATAACATACACTTCCCGGGATAACGCTGCATGAAGTGTTGAATATGCCTTGTGCTATAAATGCGGCCAGGGTCATTTTCTTAGCTTGGCAAAGTTACTACGAGCTGGTCTCTAAAATATATGCATCGATAATTAGTTTATGGTGAATAGGGATCATCTGTGGTGTAGTTGGTTGATAGGAAATTCTACATTTTTGGACATTCGCAAGTGCATATTTTTTTCGTACGGATGAAAATCTACGCACACAGTAGGCTCTGTCTTGTCCTCTCAACCGTCGCTTTGATGGCCTCATGAATCCATGATTGGAAAAATAAAAATGTTTTGCATGAGGGGAATGGGTTTCTTTATTTCTTTCTTTTTCTAAAAAAAAACAATAACAATAAGAAATCCCCCTCAAGCTTGTTTATAAATTGGATCAAATGGCTTATTTTTATTTCGTCTCATCGTTGGGCATATGGTCACATGTCCAGTCAAGGGAGGCAGAATGCTCCCGTAGCAAGGCATCTTGGCTTCAAACTGGCACTTTTGAATACCGCACTTGGAAGCTCATATATTCGTCTGAATGAAACTCACACTGTTGTCTTGGAAGAGGGTCCAAACGATCATGTTGACTGTGTCATGAGACATGACACAAATCGTGCCGGACGCTCGCTTAGCGAGACAGGCTATAATTGATAGGAATGATGGCGGGCTATGCTGGGGTATTATGCCGAGCGGGGTGAATGTGGTATTGGGACTCGATGCAGTTGCCCGGTCTGGGGAAAGGGTCATCTGAGTCACCACGGGGAACCCGCCTAAGTGAACACACTTCAACCCTTTGTGTGTTCAGTAGCGAGGTTGCAACTTATTTATCGCCACCTCTCTGCTGGTTGGACCCAATAAAAATTGTATCATCCCATGTAGCCTATCCTGCTGCTTTCGTAATTAGGATCTCCAGCGAGCGACAGTAACCTACATAGCATCCCTGATCTATGGGAAAAGCTCAAGAAAGATATTTCGCCGCCAAGAAAATGGCAGGGTGAGCTTTGACTGGGACCAAAAGATTTATCGAATGCGTGGGTCCCGAAACATTGGGAGATGGCCTCCTCCCAACTCGTCATGACAATTGAACTTCTCGGCTCCCCATAACCGCACCGTGTTCGTCCTCATACTTTGTGGATTACTGACTTAGACACTAATTCAGCCAAGCCCAAAACGAACCCTTCACGTAATTAACATCATGGTCCAATTTCATAAATTCTTTTACCAGCCATTATACATCTACCGCGCCTGTCAAGTTTGAAATCAGACACCAATATCCGACTGAAATACACGAGAGTGTAAGCTATGGATGAAATGGGATAGTATTTGTTAAAACTACTCAGAGCTCGCCAAACTACTAATTGAAAGGAGATTGTGTAGGCAGGGCAAGGTATGCGACTATCAAATCCCCAATGATGCTGATATCTACGGATACCTTCCATTGAAATACTCTTCTGCCACATATGATATTCCAAGTCAAGTGATACATCATCCACAGCCCCTCAGCACGCTAGAGGTGACAACAAGGATCTCTACCATGTAATGAGTTTAAAATGTCCACAGTTTAATCTCTTTAGGCGAGGAAAAAATTTGTCATGTTTCATAAAAAAGACGACAGTCACTTTGAAGACCGGTAGACGCCCTTTATGATATGACAGCATGTTAATGTCAAAGGCTGTGGTAAGCTGACAAGTATTCTCGCTTGGTAGAGTGTCATAGTCGGACAGGCGACAAGGATATAGTGGCAGATTCGAGAATGCGCGAAATGAAGAATACAAAAACGATCGCCCTGAAGAAGGCACTGATCATCAATGATTCACATCGTCTATCCAAGAAGAATGGTGCGTTGGCTTAGACAACAAACTTAACTCAAAGGTGACATAAAACCTTGTCGCATTTCGCAAGGGTCTGAACCACGTGTATGCAGGCTGGTGGTATTCATTCAACTATTCTAGACTTTCTAGGAATCCACGCAGCGCTCGCTTCGGCGGAGGAATGGCGAATCTACTTGTGTTAGACACGGCACGGCACACTTTAATATATGCACACTCTTCGCGAGAGCGTATCGGTAAGGGAAGGTGGAAAAAGAAAAGTACAATTGTAGCCTCTGAGATCATGCCTGGAGGTCAGCAATTGCTGCTTTTTCTAATTGCAAGCATGGCCAAGTGTCCCGATTGGAACTTTGTGATGCAGCTATTTGCCACTTGCGTTGTTCTTCTCCCTTCAATGATGCATTAGGCCCATGTCACACCAACGAGCTGAGCGGAGTTGCTTGTTGCTCGACTTTAGTGCAGTTTGTAAGTTTTCTGCCAGCAGCCTTACAAATGTTAAAACACATTAAAAAAAAATGCGTGCAGATAGATGGCTGGTGAGTATTGAGTGAGAGGTAGGGTGGGTTTATCGGGTGCGAGGGGTTTGAGTTTCATACCAGCCAAAAGTATGGGCAACTCTCAGCCATGGTACTGGTAAACCAGCTAAGCTTAAATGATGTAGTGGGGAATAAAGGAGTGAATTGAAATTATTTACACCTTTCTTTTTTTGTAAAACAAAAGCGAAAAGAAATCCCTCAGTCAGGAGGGTAAAGAACCAAAATTAGACCATGATACGCACCGTAGAGATGACTCCGGGATCAAATGACGACATGTCCAATGGCCCATTGGGTAATAGATAACAATCAATTATTAGAAAAGGGTTGCCTGCTCTAAATCTGATCCTTCGTGCCGCGGCTGCATATGCGCCATGGCATTGGGCTGTGCAGCGGAATCGGCGCTATGCTCCGCAGGGCGATGACAAATAGTCCGCATGCACCCTGTCAGGCTTACCAACAGATATCCGGCAGCATACACGGCAGCATACACGGCAGGACGAGATCTTATTCGACGTTTTGTAAGACATGGCGCACAAAAAAACTGGCGTCCTATGTGTTTACACCGCAGTTTCCTCACTTCCAAAGGAGAGATTACCCCGCCTCTTTTCAGCTCATGGCCCCCCGTTGGGTAGCTCAGCCAAGCTTCTTCTACTCTCTTAAGTCACCGTGACGAATGTCGATCGTCGCATTCCCAGGCCCTTTGTAGCCTGTCATGCATACATGATGCACTAGTAATCCAGTCCGGATGATCAAGTGGAGCAGGCGTCATGGAGCAGGCGTCGGGGAGCTGCAGGCTGGAATGTAAAGGTGTCTGTAAGAGGGAAAAAGTACCGTGTCTTCTGTAGCCAGACAGAAACTACGCCATGCGGCGTAGGAGCGGAAGTATAAGAGACCCATGACAAGAGGAGTGGATGAGTGGTTCAGACTTCAGAGTCAAGGCATGCAATTTGAGACACCCGGCTGCCAAGAAATGGAAGGCATTGGCCCAGAGTGTAGGCGAGATGGGCCTGAAACATATGGATGTGCAGGATCAAACGGCTAGGTAGTTGTGCGACAATACCTTTATTTCCATGCGATAATCGAGTCGTCATTCTGAGGCCGTGGCTAACCGTCGCCAACCCGACTCTGCCGCGGAAAGGCGACTTGGTGTTGAGAATGAATAAGGGGGAGCGCGGTTGTTTCGTCATGGCGTGCGAAGATTCGTGGATGGATCCGACCAGTTCGCATGCAAACTGATGTCTCCCATGTCATTCGTCGACTGCAACGAAGCTTTTCTGCTGGAATGATCTGGAACAAGTATCCTCCAGAGAGCAAAGGCACCAATTCCCGCTCCACCCCCCACCCCCCACCCCCCATAATCTTCAGTAAAAGTTGATCCTGGTGAATGAATAAAGAAAGAGGTCCAAGCAATGTAGTACTCAGGTGTTGGCATCGACAACTATGGCGACACTGTCGATTTACACAGCATTTCCATCGGAACTGACTAGACGGGCCACTTTGACTTCCCAACTGAGGGGATGATGGGCGGGATGAGCATCAACGGTAGCCTAGATTAACAAATAAATGGCTTCCATGGGCGCGGTACCGGCGGTGAAGTCTCTTCGTATGGTGCCGTGGGAGTATACATCTCCGGCAACGCATACATGGAGAGTGTGATGATTGTGCAGATGCTTCAAGTATATGAGCAGGGTTGTCATTGGGCCGTGGCGTCGCCAAGACTCTGCAAAGGACTGGAATAGTCCTCGAGGCATAGTTGGGAAATCCTTGCATGCTGGACCTATACAAGTTGCCATGATGGGAGATCTCGAAGAACAAAATGTAGAACCGTAACGTTGTGGCTACGGCATGGCGTTCCTCGTGACGATCCGGACCGACCGGGGTGGGGCAAGGGCAAGGGCAATAGTCGTGTGGAGCAGGGACAAGAATGTCTGAGGCCAGAAGAGAGCAACGCGCTGCATCGGATGTGCTTGGATGCCTATCATCTTCCCGTTCGGTACCGAACCGCTCGACGGCTTACAGGGGAATGAGACATTAACTGCTCACTGAGCCTTTTGCAACTTAGGGGCCGCAGGATGCGCTGTGGCGACTGTTTTGTGTTTTTGGGACGTGGGCTAGTTTGATTTGTAATGTTCTAGCGACTAGTACCAGACGGAGTGAGTGATATTGGGCTGGGCAACGACGGGGAAAGGTATAATGTTTATTCGGACGTGGCGATGCATACTTTTTTTTTTTTTTTTCGCACCCCGAGTACTATCTTGTTAACATGTCGCCAATGATTTATACTAAAAATAAAAAAAACTAGGAACAAGCTCGCAAAACTATACTGTTTTATTTTATTTCATCTTATTTCAAAAAAAACACATATTAATGGTGTAGGAAAGCAACACACAAAAGACTTGTTGTATGGACGTGCGAATTGCCACACTCAACAGCCAGGCTTGGTTGGAAAGATGGCAGATACCCTTGATGCGCACGTCCGGTCTCAGACGCATATGGGGTCCTGCCTATATCGACAAGTTTGACTGCTGCCTGTACTGGTGACCACATGTTCGTGCGGTGGGGTGGATCGCCAACGATAACTATGACGTCGTCGACAATAAACAGGTTAGTCGTTATCTACGTGTAACAAAGACTGAACGCATTCGGACAAGACAATAGATCAGTCACAGTCGCCGCGATGGCAAAAGATCCAGCAGCAGCCAACTAGTATGCCCTGATCCGCTACTCCGTGTTCAGTGATGCCCCACAAGGCGAACGGGTATTATACTCCGAACTCTCCCTCCCTCCAAGTATGGAGCCTAATAAATATACTCCACAGCTTGTAGACGGCGTGTAAATGGCGACTACCGCAAGGACCAAGCACGTCAAAAAAGAAATTCGGCATCCATACCGTGGTCAGACTGCTAGAAAATCAAATCTACAGGATACACCCCACCTCCACACCATGGCTTGCACCATAGGTATACCTATCGGAGAGTTTAATAGCCCCGCGTCAGATGCCTTAAACACGTCTAGCTGTTGATCAAGAGCCAGATGGAGAAGGCGGCATGTCGGGTCTCATCTGACGGACCCATCCATAGTCATCCTCGCGTACGTCGTGGGTCAACTAGGCGGCCCCGAGTGAGAGAATAGTCGAGTTAGACCCAAGAATGAGTTGGTTATTGTGTGATACGGGCCGACCAACGATGGTGTATGACTGAACACATGGCCAAGCACATTGGTTTGAAGGCATTGTCGGATCCGGCCTGCGCTTGTATGCCTGACGAATAACCAGCCCGGATGAAAAATATTCGGCCCGGTTCTATTTCGAGATTGTCTCATTCCTCGCATACATTATCGTATATATATACATCATCAACTCTCACTTGGTGCGTTTGGAGTAGTGTCACGTTACCTTTGCACTGGAATTCCTGCCGAAACACTGTCAGGTATAGTTTTGGGCTGAATACGAGTTGGCTGTCGAGAATCGAGAACTGACCAATGTATCCGTAGATCTACACACGCTTTCACGAGCTTCCAATAACCTGGTTATTGGAACAGCTTGGCCCACGACTTCAACATGACGATCCACGGTGACGACAAACCAAGTTGGGGAATCCTGTCCCGAATTGCCAAGAGGCTGCAACCTGGCGGCTCGACGCCCTCGGGTTACCTCGAGCCCAACCTCCCGAAACGAAACGACGATGGTCTTGGAAACGATGATCAAGAGTGGATATTATTTCCGAATTCTCCATCGACGAAAGAGCAATCAATGATGGAAAATTTGGTCGAGCACAGCTTCACAGCAGTGCGACGAATGAATTCGTTCATTGCGGATTCAAGTCTTGTTTCTGCTGCTTGGGCCCTCATTGCAGGCCAAATGACCCACTCTGAGCATGTTGCATTTGATGTAACGGGTACCACGAACGGCTCTCCGACTGCAGTACTGCCAATCAAGGCCAGCTTGACCAAGGAACAAAAGGTCTCAGACTATGTTGCAATGATTTCGTCCCAGAAAACCGCAACAAATGGTCTCAAGCAGGCTGTACCTCCAGCGGCCTCCAACACCCACCAAGCCGTCACAGCTCATACGCTTATTGCGTTCCACTCGGAACATGTGGAGGTTGGAAAAGCCTCCCAGGACACGCATTCTCCAGCATACCAACTTGTCCTTGATGTTGAGTTCCATGCCGGCGTGACAAAGGTCATTGCCAGTTGCCGGTATGGTACTATCGAACCGGAGTCGATGAAGAGATTGCTACAGCGGCTTGAAGACCTCGTAGGTCAAATCAAAGACGCTGGGCCAGAAATGAAAATTGCGGATATAGAAATGCTCACTAGCGCCGAGCTGTCCGAGGTGTGGGCGAACAAGTCTACTGCTCCATCACCGGTGGAACACTGCGCGCATGAAACGATTGACAAGTGGGCGCAGTCCCACCCCGATGCTACGGCCATCTGTGCCTGGGATGGCACCCTGACATACAGCGAGCTCGTCGATCGAGCTACCACGCTGGCGGGGCGGCTTACCCATTTGGGTATCGCCTCGAATATGGTTGTACCGCTATGCTTTGAAAAGTCCATGTGGACGATTGTGGCTGTGCTTGGGGTCCTCAAGTCTGGTGGAGCATTTGTGCTTCTCGACCCTAGTCTCCCAAAGCAGCGCCTGCAGAGTATTTCGGAGCAGCTGGACTCGAAATTCATACTGTCGTCGACTTCCAACACCACACTGAGCTCGCAGCTCGCAGAGCATGTCATTACAATTAATGAAGAATTCTTCAATCACAATCATGTCCTGCCACGTAGACGCGTGGCTCGTGTCAGCCCTTCCTCTCTCATGTATGTTGTTTTCACATCGGGCACCACTGGCACTCCAAAGGGGGCAGCCATCACCCATAGGAACCTTGCTACCTCTCTTCACTATCAAACCCAGGAAGTTGGAATTGGACCCACAACCAGGGTATTCGACTTCGCTTCTTACAGCTTTGATATGTCCGTATATAACATCTTTGCAACTCTCGTTGCCGGTGGCTGCCTGTGTGTCCCCAACGAAAATGATCGCCGCGACAAATTGTCCGAAACTATTACGTCGTTGCAGTCGGACTTTGTCATCTTTACACCGTCAATAGCCCGATCACTCTCCCCTGAAGACTTTCCGACTTTGAAATCCATTCTCTTCATTGGGGAGGCATTAAATGTGGATGATTTTATTGCCTGGTGGGGCAAGGTCAGGATCCTCAACACATATGGGCCTGCGGAGTGCACCCCAATTAGCACCGTCAATAGCATTGCTTCAAACCCCGAGGAGGCCACATACATTGGACAAGGGGCCGGTGCCGTGACGTGGATTGTTGATCCAGAAGATCACAATATCCTGGTCCCCCCAGGGGTTGTAGGTGAACTTTTGCTAGAAGGGCCGGGCGTTGGCGCAGGCTACCTCAATAATTGGGCAAGAACCAGGGCTGCTTTTGTGGATGATCCATTGTGGCTGATGAAGGGCTCGCCTCATGGTCATGGAAGATACGGAAAGCTCTATAAAACCGGTGATCTTGTGCGGCAAAACGAAGATGGGAGCCTATCGTTTGCTGGACGCAAAGACACTCAGGTTAAAATCCGTGGGCAACGTGTTGAACTAGAAGAGGTGGAAAGCCACGTCCGCAAGTATATGCCAGATGCGGCACAAGCCGTTGCCGAGGTTATCGTCCCACCAGGGCATAACTCTTCTGCGACATTGGCTATATTCATCCAGAATGATGGCCATGTCACTTGCAACGACGACTTAGAACTTGGTGATGCCAGGTTCAGATCTTTCCCTGCCAGCGTCGCTGACCGGTTAAGTGAGCTTCTACCAAGCTATATGATACCAACTGTCATTGTATTTTTGAAAGAGTTTCCTATGACAACAACGGGCAAGCTAAGCCGAAAGCGATTGCGTGAGATTGGCGGCTCCGCGTCAGCCCAACAATTGTCTATGATAGATGTGGCTGAAGGGCCCAAGCGACAGCCAACATCAGATGCTGAGCGTGAAATGCGAGATGTTTGGTCAAACATTCTTCAAATCGACTCTCATAATATCGGGTTAGATGATAGCTTTCTACGACTCGGCGGTGATTCTATCGCGGCAATGAGGCTAGTGCGAGAAGCGCGCAAGAGATGCATCGAACTAGCTGTTGTTGATATTTTGAAACAGCCCAAGCTTGTCGATGTGGCGAGGCTAGGAACTCGCATGAATGGGAACCAATCAAATGAAATTGGCCCATTTTCACTACTGGGAAGCGATTTTGACATCAGAAGTCTCAGCCAACAGCATGGCTTGGATTTTTCTGCCATTGAAGACGCATATCCTTGTACACCCCTTCAGGAAGGACTCTTGTCACTAACGACCAAACGTCCTGGGGATTACATTATGCAAAGAGTTCTAGAGCTGTCTCCTGACGTTTCTATCGAGAAGTTTCGTGGTGCTTGGGACCAAATCGTCCAAACTATGCCAATTTTACGGACGAGGATTTTGCCGCATCCAGAGTTGGGCTTGTTGCAAGTTGTACTGAAGAAAGGTCCCGGCTGGAATGAAGCTACAAGTCTGCAACGGTACCTGCATGAAGACAAAGAGAATCTGATGGGCATGGGAACCCCTCTAACGCGTTATGCCATTATTCAAGACAGTACCGACAATTCCAAGTGGTTTGTGTGGACTGTACATCACGCATTGAGGGATGGCTGGTCAATGAATCTTACCTTGGGAGCTCTGAGCCAAGCCTACAGTGGCGAGAAAATTGCCGCCGTGCCTGACTTTAGATCGTTCATCAAGTATGTTAGGCAACAAGACGGAGCAAAGTCGGACGACTACTGGCGTAATTCCTTACTGGGCTTTGATGGCGCTCCTTTCCCACCTCGCAAGCCAGGGGTAAGCCAGCCAGAACCTGACCAGCTGTTGCATCATGAATTTTCTCTTCCTTTGCAGCGATCTCTTGACATCACAACGTCGACGCTTATTCGCGCTGCGTGGGCTTTAGTTGTTGGGCGGATGACGAACTCGGAAGATGTAACATTTGGTGTTACGGTATCCGGACGATCTGCACCTGTTCCAGGCCTTGACGAACTTGCAGCACCAACAATTGCCACTGTTCCAGTGCGGGCGACACTTTCGAGCCACACGACGACTTGGAAATACCTGGAGACTCTGCAGGATCAAACAACAGATATGATCCCGTTTGAGCAGGTGGGCTTGCATAGAATTGCAAAGTTATCACCCGACTCGCGTCAAGCGTGTGATTTCCAAAATTTGCTTGTTGTTCAGCCACGAGAAAATATTCAGTCGCAGAGCCAACTCGGAACTTGGCAGGATCAAGAACGCGAGGGAATCAAAACTTACCCTCTTGTGCTTGAAGTGCAGTTGAGCGGCAATCGCGTGCAAGCGACGGCCAGTTTTGACTCTCGCTCCATTGAGCCATGGATAATGAGAAAGCTATTGGAGAGGCTTGGGTGGGTGCTTCATCAACTCAACCGCTCAGGACCCAAGCAAAAGTTATCCGAAATTGCAGCCACAACACCGCAGGATCTAGACCAAATCTGGAAGTGGAACAGAACCCTTCCGACGCCGGTCGATCGCTGTTTCCATGAAATGGTTCAGGCTCAAGCTCAAAAACAGCCAGACGCGCCAGCTGTGTGCGCTTGGGATGGCGAACTTACATACGGCGAACTTGACAATCTGTCTACGATGCTAGCAAAGCAATTGGTTACCCTTAACCTCAAGAAGGGCACAATAATACCTCTTTGTTTTGAGAAGTCCAAGTGGACATCTGTTGGTATTTTTGGTGTTCTTAAAGCCGGATGTGCTTTTGTCCTTCTTGATCCTGCACTTCCAATCAAGCGCCTAGAGTCAATTGTCAGTCAAGTCAAGGCAGAAGTTGTTGTGTGTGTTGATTCGACTCAACAATTATCTTCAAAACTATGTCCACAGACTATGGCTATTGGTTCGACTTTCTTTGACGAATATTATACAGAGTCTGCATCCACCCTACCCAAGCCTTGCATGCAGTCTCTCGCATATGTAGCCTTTACATCCGGCAGCACTGGTGTTCCAAAGGGTGCAACAGTTACCCATAAGAATGCTGCTTCTGCTGTGTATCATCAGGCCATGGGTTTTGGCTACTCTTCCACATCCCGAGTCTTTGACTTTGCATCATACAGTTTCGATGCATCCATTCTCAATGCACTCACATGTTTTGCAGCAGGAGGCTGTCTATGTGTTCCGAGCGATGAGGATAGGAAGAGCAATATAGTACAGAGCATACAGACTTTGAAAGCTAACGCTGTACTTCTCACCCCATCCGTGGCTCAGCTTGTATCTCCGGATGATGTTCCTGGATTAGATATGATTATCTTCGGAGGCGAAGGCTTGGGCGTCAGGGATGTCATGCCTTGGTGGGGGAAGGCAAGATTGATCCACGCATATGGGCCAAGCGAATGCACCCCAGTCAGCACGTGGAACCTGAATGCATCTACTCCTGAAGAATTGATCAAGATCGGAAGAGGAGCCGGCACTGTAACTTGGATCGTTGATCCCGAAAATCATGATATTTTGCTACCACCTGGGCATACTGGCGAACTGGTGGTTGAAGGACCTCTGGTTGGCAATGGTTATATAAACGAGCCAGAGAAGACTGCGGCTGTTTTTGTCAAAGCCCCGAAGTGGTTGCGCGAGCGCAGACAAGGAGGTCTTCAACAAAAGTTATACAAGACGGGTGACTTGGTCCAATATGACGAAAATGGAAATCTGAAATTCATGGGCCGCAAGGATGCCCAAGTCAAAATTCATGGACAACGAGTCGAGCTTGCAGAGGTTGAATATCAGATTCGGGCTCATATGCCAGAAGCATCACAAGCCGTTGTGGAAGTCATCGTCCCACAAGGAGAGGATGCTCGACCACTACTGGCGGCTTTCGTGCCACTCCATAATGATGCTTCTCTCGACAAGAAGATGGCGGATACTCCCAAACTCTACCAAATTTCTCCCGAGGTGGAGGACAAGTTGGCAGATCATCTTCCGCTTTATATGATTCCGAAAATTGTCTTCCTCGTTGGTGAAATTCCATTGACAGCAACTGGAAAGCTCAACCGCAAACAGCTTCGCGAGATGGGAAGCTCATTCTCAATCCAGCAACTAGCTGACATCCAAACAACAAGTGTGAAGAGACCCTCAACAACAGCCATCGAGGTGCAAATGCAACATATTTGGGCTAGGGTGTTGAAAATTGATCCATCAAAGATTGGATTGGATGACAGCTTCTTCCAGCTAGGGGGTGATTCGATTGCTGCAATGAAAGTTGTGGGCGAAGCTCGTAATATTGGCCTTGGTTTGTCGGTTACAGACATATTTCGTAACCCGAGGCTATATTTCGTTGCTGCAAACACTGGTCATCTCGAACAGCAGGTCTTAAACCCGCTAGCTCCCTATAGCCTCTTAGGAGATCAAACTGAACCATCTTCGGTCATACGTGACATCTCGAGGCTCTACCATCTAGATATCACTGGGATCCAGGACGCGTACCCCTGTACACCCCTGCAGGAAGGTCTCGTATCCCTGTCACTCAAAAGACCAGGAGATTATGTTATGCAGGCTATAATTGAACTTTCCACAAGTGTGGACATTGGTCGTCTTCGCAAGACGTGGGATGGTGTCGTATCCGCAGTACCTGCTCTACGCACGAGATTTGTCCAAGTACCCAAGATCGGTCTGCTCCAGATCAACTTGGACGAGAAAGCCAAGTGGACTGAGTCGGCAAATCTGGATGACCATCTTCAAGCTGACAGAGCGGAATTAATGGAGCTGGGTACGCCGCTTACGCGATTTGCGCTTATTCGTAATGAGAACACGGGCCTTTATAGTCATCTTGTCTGGACAATACACCACGCGCTATACGATGGCTGGTCCCTGCCTCTGATGATCGACGCGGCAAACCTGACATACCGAGAAGAGCAGATTCCGTGTGCACCCCAGTTCCAAACATTTATCAATCATGTAGAGAACCAAGACGACGAGGTGATGTCGAGGTTCTGGCAGAAGGAACTCAAGGATTGTGAAGCTGTGCCGTTCCCGAGTCTTCCGCCCTCTATTGAGCAGCCGGTAGCAGATGCAGTAATCGAAAAGAACCTGGCTGCTGTCCACGCAAACTCCATTGACGTAACCTCATCGACAATAGTTCGTGCAGCATGGGCTATGATTGCTGGCCAGATGACGAACTCAGGAGATGTTGTATTTGGAGTCACCCTGTCGGGTAGAAATGCGCCTGTTGCTGGCATTGACAAGATGGCAGCCCCAACAATTGCTACCGTTCCATTGCGAGTAAAGATGGACAAAGATCAGACAGTATCTAAATATCTCGGGTCTATGCAATCTCAATCGACTGAGATGATCCCATTCGAACAGAGCGGCCTACACCGCATTTCCGCGACATCATCGGATGGTGAACATGCGTGCATGTTCCAGACCCTACTTGTCATTCAGCCAGAGAAGCGCATAGAACTGGACTCTGAGATGGGCAAGTGGAGGGATGATGATAAGTTGGAATGGTTCAGCACTTACGGTCTTATGCTTGAAATACAGCTTGGTGTTAAGGGTGTCATTGCCAAGGCAAGCTTTGACTCCAAGGTGATCCAACCATGGCTTGTCGACAGATTGCTCCACAGGCTTGACAGTGTGATCCAGCAGCTTGCACACGCTGGATCTGAGAAAACCCTGGCGGAAATCAACATGGTCACCTCTCATGAACTAGACAAGGTTTGGTGCTGGAACAGTGTGGCTCCTCTACCAACTGAGAGATGTATGCACGACATGATAGAGGAAAGAGTTAGATCCCAGCCAAATGCACCGGCGGTTCACAGCTGGGATGGAGACCTGACATACGGCGAACTGGATGATGCTGCGACACGCCTAGCAGGTCACCTTGCTGACCTGGGAGTTGCCCCAGATATCTTCGTGCCTTTGTGCTTTGAGAAGTCCAAGTGGACCCCCATTGCAATGCTTGCTGTGCTCAAGGCTGGGGGTGCCTTTGTGCTGATGGACTGTTCCATGCCAGAGAAACGGCTAGAGGTCATGGTTCAGCAAACCAGGGCCAGAATGGTCTTGTCATCAACCGAAAACTTGGCGTTGGCATCACGTTTATCAAACTCGGTGGTGGAAGTCAGCGAACTTACCATGTCTCGCTTCCAGTCACTGGAAGTCAAAAGTCCCCATGTGCTTCCATCCAATCGCATGTTTGCCGTTTTCACATCGGGAAGCACTGGTACACCGAAGGGAACTGCCATGTCCCATACAAACTTTGCTTCTAGTCTTTCGCACCAGTCTCAACTTTTGGGGTTTTCGGGAAATTCCAGAGTGTTTGATTTTGCATCATATGCCTTCGATATTGCTGTTCATAATGTGTTTGCCGCATTCGTTAATGGAGGCTGCCTGTGCATTCCATCTGACAAGGACAGGAAAGATGACATTGGCAAAAGCATGTCATCTATGGGAGTTACTATCGCCAATCTGACACCTACTGTTGCACGTCTGCTGAACCCAGATACGCTTCCTGACTTGAAAACTCTAATCTTGGCTGGCGAAGCTGTATCTATCGAGGATGCTTCGCGATGGTGGGGCAAAGCACACGTTGTAAATGCATATGGCCCTGCAGAATGCAACATTAGCACAATCAATCATGATGCAACCCGCCCCGAACAAGTCACCAGTATTGGCAAAGGATCCGGATTGGCCACTTGGGTGGTTGATGTGTCCAATCATGAAAATTTGCTCCCACCAGGCTGCACTGGAGAACTACTTCTTGAGGGTCCTTTGGTTGGTCTCGGTTATCTGAATGACCCAGAAAAGACTGCCATGTCATATATTGAAAATCCGACGTGGCTGCTACAGGGTAGGCCGTCATACCCTGGACGCTCCGGTAGGCTCTATAAAACTGGCGATCTTGTTCAGTATACTGAAGAAGGTAATTTAATCTTTCTCGGGCGAAAAGATTCCCAGGTGAAAATACGAGGCCAAAGGATTGAGTTGGGCGAAATTGAATATAGAGTTCAACTTGCCATGCCAGAGGTGTCACAAGTTGTGGTTGAGGTTGTTGTCCCACATGGGGAGAATGCAAGTGCAACTTTAGCAGCATTCTTACGCATCCATGATTTAGACCAAGGCGTAAAAGCCGAATCTGCTAGGATACACAAAATTGGGACAGAAGTCCAGAAAGAATTGGGCAGCCATTTGCCAAACCACATGATCCCGGCTGTTTATTTTGCCATGGCAGATTTGCCCTTGACAAGTACTGGAAAGACAAACCGGAAAGTGTTACGCGAAATTGCTGGCTCATTTTCGGTTCAGGATTTTGCGGATTTAAAAACGGCAACAGAAGGGCCAAAACGTCAACCTATAACAGATGCCGAGAAACTCTTTCAAAGGATCTGGGCTGACGTGCTTCGTATTGAATCATCAACCATTGGCTTGGATGATAGCTTTTTCCAGCTAGGAGGAGACTCAATTGGCGCAATGAAAGTTGTTGGAGAAGCACGCAATATCGGCTTTGAGATCTCAGTTGTTGATATCTTCCAACGTCCTAGGCTATATGATATCAGCGAAAAGATTTCGGAAACACATCAAATTGCCGATATTATTAGAAGAGTCAAGCGCTCTGGGCCAGTGAGGCAGTCATTTGCTCAGGAGCGCCTCTGGTTCTTTGACCAGCTACATCCTGGTCTGAATTGGTATCTTATGCCATACGCCGTTGAGCTGAGAGGACCACTCAATACAACTTCACTCGAAATCGCGGTACTGGCATTGGAGACTCGCCATGAAACACTGCGAACAACCTTTCTGAGTGAGGACGGCGCCAATTATCAGACTGTACACAACTTCGTTCCGCGAGACTTGAAAATAGTGGATATTCCTGGAGGTGATCGAGATATACTTCATGACTTGTTATCTAAAGAGCAGACAACTCCAATCAATCTTTCGACACACCCAGGGTGGAGAGTCACTCTCTTCAGACTAGGCCAGCTCGAGCATGTTCTATCTATTGTCATGCATCACATCATTAGCGACGGCTGGTCCATGGATGTTTTATGTAGGGAAATGGCAATGTTCTATTCCGCTTCACTATCGGGCAGGCCTCCACTTTCGCTCGTCAAACCACTACCAATTCAATACGCAGACTATGCTGATTGGCAGCGGCAACCAGGTCGCGAGGAGGAGCATCAACGCCAATTGGAATATTGGCTGGAGAAGTTGGAAACAAGTCGCCCAGCGGAATTACCCTGCACCAAAATTCGACCAAAGTGTCTCTCCGGTAAAGCTGATTTACACAAATTCAAGATCGAAGGGGCCCTTTTTAAAAAGGTGCTCAAGCTTTGTCAAGACTTTGAAGCAACGCCGTTTGTTGTGCTATTAGCTGCATTTAGAGCAACCCATTATCGCCTAACAGGCTCAACTGATGCTACCATTGGCACAGCGAATGCAAATCGTGATCGTGGGGAGCTCAAGGACTTGATTGGATTCTTTGTCAATATGCAGTGCATCCGATCAACAGTCGAAGAAGATTCTTTCAAGGGTCTCATTCAGCAAATACACAAGGCTACCCTAGAGTCTTTTGCTAATCAGGATGTACCGTTTGAGCGACTTGTCTCAAAATTACAGAAAGACCGAGACATCTCCCGCCACCCATTAGTGCAGATTGTCTTTGCCCTTCACTCTCAGAGAGATTTGGGGAAATTCAGATTTGAAGGTCTTCAAACTGAACAATTGACACTCTCAGAGACATCCAGATTCGATTTGGAATTTCACTTTTTCCAACAGGAAGAATCTTTCGAAGGCATCGTTTGTTTTTCGGCGGATCTCTATGATTCTCAGGCCATCGAAAACATGGTGTCAATCTTCTCGACTGTATTGGAGCGAGCCATTGAAGAACCACAGATGCCGATTTCTTCATTACCAATTCTGACATCCAAGAACTATGCAACTCTGGACGGAATGGGATTGGTCCAATTGGAAATCACAAACTACCCTCGCGAGGCCAATGTGGTAGACATTTTCAGACAACAAGTGGCTAATTGTCCGAATAAAATAGCCTGCAAGGATAATACCACAGAGATGACCTACGAACAGCTTAATCAATATTCTGATGCGATTGCCAGGTGGCTTTTAGCTTTCTCTCTTCCAGCTGAAAGCTTGGTTGGTGTATTTTCAGATCGGTCTTGCGAATGCATCATAGCTTTCTTGGGTATCCTCAAGGCGAACCTTGCGTACTTACCTTTCGATGTCAAGATGCCCGCAGCAAGAATTGACACGATACTCTCCGCCATTGACAATCAACCACTTATTCTAATCGGGTCCAGCGTTCAGCCTCCAGTGCTTCAACGCGTAGACATCCGGTTCGTTAGTATCGCAGAGAGGATGACTAACGAAGCCACGACAGAAAACATCATCTTGACATCCCCTTCACATGCTAACCTTGCTTACGTCATGTTCACGTCTGGCTCAACAGGGAAGCCGAAAGGTGTCATGGTTGAACATAGGGGTATAGTTCGTTTGGTAAAGGAGAGCAACATTTTGAGTCAAATCCCAGATGAACCAACCATGGCGCATATATCCAACACTGCATTCGACGCAGCAACATGGGAAATTTATGCCCCATTGTTGAACGGAGGCACTGTTGTATGTATTGACGCAATGACGGTGTTGGACCACACTGCTCTAGCCGAGAAGATGAGAAACGAACAGGTCAACACAGCCTTTATCACAACGGCCTTATTCAAGCAATACATTCATGAGAGCCCCGATGTCATTTCAGGATTGGAGGCACTTTGTGCTGGAGGAGAAAGGCTTGACCCACAGGAGCTGTTTGCCGCTAGAAGAATTATGAACGGCAAATTTATCCACGTTTATGGCCCAACGGAGAACACAACATTCAGTACAATGTATTGCCTGCCAGAAGATGATGCCTGTGTCAACGGAGTCCCAATCGGTCGATCCCTCACAAACTCTGGAGCATATGTCATGGATCTGAAACAGAATCTAGTTCCACTCGGGGTTGTGGGAGAGCTAGTAGTGACTGGCGATGGGCTAGCAAGAGGATATACCGACTCTTTACAGAACCTGAACCGATTTATTGAAATATCCATCAACGGAGAAAGAGTAAGAGCCTATCGCACAGGCGATTATGTACGCTATCGTCTTGATGGTCAACTGGAGTTCATGGGTCGAATTGACGGCCAGATCAAGATACGAGGAAATCGGGTGGAACTGGGCGAAATTGAGCACATTCTCGCCTCTCATGCTTCAGTCAATGATGCAGTCGTGGTAATTAAAAAACAAGAGGGCCAAGAGGGCCAGCTTGGCGGCTTTGTTACACTTCATGACATTGATGTTCAAGACCGAGCCGAATCTGTGGATGCCGCACAAGGTGATGATGCCAAACATGAAGAGGTCTGGGAAGATCTCTTCGACACAGACACCTACAACAGCGTCAAAAATGTGGAGCCAGAGATGATTGGACGAGACTTCATCGGATGGACCTCTATGTACGACGGCAGCGATATTGATAAAGCGGAAATGAATGAATGGCTTGACGACACTATCAATTCAATCACCAATGGCACAAATTCTAGAAGGATTCTAGAAATTGGATCTGGCACTGGTATGATTCTATTCAACCTGGTCAGCATTATGGAAAGCTACGTCGGCATCGATCCTTCTAAGACAGCTGTTGACTATGTCATAAAGACAGCTAGTTCCATGTCACAGCTCAAAGGCAAAGTTCGTATGTACAAAGGAACTGCAGCGGATATCTCTCGTCTTGAAGGGCTCTCACCCGACCTTGTCATTGTGAACTCAGTTGCTCAATACTTCCCCAGTCAAGACTATGTTTTGAAGATCTTCGAAGACCTAATCAAGCTGGGAACTGTCAAAACAGTATTCTTTGGGGATATGAGATCATACGCTCTCTATGATCAATTCAAGGTTACCAAAGCACTTCATATGCTTGGCGATCAGGCAACCAAGGATGAAATTCGCCAGAAAATGACGGAGACTGACGAATCTGAACTGGAATTCCTCGCGGACCCTGCATTCTTCACCGGACTACCCGATAGACTCAAGCACTGCGTTGAGCATGTTGAGATTATCCCCAAGACGATGAGGGCTACAAATGAATTGAGTTGTTACCGTTACGCGGCTGTTGTTCATTTGAAGAATACGGCTGATGATGTCGACGATATTCGCACTGTAGATCAAGAGCAATGGATTAACTTTGAAGCGACTGGCATGCATCGCCACTCCCTCGTGCAGGCACTGCAGTCAACTTCTTCACTCATTGTTGCTGTCGGTAACATCCCTTATAGCAAAACCATCCTGGAAAGGAACATTGTTGATTCTATCAACAATCATTCAATAGCCTCTGCTAGTGAAAGCAACTGGCTGCGTCCCGTTCGTCAAAATGTGGAAGACTGTCCCTCACTCAGTGCCATTGATTTGATAGAGATATCCCAGCAAACGGGGTATCGTGTGGAAATAAGCTGGGCTCGACAACATTCTCAAAAAGGAGGCCTGGATGCAATTTTCCACCGGTATGAACCCCGTGGAAATTTCAAAAGAGTCATGTTCCAGTTCCCCACCGACCATGAGAACCGACCACTACACACTCTCAGCAGCCAGCCACTGCGACAGCAGATGAAGCTTAAGATCCAACAGCAGCTCCTGGACAGTCTGAGGGAGAAGCTACCGTCATATATGGTTCCTCAAATCATTACCATTCTAAAGGATATCCCTGTGAATGACAATGGAAAGGTCAATCGTCGATCTCTGGAGGAAATGGTCCCAACCCGGACACCAAGAAGAGTAGATCGATCGGCGATTCGTCAACCCAAGTCCGATATGGAGCAGAGGATGCAGAATATTTGGGGTCATGTACTTAATGTTGACTCTAAAAATATTGGATTGGATGACAACTTCTTCAGACTTGGTGGCCATTCAATTACTGCTATGAAGACTGTTAGCGAGGCCCGAAAGGCTGGTATTCAACTGGCGGTAGCAGACATCTTCTGCAATCCTTCTCTCGAGGGAACAGCCTCGCTGGCAGTTCCGTTAACTGGTGATGGTCATCAAGTCGTTGCACCATTTCACCTTCTTGGGTCCAGAATAGATGTTGTTTCTGTCCTCAAAGACATATCAACTCAACATCAACTGGAGTTACAGAGTATTGAAGATGTCTATCCATGCAGCGCACTTCAAGAGGGCCTGTTGTCATTGACATCGAAGAACTCTGGAGACTACATGATGCAGGGCATCATGGAACTTTCCCCCGGTGTATCAGTCAGTGCCTTCTGTAAAGCTTGGGAGGATCTGGTTCAATGCTGTCCAATCCTGCGGACCAGGGTTGTGCAGCATGATTATTTCAAACTCTTGCAAGTAGTGATGGATGAGAAAATTCAATGGGCCCGCTCGACTGATCTCAGGAAGTACACCAAGTCTGATAGGGAACAGCAAATGGGTATCGGCCAACCGCTAGCAAGATATGCGCTTGTAAAGGACAGCAGTGGTAAAGAAAAATGGTTCGTTTGGACGATTCACCATGCTCTTTATGACGGTTGGTCACTGGGACGAATCATGGATGCCGTCACAGGGTTGTATGAGGGTAACCCGGTTGAGCCAGCACCGCAATTTCAATCATTTATCAAATATGCCATGGAGAACAGTGGCGAGAAAGCGACAAAGTACTGGCGGGACACATTTGACAACTGCCAATATGTTCCATTCCCGGCGCCTCAAAAAGCTATAGATGGACATCCTGTGTATGCAACTACTACACATCAATTCACACTGCCTGTACAACAAGTCCAAGGAACCACAACACCGATGCTTATTCGAGCCGCATGGGCTCTAGTGGCCAGCGCTATGACCAATTCTGAAGATGTCGTCTTCGGAGCTACACTCACGGGAAGGAATGCGCCTGTCACGGGCATCGAGAACATCATCGGGCCCGCTATTGCTACGGTGCCCGTACGTGTCAACGTTTCTAGTGACCTCAAAGTATTGGACTTTGTAAAGTCAGTACAGGATCAAGCCACTGAAATGATACCGTTTGAACAGACCGGCTTGCAATATATAGCCAAAATGTCCGATGAATGCATGCGAGCATGCCAATTCCAGACTCTAATCGCCATCCAGCCAAAAGAAATCTTGTCCAGCAATGAGACTCTTGGAAAATGGCAAGAAGATGACCAGTTACAATGGTTCAACACTTACTCTCTGAACCTCATGTTCGAACTTGGTGATGGGAAAGTATCTGTCAATGCAAACTTTGACTCGCAGACAATCGAAGCATGGCAAGTAGATGGTTTACTAAGGCGGATTGAGCATATCCTACTACAACTATATTCCACAGACCCAGACACAACCCTCGGCCAGATTTCATTGGTAACACCACAAGACCTGAACCAACTCTGGGAATGGAACCATACAGTGCCTGCGCCGGCTACTCAATGTATCCATGAGATGATTGAGCTCCATGCGCAGAACAACCCCAATGCTCAGGCTGTTTGTGCCTGGGATGGAGAGATGACATACAAAGAGCTGGATGATATATCCACAGTACTCGCAAGGCATCTTGTCACTGTTGGGGTTGTACCGGGAATGGTAGTGCCACTTTTGTTCGAAAAGTCGTTGTGGACGACAGTTGCCCTCCTAGGAGTAGCCAAATCCGGCGGAGCATTTGTGCTCCTTGATCCTGCACTGCCTTCACAACGCCTTCACGACATTGTCCAACAAGTCGAGAGCACATTGATCGTATCTACCCCGACCAATGCGTCACAAGCATCACAACTTGCCAAGAAGGTGTGTATCATTGATTCGGAGTTCTTTTCTCAGCTTCCAAACAGAGGGCCCACTGCCACACTACCGAGACCGAGTCTCGAATCTCTTATCTATGTCATCTTCACTTCGGGTTCAACTGGAAAGCCCAAGGGTGCAATGGTCACCCACCAGAACTCTGCCTCTGCCGTGCTCCACCAATTTGAAGCTCTCGGATTTACAGCAGACTCGAGGGTCTATGACTTTTCCACCTACAGTTTTGATGGATGCATTCTCAACGCCTTCAATGTGTTTGCTGCTGGAGGTTGCCTGTGTGTTCCGAGCGACTCGGCTAGGAAGAATGAATTGGAAGAAAGTATGAATGCCTTCAAGGCAACCAACGCATTTTTTACCCCTTCCGTAGCACAATTGCTATCGCCAGAAAACCTGCCTTACCTCAAAACTATCATCTTGGGTGGAGAAGCGATCCGCGTCAAAGACATCGAGTCTTGGTGGGGCCGCCAAGTAGTGACAGTATATGGACCGACTGAGTGTACCCCAATCAGCATCTTGAATGCCAATTTACCGTGTCCCGAAGATTACATTCGGTTAGGGAAACCGTATGGAGTGTCGACTTGGGTTGTAGACCCTGAAAATCATGACATTTTGCTACCACCCGGTTGCATCGGCGAGCTGGTACTTGAAGGATGGCTAGTCGGTCGAGGATACGTGTCACAGCCAGAAAGAACAGCGAATTCCTTTATCGAGGATACAACCTGGCTATTAGCAGGTTCTCCTGATCACCCAGGGCGCCATGGAAAGCTATATAAGACAGGAGATCTGGTACGACAGAATGAAGATGGAAACCTTTCCTTTGTGGGGAGAAAGGATTCCCAGGTGAAGATTCGAGGGCAGCGTGTTGAGCTCAGCGAAGTCGAACATTGGGTCCAGGAGTATATGGTCCAGGCCAAAGAGGTTGTGGCGGAAGTTATTATTCCAAAGGGAGAGAACCCAAGCCCCACACTCGTGGCCTTCTTGCAATTGGACACTATCAATTCAGGTTCCGATAACGCGTGGTCCGAACAGCATGAAGCGGCTACAATTCTTCCAATTCCCTCCGATGTCGAAACCAGGCTCTCTGAGAGGCTTCCGGCCTACATGGTACCAACAGCTTTCATCGCTATGCGAGAACTCCCATTTGGCAACACAGGGAAAATGAATAGGATTCGGCTTCGTGAGATTGGTTCCATGTTTTCTAATCAGCAGCTTGCCGAGATGCGCACGGTCAACAAAGGGCCCAAGAGAAAGCCTCGTTCAGAAGCTGAACTGCATATGCACAATATCTGGTCTCAAGTTCTCAAACTCGACCCATCCACCATTGGACTGGATGACAACTTTTTTCAGTTGGGGGGTGATTCAATCGCTGCAATGCGTGTTGTTACACTCTGTCGCAAGCTAGGACTAGAATTGACAGTAGTCGATGTCTTTGATCATCCTACACTCTATAAAGCAGCCAGTCGGACCCTGAAGGCAAGCTTGAGCAAATCGGAGAATATTCGTCCATTTTCCCTGTTGGGTGGGGAGGTCGACGTGAATTCACTAGTCCAAAGCATTTCAACCCAGTGCCAGTTGAATTCTCCAATTCAAGATGCGTACCCATGTACACCTTTGCAAGAAGGCCTAATGTCCCTCACTTCAAAACATACAGGAGACTACACAATCCAAAAAGTTCTCAAGTTGTCTCCTACAATCTCAGTAGAGAGGTTCCGTGATGCTTGGGAGGCTGTGGTTCGTGAAATGCCCATTCTGCGGACAATTATTGTTCTCGACAAAGACCTTGGGCTGCTACAAGTGATATTGGATGAGGGCATCAAGTGGCATGAGGCCACTGATCTAGAAGGATATCTCGACGCAGACAGGGCCCACCCTATGACAATTGCCCATCCACTCACGCGGTATGCCCTTATAGCAGATACCTCTGGCAAGGCAACTTCGTTTGTACTGACTATTCATCATGGTCTGTATGACGGTTGGTCATTGCCATTAATATTTGCAGCCGTTGATCAAGCTTATCAAGGCAGCGGGGTGATTTCAGGTCCGCAATACCAACAATTCATACAATATGTCACGGACCAGAATGGTGACAAGGCTGTTGGTTATTGGACGAACCACTTGGAAAACTGCGAGGCTGCCCCATTTCCAGAACTTCCGCCCACGGTCAAACAGCCTGTGACGGATACATACTTGGACCATGATTTCCTGCTACCAGAAAACCGCTCTAACCATATCACTACATCAACAATGGTCAGAGCTGCGTGGGCATTGGTTGCTAGCCAAATGACTAATTCCGATGACGTAGTCTTCGGCGTCACAATATCAGGAAGAAATGCTCCCGTTGCTGGTATTGAGGAAATGGCTGCCCCCACAATTGCTACAGTACCAGTTCGCACAAGGCTTTCCAAGAACCAAACTGTCGTTGACTATCTGCAATTGGTACAAAAACAGGCAGTGGAAATGATACCTTTTGAGCAAACCGGGTTGCACCGAATCCAAAGGATGTCCCATAGCGCCAGTCGGGCATGTAACTTCCAAACTCTACTTCTTGTTCAGCCACAGGCAACTGCGGAATCTGAATATGAAAGTCGCGGGGAGATTGGAGAATGGGACTTTGGTGATCAAGAGCGCTGGATCACTGGCTATTCCCTCAAGTTAGAGGTTTTGATGGGTCTACAACATATTACAATTCGAGCCAACTCCGATTCGAGAGTGGTCTCGCCACAGACAGTACAGGGTTTGCTTCAGCGACTTGAATATGTTTTCCAGCAGCTTTATTCAGCACCACCTGAACAGCTGATTGAAGATATTCACATGGTAACTCCTAATGATCTAGATACAATCTGGCAATATAACCATGCTGTTCCCAAGCAGGTTAATGAGCGTGTTCATGACTTCATATCACAACAAGCGCTAGAGCAGCCAGAAAAATTAGCAGTGTGCGCCTGGGATGGTGAACTCACATACGGGGATCTCGATCGTCTTGCAAACCAATTAGCTCATCAGCTTCTGGGCCTCGGCGTTGGGCCAGAGGTGTTTGTCCCCTTGTGCTTTGAAAAGTCAATGTGGACACCGGTTGCAATGGTTGCTGTACTTAAAGCGGGCGGAGCCTTTGTCCTTCTAGACACTTCTCTGCCTGAGCAACGATTGCTATCAATGGTCCAACAAGTGAAGGCACCATTGGTTCTCTGTTCTGACTTGAATATGGACCTCGGTTCCAAACTCTCAAAAGTCGTTATCGAAGTTGGACAGATTGCATTGAACAAACTTGAAGCGATTGAAGTCCCTATAGGGCTTTCTGTATCCTCTTCGTCAGCCATGTATGCTGTATTTACCTCAGGAAGTACGGGTATACCAAAGGGAGCAGTCATGACACATGCCAACTTCTGTTCTGCGATCAAAAATCAACCACAGATCTACGGCTTCTATCCAGAGTCTAGGGTTTTTGATTTTGTATCATATGCATTCGATGTAGCTGTTCACAATGCCATGGCCACGCTTACAGCTGGGGGGTGCTTGTGCATTCCTGCTGAGTCGGATCGCACGGGTGATATTGGAAAGACAATGAGGGACATGCAAGTTAATCTTGCCCATATCACTCCTACAGTTGCACGTCTTATAGATCCAGATATGGTTCCGGATCTTAAAGTTCTGATGTTGATCGGAGAGGCAGTTACAGTCGAAGATGCAACACGATGGTGGGGCAAGGTGCACCTTATCAATTGCTATGGCCCGGCTGAAGCCACAGTCGTAATGACCATCAACGATTGTCCACAAAGTCCTGAAGAAGCCACATATATCGGGACCGGTGCAGGACTTGTCACTTGGGTCGTTGATCCAGAGAACCACCATAGGCTTGTGCCACCCGGCTGCGTCGGTGAGCTATTGGCAGAAGGCCCGCTTGTCGGGCGTGGCTACATAAATGAGCCAGAAAAGACTGCTGCTGCATTTATAGATGCTCCGCAGTGGTTACTAGATGGCACATCTACCTATCAAGGACGCCATGGTCGTTTATACAAGACCGGCGATCTGGTGTGCTATAATGATGATGGCAGTCTCACATATGTGGGCAGAAAGGACACTCAAGTGAAAATCCATGGACAACGCGTTGAACCAGGCGAAGTTGAACGCTGGGTTTCAGAGTACATGCCAGAGGCCTCCCGCGTCACTGCTGAGGTTATTGTACCCCAAGGAGAGAACGCAAATCCGATGCTAGTAGTATTTATCCAACTGGAAAATGACGGTTCGAGTCTTAACTCATCCAAATCTGAAGCCAGGATCCTCCCGCTTACTACCGAACTTGAGGATTCGCTCACTCAACATCTCCCCAGTTACATGGTTCCAGGCGCAATTCTCGTTGTGAAGGAGATCCCGGTGACACCTAGTGGGAAAACAAACCGGAAACAGCTCTGTGAAATCGGCTCATCCTTTTCTCTACAACAGCTCGCGGAAGTCCAAGCTGCTATGCATTCAGCAAATCGACAGCCGACCACAAAGGTTCAGCAAGAGGTGAGGAGAATTTGGGCAAGGGTCCTCAATATTGATTCAGTCATGATTGGACTTGATGACAGCTTCTTCCGTCTAGGCGGTGATTCGGTCGCCGCAATGAGAATGGTGGCGGAAGCACGCATGGCTGGCCTTGAGCTGACAGTCGCCACTATTTTCCAACATCCAAGGCTAGAACAACTTACAGACCATACAACTTTGATAGTTGATGACAGTTCACAACACTGCCAGCCCTTCTGTCTTTTACCTGAAGGAGTTAATCTCGACTCAATACTACAGGATGTATCATCCCAATGCCAAGTAAGCCCAGACGCAATTCAAGACGCATATCCGTGTACCCCACTTCAAGAAGGACTCATTTCGCTTTCATCGAAGCAAACAGGAGAGTATATATTGCAGTCAGTCTTGATGCTTCCTGCAGATCTGTGCCTGGCTTCATTTCAGCACGCATGGGAGCAGGTGGTCAGCGAGCTTTCCATCCTCCGAACGCGAATAGTCCAGAATAGCCATCTCGGACTCTTACAGGTGGTATTGGGTGAGGAAGTTGAATGGAATGAATCCGTTGGGCTACATGAGTATCTTGAAATCGACAAAAATACTCCAATGGGTCCAGGCACCCCACTTACACGATATGCTTTGATCAAAGATCTATCTGGCGGTTACAAATCCTTTGTATGGACTGTCCACCATGCTTTATATGATGCATGGTCGACTCCTCTGGTCATGGATGCTGTCAATCAAGCATACCAGGGTCTGCCCATCGAATTGGGTCCGCAGTTTCATTCATTCGTCAAGAGCCTCAGTAAAGCAGATGATGATCGGGTTGCGGATTACTGGCGCAAGTCCATGTTTGGTTACGAATGTGTACCATTCCCTGCCCCGTCCCCAGCGGTCAAGCAACCTACTCTCAACATGACTATTGAACACACTCTTGAGGTGTCTCGAGATCGCTCGCTAGACGCTACAACTTCCACATTGGTACGGGCTGCGTGGGCCCTTGTGACTAGTCGAATGACAGGCTCTCCGGATGTCGTTTTTGGTGTCACTCTTTCCGGGAGAAATGCCCCTATTACGGGCATTGAGAAAATGGTGGGCCCCACCATTGCCACAGTCCCAGTCCGTATCACACCAGATGGGAAGCGTACGATTTCGCAATATCTGGACGAAGTCCAAAATCAGGCCACTGATATGATTCCATTCGAACAAACCGGGTTACATCAAATTGCAAAGTTCTCAGCCAATTGCAAACATGCATGTGGCTTCAATACCCTATTAGCTATATATCCGCTGGCAAATAGTCAGACTGAAAGCATGATTGGGGAATGGCATGACAATGATCAGAGTCTACAATTCAACACGTATCCGTTGGTACTAAACGCTGTGCTTTATCAGAACACTATCGAAATAACAGCCAGGTTTGATTCCAGGATTATCGAACCATGGGTTATTCGTGGACTCCTGAGTCGATTTGATCTGGCAATTCAGCAACTGGGAAACCTGAATCCTTGTACTATGGTGGGGGATATCAATATCATTACCCCTAAGGATCTTCAACAAATCTGGGAGTGGAACAGGATTCTTCCATCTCGAATTGAAAGACTCGTCCATGATATGATCAAAGACACCGCGGAGGCTCAACCTGATAAACCAGCCGTATGCGCCTGGGATGGGGAGCTAACTTATAGAGAACTTGACCTCCTAGCTACGAGTCTAGCACATCTGCTAGTCTACCGTGGGGCTGTACGCAATATGATTATCCCTATATGCTCTGAGAAGTCCATGTGGGCAATAGTGGCCATGCTCGGTATTCTCAAGTCTGGCAGCGCGTTTATCTTCCTCGACCCTGCTTTACCCGAACAGCGACTGAAATCAATCATCCAACAAGTCAATGCTACGCTTGTTCTTTCGTCTGCCTCCAGTATATCCCTGAGCACTCGGCTGTGTCAAGATGTCATGCAAATTGATGGGGATCTGCTTGAGGGTGAGGACTTTGGGAGCTCAAACTGTACCCCATTGCCTATCCATGATTCCGAATCATTGGCCTGTGTCGTTTTCACATCAGGAAGTACTGGCAAACCGAAAGGAATCCCAATGAGCCATACTAGTGCAACTTCAGCTCTGTACCATCAAGCACCACACCACAAGTACACACCAAACTCTAGGGTATATGACTTTTCAGCCCAAAGTTTCGATGCGCCTATTGAGAATGCCTTTGCAACACTCACTGCTGGTGGCTGTCTCTGCGTCCCAAGTGACGATGACAGGAAGAGTAATCTTGTCAAAAGCATTGTTCATTTAAGAGCCAATTCGTTTTTATTCACGCCATCCGTGTTTCGAATTCTATCCCCAGAAGATATTCCTGCTGCACAGAACATCATATTCGGCGGCGAGGCAATCCGTGTTCAAGACCTTCTCCCTTGGTGGGAAAAGGGGGTGCGCATGCTTCATGCATACGGCCCGAGTGAGTGTACACCGATAAGTACTCTCAACCCAGACCCAGCTACTCCACTTGAAGCTGTCCGGATTGGAAAAGGTTCAGGAGTGCTTACTTGGGTTGTCGACGCTGATGACCATAACATTCTTCTACCGCCTGGCTCTGTTGGCGAGTTGGTTCTTGAAGGCCCACTTCTTAGCCAGGGTTACATTGGCGAGCCGGAGAAGACAGCAGCCGCATTCATTGAAAACCCAACATGGCTACTGCAGGGCACTCCAAACACAGAAGGCCGGAGAGGCCGGGTGTATAAGACTGGTGATCTAGTTTTTTACAACGAGGATGGCAGCCTACATTATGTATCCCGTAAGGATGCCCAGGTCAAAGTGCGCGGTCAGCGTGTCGAGCTTGGGGAAGTTGAGCATTGTATTTTGGAGAATATGCCACAAGCAGCTTGCATCGCTGTTGAACTAATCACTCCTCAAGACAAAAACTCTAGTCCGACATTGGCGGCGTTTATTCAAATGGACGACATAGAAGGGCTCGACAAGCCAGACAGTGTTAAGATCCTCCCGGCCTCTCCAGAGTTAGAGGAAAAGCTATCTCAGCATTTGCCACATTACATGATCCCAACAGTTTTCTTTTCTCTCGCCGAACTACCAATTAGCAATACAGAGAAAACGGACCGCAAACGTTTACGAGAGATTGGGGCATCCTTCACAGTACAACAATTAGCAGTAGCGCGCACAGCTGGTCGTGGCAAGAGGCAGCCAACAACAGAAGCTGAATCTCAGATGCAGAGGATATGGTCACAAATCCTTAATATCGACGCAACTAATATTGGCCTTGATGACAGTTTCTTTCAGCTCGGAGGTGACTCAATTGCTGCTATGAAGGTTGTTGGTGAAGCGCGCAAAGCTGGTTTACCATTGGAAGTTCCGGACATCTTCAGTAACCCCAGACTTTATCATGTAGCAGGTCGAGGTCTAATGGAGAGATTCGAAGATTCCGAGTCAATTCAGCCAAGGCAGTACGAAGGTCCCATTCAGCAATCCTTTGCCCAAGGACGTATGTGGTTCATTGATCAACTATACCCCGGCTTGACCTGGTATCGTACTCGGAGTATTTTGCATCTTCGAGGTCATCTGCATCTTGAAGCCTTGCAAGCCGCCCTATGTGCATTGGAGCGGCGCCATGAAGTGTTGCGGACAACATATGCCACTGTCGATGGTGTCAATATACAAAGAGTCAAAGACTTTGAACCCAAAGAACTGAATTTCATTGACATTTCTGACGATGGCCCAGACTCTCTAAAGAAACTTCTTGAGGAGGATAGTAAAACACCTTTTAGTCTTCACATTGAGCCAGGGTGGAGAACTGCGGTTTATAGACTTGATGGGCAACATCACGTCTTATCCTTGGTTATGCACCATATCATCTATGATGGTTGGTCATTTGATATTCTCCGTCGCGAGCTTATTAAATTCTACTCAACAGCGCTCCGCGGTAAAGATCCACTGTCTGAAATTGAACCCCTTCCAATCCAATATAGAGATTATGCCATCTGGCAGAAGGAGCAGGAACAGGCAGGGAAACTTCAAAAGCAGCTCGACTACTGGGTTGATGAACTAATGGATAGCCAACCTGCAGAGCTGTTCTGTGATAGACCTCGACCCGCAACCTTGTCAGGAAAAGCTGGTTTTGAACAAGTCACAATTTCCGGGCCTCTGCTCCAGAGGCTCGAGAGATTCTGCACGATTCACGACGTCACTCCGTTCATCGCTCTTCTGACAGCTTTCAGAGCGGCACACTATCGTCTAACTGGTGTAACCGATGCAACAATTGGTACTGCGAATGCCAATCGAGATCGATGGGAACTAAAGAACCTGGTCGGATTCTTTGTCAATATTCAATGTCTTCGCATCAAGATTGACGAAGACTCCTCCTTTGAAGAACTGGTTGGCCAAGTAAAGCAAACAGTCACATCTTCATTTGCAAACCACGACGTCCCTTTTGATCAAATTGTTGCCAAATTACAAAGGGACAGAGACCTGTCACGGCACCCCTTAGTCCAAATTGCATTCGCACTTCATGCACAGAAAGACTTGAACGAATTTGAATTTGAAGGCATCGACGTTGAGCAAGAGGGTGACAAGTTTGCTTCTAGGTTTGATCTTGAAGTTCATTTCTATCGTGATGAGGCAGCTCTTCAGGGTTCAGTTGTATTTTCAACTGATCTCTTTGAATCTGAAACCATCAGAAGCATGCTATCTGTCTTCCACACAATTCTTGATCGAGTTCTCGACAAGCCCAAACAGACTCTGAGGACTTTGCCTCTGTTGACTGAGGAGGCATACACCAGGCTTGACACGTTAGGTTTAACTCAGGTCCAGCGAACCGACTATCCTCGAGACTCCAGCATTGTTCATGTTTTACGCCAACAGACCAGGATGCACCCTAACAAGTTGGCAGTAAAGGACTCCTCCAGTGAACTCACGTATGCCGAGTTGGACCAAAGGTCAGAGGCCATTGCTTCTTGGTTAATAATGCAATCGATCGCTCCGGAATCACTTGTTGGTTTATTCGCGCCTCGATGCTGCCTAGCTGTCGTTACAATGATAGGCATCCTTAAGGCGAATTTGGCGTATTTGCCATTTGATATCAAGGCGCCTGTTGGTCGAATTCATGATATTCTTTCTTCAGTTCCCGGACATAAGATCATCCTTGTAGGACCTGGCATAGAGCCTCCCACATTGCCTACCCAGGATATCGAGTTCGTCTATATTCAGGACGCACTAGAGCAGCAAGACATTAATAGCGATATTATACACATGCTTCCAGAAGCTGCTATGCCATCGCCTACCAGTCTAGCATACGTCATGTTTACTTCAGGGTCCACAGGCAAGCCCAAAGGTGTCATGATTGAACATCGTGGAATTGTAAGGCTATCGCTCCAGAATGAAAACGCAAGTGGCGTTGCAGCTCATATGGCAAACCTTGCTTTCGATGCTTCAACCTTCGAGATATATACCTGCCTCTTGAATGGCGGCACCCTAATTTGCATAGATGCCATGACGGTACTTGACTACCATGCCCTTGAAAGTACCTTCAGCAGAGAAAACATCGATCATGCTGCATTTACACCAGCCCTACTTAAACAATGTCTAGTTGAGTCACCTACTACTCTATCTGGGGTTCGAAGCCTTTATGTAGGGGGAGATAAATTGGATTTTCAAGACCTCATTACAGCTCGTAAGGTCATGGGCGGCGGTCGTATTGTTAACGGCTACGGTCCGACTGAAAATACAGTCCTTAGTACAACATACCTCCTCACAGACACGGAAACATGCAGTAATGGCGTGCCTATCGGCAGAGCTATTGACAACTCAGGCGCGTATGTAATGGATTCTCAACAACGTTTGGTCCCGATTGGAGTAGTAGGAGAATTAGTTGTTACAGGAGACGGTTTAGCAAGAGGATATACCGATCCTAAGAGAGATATCGACCGATTTATCACCGTCACAATTGGACAAGAGACAGTCAAGGCTTATCGCACAGGAGATTTTGTCCGCTATCGCCCTGTTGACGGTCAGTTGGAGTTTATTGGGCGAGTTGATGGGCAAGTCAAGATCAGAGGCCAACGAGTTGAGATTGGGGAGATTGAACACGCCCTCCGAAGTCACAATGCTGTAAACGATGCTGTAACCATTTTACAACAAGGACATGGCGATATTGCACAGCTGTCGGCTTTTGTCACTCTTCAGGACAATCAAGGTCAAATTGACCCCAAAAACAAGCAGCCTAATGATGGCGGGAATGAAATTGAACACGTTGAAGGGTGGGAGAACATATTTGAGGGGGATGCATACGCCGCTATCGATAGTATGGAGTCGGAGACAATTGGAAGGGACTTCATTGGCTGGACGTCTATGTATGATGGAAGCAGTATTGACAAAGGTGACATGAACGAATGGTTGGATGACACAATGGCAACTATGCTAGATGGGGATAAGCCGGGCAATGTCTTGGAAATCGGCACAGGTTCGGGTATGATTCTCTTCAATCTGATTGAAGGTTTGCAAAGTTACATCGGATTGGAACCCTCTGAACAGGCTGTCAATTTCGTCAACAAGACAGTTCAGAGTATCCCAGAGCTATCGAACAGAGTCCGGATGTATAAGGCCACTGCATTGGATGTTGGGCGACTCACAGGTACCATTGCACCTGATCTAGTCGTCATCAACTCAGTTGCTCAATATTTTCCGAGCCCGGAGTATCTCTCGAACGCTCTAGAAGCCATTCTGCGGCTTAGTGGTGTGAAAAAGATCTTCTTTGGGGATATAAGGTCATACGCGCTTTACATGCAGTTCTTGGTCACCAGGGCACTACACTTACTTGGAAAGCGGCCTAGCAAGGAAGAGCTTCGACAGAGGATTGCTGAGATGGAAGAAGCTGAACGGGAGTTCCTCGTTGATCCAGCCTTTTTTACAAGCTTACCGAGTCAACTGCCGGACCTTGTGGAGCATGTTGAGATTATACCTAAGAAAATGAAGGCGACTAATGAGCTGAGCTGTTATCGATATGCCGCGGTTGTACACGTCAGAGATCAAAGCGGACTGCGGCATATCAACGAGGTCCCAAGTGAGGAATGGGTTGATTTCTCCAAGAGTCGGTTAGACCACGAGTCGCTCAAACGCATATTAGAATCAACCCCTTATCCTGGTCCTATCGCCATTGGCAATATACCATATGAAAAGACAATTTTCGAAAGACACATTATTGGGTCATTGGACGAAACTTCTGACGGAGATATTGTTGACAACGAATGGCTTTCGAATGCTCGCCAAAATGGCCAAAATTGTCCTTCTCTTTCTGCGCTTGACCTGCATAACCTGGCTCAAGCAACAGGATACCGAGTCGAGGTAAGCTGGGGTCGTCAACATTCCCAGCAAGGTGGCTTAGATGCCATATTTCACCGCATCCCAAACAGAAATCCGAAGAGCAGGATATTGTTTCGCTTTCCCACCGACTATGAAGGCAGACAATCTCACACATTCACCACTCGACCTGTCTGGCAAATACTGAAGAAAAAGGTACACGAGGAGCTCCATGACAGGTTAAAGATACAGTTGCCGTCCTACATGATGCCTCAGACAATCACAATTCTAGAAAAGATGCCAGTAAACGCAAACGGCAAGGTCGACCGGCGCGCACTTGCAAAGAGGCTTGAAGTACGATCTGTTGCCAAAGGCCCAGTGCGCCCGCCAACTACCGAGCCAGAGAGGCAGATGCATAATATTTGGAGCAAAGTGCTTATTATGAAAGCATCCTCGATTGGTCTAGATGACAACTTCTTCCAACTTGGTGGTAACTCGATTTCCGCAATGAAAGTCGTCGGAGAGGCTCGCAAGCTCGGCAGCAACTTGGCAGTAGCAGATGTCTTCCGTTGTGATACTCTAGCGGAATTAGCTCATATTCACTCAGCTGCATCCGCCAATGACGAATTCGAGGAAAAAGTGCTTGTTGACGATGTGACTAAGGCAACTCTGGCTGAGGAGGCTCTTACATTCAACAACAATCTACAATTAGAGGATATCGAGCATATCTTCCCAGTAACAAGCTTTCAAGAAAAGTGTGTGGTTGATGGTCTTGACTATGGACAATTTTGCAACTACTTCTATGTCGATTTGGGAAATGAAGTGGATATTCCTCGCCTGGAGAAGAATTTCTCGTCCACGCTTCAGCGATTCCCCATTCTCCGTGCTTGCTTTTTGCGCCTTCAGGGAATACTCTGGCAGGTCATACTACGTCAATTTGAGAATCTACAGACACAAAATGTGTCCTCAAATCTCGATGACGCCTTTGATAGCTTTTGCCGAAAAGACATCAAGGATTTCTTACCTCATCAACCTCCTTTAGATGTTATCCTCCTGCGGCACAAAGAGCAGGGGACTCGGTTCGTACTGAGGATATCACATGCGCAGTATGACGGAATTTCCATCCCCATCATCATACGATCTTTCCTCAGTGACACTGACGAGGTACCGTTGTGCAATGGGCCGAGTTTCTCAGTCTTTCAGTCATATTCAGCTCAAAGACGCGAGAAGTCAATCGCTTTCTGGAAGGATTTATTGAAAAACTCATCGCTCACCACTGTTAGACCAGCACTATCTTCCAGAAGGGATCTTCAGAATACTCCACTTGAAGGTATTAAAGTGGATGCAAAGGTTGAAATGCCTCTTCTTCCTGAGAGGACGACTTCTGCGATGCTAGTCAGTGCGGCATGGGGTGTACTTTTAAGTCTCATTACCGAAACAAACGACGTCCTGTTTGGACATCTCGTCAACGGCCGCAATTCTGCCATCAAGGGCGTTGAGGATATTGTGGGGCCCTGTCTTAACATCATTCCTGTCCGCGTGAGAATTTCCCCAACTCAAACCCCAGTAGACCTATTACGCCAAGTTCAAGAGCAGTTCTTTTCCATCGGGGAAGCTGATTCCCTTGGCTTCAGGGATATTATCAATTACTGTACTGAGAAGCCGAATGAGTTTGAGTTTGAGTCAATGATCCAGCATCAGAATATTGATGATGCACCGGATGTAGGGGGTCAATTCCGATTGCAGGGGTTTTTGGACACGAAAGCCATTCCAAAATCTATTGCCATGTCGTCTACTCCCCGGGGTACCAATCTTGAGATTAGTCTAGTGGCCAATACTCAGATAATGACATTGGAGACGGCAAACAGGCTTGTTGAGAGCCTAACCCGAATTATGGAGAGATTGGCCGACCGAAGAGATTCATCCATGTCATTATTGATGGAGAATATTGGCTGGCGATTAGAATAGCTATGGTCGAAATAGTGTTTTTAGAGATATAATATAGAATCGTTAAATTGATTAGTTTTACTTTTCAGACATTATTAGACTGCGTCCTGCCATCTATGCAATGCTATCCATCTAAATCTGCTGACGACCTTGAAGCCAAATTAAAGCCGCATCTCTTTTCTGCACTGCGCCTCATCTACTTAGCACATTCTTAGTAAGCCTTAGTATCTTTCCATATTTAATTATAAAAAAATAAACCGCGGGCTTAACTAGGCAGTAGATCTAGGAACACCTTTATAATGCAAATAAGACTATTTTACTAACAAGGCCTTTATTAATTATAATACACCTTCAAAAGTAATATTTATGTTTGGTTAAAATACAAGCAGGAGGCTCGACCAGGCAATTCCGGGAGCGGATACAATTAGTGTTTAAACAACAATGGTTGTTGGTCTCTTTTCGCCCTGACCAACAGAATAATTAACTTTATTTAATAACACAATCTTGATCAAAAGTAATATAGTAAGCTAAATACATGACTTTAAATAAATATACAAGAAGTATTTTTAGAAGCTTATATAGGTGATCAGGGAATTTATACCATTAGCCCGCATCTTCTACCTGGTGGACATGAACTATGAGCGTGTACCATTTTCGACCCAAAAACTCCGATAGCTCAATGAAGGCTTTTGCACTAAACCCTGGCCCCACTACCTCTGGCTCAGGCATAACAAACGGGTGGTCGGTGTAGTATTTGATGTAATTCCCCCTGGCTACTCGTAGAGTACCGTCTATATCGTCGCCAAAGTCCATTTCGGAAGCATCTCCTCGAAAGAAGGACTCCCACGGCTCAATCCAACACACCCGCTGCGCGTCGGATATTCCGCGCTCATCATTGTCCGTGCCCTCCGCCCCAAGTAGGACAAAAAAGGCAGTTTCGTCGTTGGTAAAGAAAAAGACGCCATCAACTCTTATATTGCCAATGACATTTTGGCCAGAAAGAAACTCTGGTTTTAAAATGGGCTGTTCTCCGGCAAAATGTGGCTCTTGGGCTTCTAAATGCCAGTCACCATATCCTTGGAACGCTAGTTTTACTTGCCGTCGTTCATCGAATGAGCCCAATGACAGCTCTAGGGATGGAAGGAGGATTCTTTCCGGTTTGAATTGTTTAATATCGCAATCCACTAAGAAATAGTTATTAGAAATAAAACATTCAGAATTTCTGCTTGTTTTGCTTTTCCAAGGAGAAAGAGAAAAAGCATCCTCATACCTGATATGTCCCCTGGTTGCCGACGTGTAGACGGGAGAGGCGGAACAAGGTTTTCGACAACACGAGGTCTCTCTCCCACCTTTAGAACAACCAGCGATTCCTTGTGTTCTCGACGATATCCCGCAGCCGGAGATTCCCTGTCAATACGGGAAACCAGGATCGCCACTCTCGTAGTCTGATCCACCTCAACGGGGCAGCTGAGCACTGCCAGCCATTTTTTGAATTGCTGATCCTTCCCATTGTCGCGAAATATTGTCACATCACACGGTCCAAGAAAAACATCAACCTCCAAGCCTCTAGGGGTAGTGATGATGTCGTTCCTTGTAAAGCGGCCATCTGTCCCCTCGCCCACTCTGAATTGAAATGCCGATGGATGCTCAGGCAGATAGGGTCTATGTCGATCACGCCTCAGGAACGACTCAGTCCAGGTCAGAATGCTCTGGTCGGGAGTTTTCCTCAAAATTTCCTCTTGCAGGCGAAGGAATGCGTTCTTTCCTTCGCCATACAACAAGGGCATATTAATGTCAAATAGACCCATGAGACAATAGGCAATGTCCTCTTCTCGAGTCGTCACCCTATTTCCAGCCCACTGCAATTTTGCGGCTATTGACTCGTTCCCGAGGTACATTGACAGGCCATCATAGGCCTTACAGGTAGGACAATTTGTGTTGTGGTTATTTCGACGGATCAACAGGGCTGGGCGCTCTAGGCGATGTCTACGTGATAATATGTCGGTATGGATTCCAGTAATACCTGAAAGAGTCTCTGAAATTTCATGCCTGCTGTAAAATTTCTTCCAGTCACGATCGAAGAAGTGCACTTCGTGGGGTGCGATAAGCTCCTGGAGCGTCCATCCTCTGGTAAACCACCTGCTCGTCTCAAAGTTGACTGGACCACCCGGTGACCACGTAACATCTTCCATGTATACATAGCAGGCAGCTGACTTATTGTACCACCTAAACATGGAGTTGATGGCTTCCGACAGCTCGGCACTACTAGACTTATCAATGCAGCAAGTATCGACCCAGACATAGTCTAGATTATCGACCTTTGCCTGCTTACAGGCCTCGAGAACTTTCTGGAGGCCTTTTTTTGGAGTTCCTTCGAGCAAGTCTTCAAACTCTAGCTCGTCCTCGCCCCATGTGTGGGACAAAATAGCGTAGCGCGGTATATTTTGACCAGCAAAGGTCCTCAGCTCCATCGTCGAGACTTCGATGAGACGCATCTTTGAATGGCTTCGCTCAGCTTAACCCACAGGGCGGGAAATTAAGGAACACTTTTCGTTGGAAGCCAGATAGAGACACTGAGGCCACAGACGTCCTGGCGAAAAAATATGAAGTCGGAGGTTAAAGCGGTGGGCATGACATAACGTCACCAAGATTCCAGTCTGGTCCACTTTTGGGATGGGGCATGAATCCGATGTCATAGTGTGGAACGACGCTGGACTGTACTAGACCAAATATAGTAAGACTCGGAGATGATTCTTCTCACTTGACACTAGACATACAGCAGAACAATCAACCTATTTGTCTGCTGCATCATGGCATTTAAAATTGAATTGGTTTTATTTAAATACGGAACTTGCTAGAATACAGTTTGATGGACCTCCCCGATAGAAAATGGTTCATTGTCTCAATTACCCTTGTGAGTGTCAAAGAACTGGCCATTTGTGGTTTTGTTTAAAGGTTTAATATCCTTTCATTTACGCACCCAGCTGGAATTAATTTATATTAATGCATAGATTTTACTACTCCCCCATCTTCCAGAGCCAATAATGAATATTACCAGGGCATTTATTCTAATATAGTAAACGATATCCGGGTTTCGGGTTTCTGGCGGACCGATTCATTGGCTACCCTAGAGACCAAAAGTTTTACCCTTGTCAGAAAAACTGACCTGCCTACCGCCACATTTACCACACTTCTGATAAACGATAAGGACAACATAAGAATGAATGCCACAGTTGGTCAAAAGACAGCCACAGCATCAGCCACAACAGCCACAATACAAGTTCATTCTGTAATCGGACAAGACAGAGAGATCAAGGTTACACAGAACCAATACATTCAAGTCATAGCAATTGGGAACACGGAATAACCATTGGCCAGTTTACTCATCAAATCTAACCACTACTCTTCCAAGTCTCTTTTAGCACTTTGTATGACTATCTAATGTTTTCCTCCTTGTTCGATAAAGTAGAGTAATTTTATCGGAAACGAATCTCAACCAGACGCCTCGGTCCTTGTCTTGCAGATCGCGCTCAGAGCTATCCGACTTCCCAAGGTCGGACCTACGTTTGTATATCCACCATGCAAACACGACAACAATCGTTAAAGGAAACGTCAGCACAGCCCAAAACCACCAGAGATTGGTGGTCAGAATGGTGTTGGAATTGCCCGCGGAGAAGATGCCCGCACTTAGAATGCTCTACACAGTGAATTAGCGTACTAGTCCATCCAAGGTGATGCTTCGCTTACAGAGGTGAAAGTGCCGGGTAAAAAGACCATTGTCAGAGTAGCAATCGCACTCATACTAGTACTATCGCGCTTCATGCTTTTTGATAATTGAATATTGTTCGCAGCATCGCTTTGGGTTACAAGATTATACACTAAACCCATAGTGCCGTCTTTCCTGCTTTTGTAGTTCAGGAAGAGCATCTTTTGCTTTTCCATGGAATCGATGACATATTTGATAGCGTCCTCGGCTGACTGCCGGAATAACATTGGAGTAGAAAGCTGATCGTGAAATTTAGCTTGTGCATCGCGGATACCCGTTGCTGTGATGATGGCGACGTTTGCGTTTAGTAAGTGGGAGTCGGCTTGCTGAGAAATAATTTGGAGCCTCTTTGTGAGTTCAGTCAAGCGCGCTCGGTCGCTTACTTCGAGCCCTGCGAGATGATCGTCGACTTTGTTGATCTGACAGTTCTTAGAGCCGTTGCAGGAAATAAACTGCCAAAACATACCTGTTCCCACATGTAGCGCCGAAACCTCCCCAGGTAAAATTTGGACGCTTCCAATGACAAGGATGACAACAAGACCGCAATTTCGAAAGGGTTTGTGAGAAAACTTGACGGGCGATTCTCCATCCCGAACAGATTCACTCCAGCTTTTAAAATTTGTTGCAAGGCCTGGACACTGCTATCTCCCACTTTGTGAGAAATGATGTACGCAGTAAGTTTTTCTTTTACTCGTCGCATCATATACACTGAGAGAGGAGCCCCCTGAAATTGCGTGTTCCATCGAGGATGTTGGCAGAAGTAATCTGGCACTAGTTAGGCATTTATTTGTTCACTATTGAGAGGAGATGCATCCCCTACCACACATTATAAGCTGGTCCTTAATATCGCACTGCCATCGAGTTCGAGGCGACCAGTAGTCGGGCCGTCCAAGCATGTTGAGGAGGAACTCTGGGTTCGCGCCGAGTGTATTAAAGAGCTTCTGTGCACTCGATTGTTTTATCATGGCCTGTGAGGCGAAAGAAGACTCCTTATTGGGCAACAGGGGGACAAAGAATACAAGAAGCCGACCGTTTGCACCGGCCTTTGTAGTGGAGAGTGCTTCCGTGTTCGACAAAGTAGTGTCGATGGTTTGAGAACATTGCCTACTATCTGAAACAGGTGTTTGAGTAGACGCTGATGTTGGTGGTGGCGTTTGTGCAATCAAATTAGTTGAGGTACATGTCTCGGCGGGCAATGTGGGTTTGTCTTTCATCGAAGCTGTCTCGGAAATGGCGATATCTGGGCTCTCTAGTTTGATTTCATCAAGGATCTTATCCAGTCCTGCACTATTTAATGTATGAAATGCGGCACGGTCATCTGTAAGATCGAAACACTCGATTTTTGTTTGCTCGGCAAAGTTTTCCGGTTTGTCCAGATGTGAACTGTACTGCAATGCTGGGTAAATGCCCTGCAAGGAGGGATAGAGATTCGGCGGCAAACTGTCCGGGTTCACGTCGGAGTTGAAGTCCAAATCGTTGGCAACAACATCGGCTTCTTTCGCATGTCTCCAGGCTTCTTCTAGTTGCAGGGATACACGTCGACGTGCGATTTCCATGTGCGCAAACCCAGCTTCAAGCTTTGAAAAGTCGCCACCATTTTCGGTTTCCATTGTTATTGTAGTCTCCGAGGGAATGATGGTGGATTATAGAATATGATATAATTATGCGGTTATTTGCAGAATGGAAAATGAGGAACAAAGAAACGGAGAAGTTGTATTAGTGTGTACGTGTAACTGGGCGAATCGGGGATAAGCAGGGAGACGAAGCCATTTCTTATTCCAGAGCCAATTTATTGCCCACCGCTTCTTCCTTTTGCTCCAAGGCTCAGACATGCTAAGCCACCAAATTATCCATATGCAGAACAAAAGGGTGAAGACGCGTGCCAGAGTGGGCAACTACCATTGGACAAGCTGGCACATTGTGGCGCACCACACGGCCGGAAATGGAAAAGCAGCGTGTCATCTGAGCTGTCTGCCTCGTGCACTAGTAGGAAGAGCCATCAGCCCCGCCAGCCTCGTGCGCCAAGCATCGTGTGACAAGTCAGGCTGTGGATGATAATTGGTTAAGCATAGGGCGCCGAGTGCTAATATCGCTTAAGATTCTTCTCCTGATGGTCATTGGGTGATTTTATATTCATAACGGGGCCGGTCCGCACAGCATGTTTGGGAGGCCGTCAACGCTCGTCAGCCTCAATTATCGTATACCCCGGGTTCGGGAGATCGCCGCAGCCGGTTTGCGACCTTTCTCGATCCAACCCGCCCAAAATATTCCGAGACTTCTTTTTTAATAGCGCCGAACAAAAACTTTACTCCCATCTATAATCCATACCCTGCTCACTGGAGTACAGGTGTGGTGTTTATTGATCCATCGTGCGGCTGACAACATGACTCTTCAGATTAGGTGGGTAACTAATTGCCCGCAAGTTCATTGATCCAAGATTGCTGATACAAAACATAAATATAAATAGGTCTAAACGATGAGATGCAATATATTGTATACTTGATAAATATCTGAGCAAAATGCTGTGCTTTCAACTACGTCAATGTCACAAGTAGAATCATCAAATATATGTGGCCTGTCAAACTAAGTAATATGATATTATAGATTGGAAAATATATGGTTTTCAAAAACATAAACTCCTCCTCTATTGGAGTTTTTATACGGACCAATAATATTGCTGTCGGAAGTGTGTGATGCGAACACCCTACCAATACCAACTAATGCTCAGACACTAGCAAATATTTCTCAGACCTAACAATATTCTGAATGAAATTGTCATGGGGGGTGGGCCGTATTGTGGGGGGCTATACTTGCCAGCAAATGCGCACCGCACAAAAGAATTAGCAGCCAAGGCACTCGCAGCAAGTTGTGGGTATGCATCAACCTAATCACATTATCAGACAAGAATCTTGAGAGCGTTCAAAGCGATCAAATGCTAGAAATTAGTAAAGGCCAACAGGATAAAAAATTACAAGAAAAGTGAAAATTCCGTTGAAAACAAGTACGACTCTGCTCAAATTTTGGTTAACAGAATAATCTCGATATCATTATTGGTCTTGATAGTGTAGAGACTGCGATCCTGTTGAAATATAGGACCGCGGGCCATTCTGACTTGCCCAGCTCCAAAAATTGCAGACCCAATAACAGGCACAATCCTGTGCACCCATGGGTAGCATGACCAACCAAACATAAATATCCCCGCCGGCACAAGCATTGAACCAGCAATGGTGGATGGTTGGCGGAACTCAGGTTCACTAGCACCTTGAACACCAACTTCGGCGCTGAGCCTTGCTATCAAACGGGCGCGGATTCGATGGAACAGGAAGAAGTCAACGCCAGCGGCGACCAAGATTCCAGTCAGAATTCCCAAGAATGCCAGGCCGCTCTGCCAGAGATTAAAGCCGTACACATTGCGAAAAACCAGTGGAAATGCACAAAAACAATAGTAGAGTATTCCGAGGAGAATGGCCGAGAAAATGGATAGATTCAGACACATGGGCTCAAAAATGAGCAGCTGAAATGGTCGAAGTAGTCAACGCCCTATCAAGGGCCCAATAAAGGGCGCCAGGGAGAACATCAAAATGGGCTCCTGGAGCTCCTGGAGCTCAAATAAATAGCCCACGGTACCGCCAGATACGGCGAGAAATGCGCTTCTAGATTGGCCATCCAAGAAACGGCCAATAAGAACAGTAGCGATGTTCTTTGCCACAGTCTGTGGGACAATCCAAATGATATACATGGAACAGGAAACTGATAAATGGGCCGACGACCGTAGAATTCGCTCAGAGGACTGAGCAGCATAGGGCCAAGAATGATGTCCAAGACGAAAAGTGACAGCCCCGAGATTGAGAAAATACGAGAGTTCCCAAATTCGGCTTTAATCTGAGTAAACGTTGACCCATAGATTGAACTCGCAGTTGTTCTATTAGTAGTAGTATATCTACAAACAAAGGTTTTGGCGCTGGCAATTCCTGATAAAATCGCCAAGATGAAGGATAGGAGAGGCTTACACACAGAAGCTGGCCATTAAAACGATGGACACAATAAGTCACATACTTGCGGCATTGAAACTGCGCGGGCAGAAGAGATCCTTGTGTCCATTGGCCCAACCTACTTCGTACTGATACTTTTCCGATGACTCAGATTCGTCAAAACCAATATCGGGGTCACAACTGTATCCATTATGGGATACTGTATGATTCAGCGTTTCTACGGGAAACAGGGCGGCTAAAGGACGTCGAGCATGAGATACAGTCTGAGTGAGAAGCGGGCCAGGGTCTTTGGCGGCTTCGTCGGATTATTTTGTGCTCTTTTCAAGATCCTGTTCCATGGTGGCGTTGGAATTATTCCTCCGGGTGTGCTTGGGCCACTACCCACCTTAGCAATCCAAAGAGCACGGCTACGCCGAATACGTTTGTCCCTGGGAAGATTTTCACGAAATGAATGACTGATAAAATCCAAAAACTGACAACAAGGGCCTGGAAAAGCCATAGAAAGTGAATGGTGACGTGATGAATCGAATGAGGCTGAGTAAGGCATCAGTAATGCCAGGGAAATGAGTCCACGAAAGTCAGAATGGCGCCACCTCAAGATTTGCTGGAAAGTCGCCAAGGTTCGGCCAGCCTAGTGAGCTTGGGCAAGAGTACAAGGATGCCATCCTCACTGTCATGCCACCTGAGGCTAGCGAGTTGCAGGCGTCCCGGATAGCTGCAAAAATGACGATGCATGCTAACAATGGCTGTTTTAGTGGTGCCGTATTCCACTGACCAGATAAATAGCGATATCACGGACGAGCTGGTGAGTAGAGAAGGGTGGGTTGGTGAGGCATAAACCGTGAGAGAACGGGTCGTGAGAAGGAAGAAAAAAAAAGATCCTACCCAGTGATGAAGGTGTTTGCACAGTAAAGTATAGCATGTATTGTATCATGCGCTAGTACGGGTGCGGCCGTGGCTTTCTGAATGTTGGGCGGCTTGGTATTTCAATGAACAGCCCGAGCCTCAAACCTGACGCATATCTCCCCTGGGAAATGGGAGCAGAGAAGCCCATGGCAGATTTCAAGCAATTCCAAGCACAATCGGCATCCGAGAAGAGAAAAAGAAGGACGGAGATGGCCTGGCATCAAGGTGCACACCGGGTTTTAAGACTCTCGATAATGCCGTCTCGCGGTAGCGCCTCTAGGGCGTAGGAAGGCCAAGAGCCAATGGCACAATACCAATTCCATGCGCAGGTAGCGCATCCCATTAGCCAAAGCAGAAAATTGATGTCGAGATAAACGGCGCGTGCATTAGCCTTGCCATGTCCACCAACGGCGAAGCTCCAAACGCCCCCACGGCCAGAAGCGAAAAACGAGGCCACCAGTAAGCAACGGTGGTGATGATTAAGCACGACGTCAACATGCAGCTCACATGCAGCTTCCAGAAGGTCTAGAATTCACCAAAATCTTGGTTATTGCCGAGCCTCCAACTTATGTGGCTACACAATGGCGGCATTTCCCGAACCGAAAGCTTGTTCCAACAAAAAACAAAAACAAAACAAAAAAGCATCTTTGGTTCTGTCTGGCCAGTGGCTGCTGGCGCCGGTCCGCGGCCTCATTATCGCTCACGTACGACGGCGCCTATTGCCTATTGCGCCGGTTGTATCCGTGGCGTAATCGTCTTTGCAAATGGCCATGGTGCGTCATTCGTGGCCGATTGAATAAGTATTCGTTTTCTTTAAAATGTTGTGCGATGACCCAATTACTCAGAACAAACGCATCATTCCACTTCGTTCTACAGCCCTTGTATTGTAGACTCACATCATTCACCACGGCCGAAACATCCAAAGTCATTATCAACACTCCTGCTCCGGGTGTATGTTCAATCAATTCGTGCACGACTGGAAACTACTGACTTGGAATTTTTAAGGTTCCGTTCTACACACCCTGCCAAGATCCCCCGGTGGGCACCCCATGGGGTAAGCAACCTGACGGAGCTGTCTTCTCTCCCCTCAAGCTGAGGGGGTCTCACTCTGCACCACCGTGTTATCGTATCCCCCATGTGCCAGCACGTGTTTGGCAGAATCTCTCAGTCGACGGTGCTATATTTCATTGTGTAGGTAGTCTGCAAAGGATGGTTACATGACCCCATGGCACAAGCAGCACCTCGGTAGCTTCGCAGCCCGTGGCCCAGGCCTCGTCATCACCGTGCATTCTGTGAACCCCCCGAGGGCCGCATCACCCCATCAGGACTTGGGAATCTGGGAAGACGGCGAGCTCGGCCCACTCAAGCAGGTCATTGACTTTTTCCACAGCCAAAACACAAAGATTTCCATCCAAATGGGCCACGCAGGGCCCAAGGCAAGCACCGTGGCACCCTGGCTGGACCGAATGGCCACCGCTGTCAAGCTAAGGCTTTTCGTGTCACAATGCGGTACTACCTGCAGATGCTAACTAGTGGCAGGCTGAAGGATGGCCCGATGGGGAGGTTGGACCCAGCGCCATCCCAATTAGCAAAGAGACTGTGGTGCCAAAAAATGACAAATGACGACATCGACTAGTTCAAACAGGACTGGGCTGCTGCGGCCAGGAGAGCTCCGAAGGCTGGTTTTGATGTACGTTTTCCGACCCTGCAAAAAATCACGACGTCTAATAATTTCGGCAGCCCATTGAGTTTCACGCCACCCATGGCTACCATTTGAACTCTTTCCTCTCCCCTGCATCCAACAAGCGCACTGATGAATATGGCGGTTCCCTCGAAAACCGATCCCGACTCTTGGTAGAGCTCATTGATACAACTTGGGAGATTGTTACCGAGGACTAACCACACTCCTGGCGCGCTTGCCTGGTACAAACTGCCTGCAATTTGACCCCTCTCTTCCCCAGTGGAATGTTAAAGACGCTGTACAGCTCGCCAAGATCTTGACCGCCAAGGGTGTCGACGTTTTTCGACATTTCCGGTGGAAATGACAGCTGGCAAAAGATTACCCCCGGACCGGGATACCAGGTCCCATATGCCACCGATATCAAAAAAGGCTCTGACCTAGACACCTGCATTTATCGATGCTGTGGGCAACATTATATCCGGACAACAGGCTCAGGAGTATCTGAGTAAAGGTATGATTGATGCTGTTCTTGTTGGCCGGGAGTTTCTTCAAAACACAAACTTGGTTGGGCACTGGGCTGAAGAGCTCAACATCGATATTCACGTCGCTGCTCAATGCAAGTCTTGCCACCATCCGCATCCCTTTATTGTCAAGGTCCGAAGAAACTTTGCTCACAATATCACTCAGACGGATGGGGTTTTGGGTATGACCCGCACACACCGAAAGAGAAAGAAAGAGCTAGTCTGTGATTGACAAATGGAAATGATAGACTTCAACAATGGATTATATGTTTAGACAGAATATTATGGAGCAAATTCGGCATTGATTGGCAGCATTTCATGCATGACGTTGATGTCAATCTTGAAGCTTTTTAATCGTCCATGATGATAATCCCGTGACTCCACTTGGCCCGAAATTCCGAACCTAAATTATCCGCGGTGGATTTTAGCATCGGAGGCTTCGGAGTTAAATAACCATTTAGACAACCAGATAAGAAAGTGGGGAGATCTCTGATGAACCGCCTGTGTGGAAAGCACTACCAGCTTAGTTAAACAATGAGCATTCAAGAGAGTATATGCAACACCAGTGGTTTTTTTTTTTCAACCCTCACAAGAAGGGCAGGTTTTATTAGCTATATATAATATTCCGCACTAAGACCAAATTTGGACTAATAACCCTGGCTGGCCAACTTGTCACTCCTTGAAGACAAAAGTATTTCTACTTTTCCAGCTACTTTTGAATAGTAGCTTAGATAGCCATAGCAGCAATCACACCAATAGCACCGACTGCGCCGAGGGTGTCGAAGTGAGCGGTTGGTGCGGCACCCTTCTTGGTTTTTGTCGAGATGGAAGTTGTCTTGCTGGTTGTCGTTTGGGCAGCAGCGGCAGGGGCGGTGGTACTGAGGGAGGTGTTAGTAACTAGAGTAGTAGTTCCAGAGCATAAATACTAACGTAGTGGCAGCAATGGCGACAGGGACGAATGCCATGGCGGCGGTGAGAAGAATGCTGGCCTTCATCTTGAAGATTGTGGTTGGTTATAGAGGTGGTGGTTAGGAAAGTGTTGGTCCAAGATTGATAGAGATGCGAGTTGTCTGTGTACCAATGTAACAAAGCCTTTTGGGGTTTTTATCCTTATTTGGCTGCTAAAAAAAAACCTCCAAGTCCCCCCCCCCCCTTTTCCCAATAGCGTTTACCTCGTGATTGTCCTGACGTATGATTCAAGAGGCTGAGCAGGTCTAAAGCTGTATGAAATCCTTGCCGTCATCGTAAATGGCCAAATAATGTTTTCTCATTGGCGTTTGTTCCGATATCCCGGTAAATATCCCCTTGTGGTAACAAATCAATAGCTCAAGTTCTTCCAGAGGGTAGGGTAGGTATTGGTGGATTCGTATAATGATTTGATACTAAAATTTCATAGGTCATCGTAAAATGTGGCAATACGGAGTTCGGACTACGACTGGTCCATTACTACGGCGGCTCATGGTCAATGCGAACTTTCAAAGGGTGGGGGGGGCTGAGTCGAGAACGCTAACGATTTTGGTCACTCCGAGCAATGCGGAATCTAATCCCATCCATTATTCCCCAGACTTGGCGTCCCAATCAGGATGAAATTGATGTTTTTATGCAGCTTTATTCGTAGCGCTTTAAAATGCTTGAAGAGACGCCAGGATACACCTCGAACGGTGCTGCTGTATGTCGTGCTTGTAGTACGACTGTGATTGTAATTTTTGGAGACATGTCCAGAGAAGGAGCCTTTAAACTTTGGTGACGATGAACTAATTTTCCGATGGAAGCCGAGATCTTCAAAGCCCCTGTTCGTCTCAGTCTCAAGCCTTCTTGCCGGCCTCTTGTTCTTCAACATCCTTGTCAATGATGACTACCCGAGCGATCTTTCCAAAATCGTCTTCCGGACTCCGAGCCTTTAGGTCCAGCCCCTGGAAAACATCTGAGCTCACAATGAGATTTGCCAAGAAGAGAGCCTCCTCGTCACCGACTGTTTCCGAACGAACATGGTGACAGCCGGGAGCCTCGTACCAACTCTCCCCTGGTCCATAAATCTTGGCGCCACTGTCATGCGCTGTTTTTTCACCCGTGACCGGATCCACATGAGTGTGAACCATCTGGTTCAGGACGTGCCCACGGATGACAGTCGCAACTACAGCGGCCCCGGCATGCGTGTGGGGTGGAGTAGCTGCACCAAAGGTTAACCAAGCGCTGGGGCCCACGGCACGATGAACCGTTGGAGAAAGTGGCACACCATGACAAACGGAAGGGAAGAAAGGAATGGACCCCAAAAGACTGCCATTTGCGGTTCTTTGCAGCATTAAATAAGCAGAGACTACTATACTAACCTGAGTTTTGAGGAGATGTGACCAGTAACCCAAACCAGGTTTTGCCGGGCAGATTTGGCGGATGGTGAATATGGGATACCGTAGCACCGACTGTCGGTCGTCTAGTTTATCGCAATGACGCTTAGCGGGTGTCCCGGATAAAAGCTGAACTGGTGGGGATGGACAAATGCAACCAACTAGAGGTCTAGCTCACCCATCAACAGTCCATTGGCCATCTTTCTTGACCACGTTCTGGTCTTGCCAGCGTAGATTCAAGTCGACATTTGGGAACTCCATTTTTGCCATTAATAACCAATGATTTTATTCAAGGGGATTTTTGACAAATTGCAAAAACAAAAGTTGATGCAGGGTCAGTCGAATTGATTCAGCATACCCTAAAGTTGGTTCAAGCTTGAATAATTGCTGAGGCTAGATGATTTATCTTGGTTCTTCGACAGAGAGACGGGTCATTTATAGATTTCATCTCAACAAAATCTGCCGTGAGATTCGCTGTTATCACATGTCCCTCTGCATTAATCGGCCGCCGGTGAGATCCTCACGCGCAGGTCAAACACACGGTGGGTTCGACAAGAACAACACCGTGATTCATTCGCCGTTCAGAGGGCATCGCAATTCAGCCGCTTTGCTACGGAAGCACCGGCTGCAACTCTCGGCGACAAAAACGGGGTTCAAAAGACATTGCATTTATCAGCAATTGGCCGAGATCCTCCAGCCGCAGAGGCGTGAGTCCTCAGCGCGGCAAACACAGCTGCACAATTGCGTTGTCGTGATGAATTGCTCCTTGCGCCCCATCCCGAGTTGGCCCACAAATTGCGACGATGGCGTTTGGGCACTTTGCTGATTGGCCGTGGTTGGCACAGCGGTCGCGTCGGAATATGATTAACGCGCGGCGAGTGCGACAGCATCTCACGCCAAGACTTGGCAAGATTGCCATATTGGGAAAACAGTGATGGACGCACTGTGCGTGAAGACTCGAGTTGCATAGGAACACCCGGAGCATTGCTACCCAGCAATTGCGGATGATGTGCCGAGTCCATCATGTATTCTGGAATCACATGGATTTATGCCGCATCTATCATGAGGCAAATGCATTGGGTTTTTTTCCTTGGACAGGGAGTTAAATAATTCAACCGCCCCCAACTCCATGTGTGTCTGGTCCGTCACAAGGACATCTGACTTCAACAGCCTCCCCAATCATATATTGTACTCATAAATCCAGAAATGTCTTCATCCACCATCCCCAGAACAATGAAGGCTGTTTTGCAACCAGACAAGCACTCCCATAACCTCATTCTGTCGGAGAAGCCAACCCCTATCCCCACCCACCCCGAGGATGTCTTGGTAAAGGTCCACGCCACTGCACCATGCAAGGGTGAGCTAGATTGGGCCCTTTGGGCGCCCGAGTTTACCGGCGACGACAAGATCCCTATTCCAGGTCAAGATCTCGCCGGCACCGTCGTAACTGCCCCTGAAAATAGCGGATTCAAGCCCGGCGACGGCGTCTACGCGCGCATCGAGGCCAACCGCCCGGGCGCCGCGGCCGAATACGTGCTTGCCCGAGTATCCGAGCTCGCCATCAAGCCCAAGAATCTGAGATGGGCGGAAACAGCAGCCACTCCAATCAGCGCTCTGGCGGCCTACCAATCCCTCTTCACGCAGGGTACCTTGGATCCTGCTGCGCTGACCGGCGACGACGCAGCAAAGGAAAAGAATGCAAAGCTCAGGGTCCTCATCACCGCCGGGGCAGGGGGTGTCGGCAGCTGGGCCGTGCAGCTGTCTCGAGCCGCTGGCGCAGGCAGCATTGTAGCCGTGGTTGGAGGAAAGAATATTGACTTTGTTCGCGAGCTCGGCGCCACTGAGACGATAGACTACACCAAGCAAACCATTGGCGATTGGGTGGCCGAAGACGCCACAACCCGCCAGGTCGATCTGGTGGTGGACTGTATCGGAGGCTCGTCGCTGGCAGAGAGCTGGTACGCGTTAAAAAACGGAGGCAGCCTTGTGAGCGTATGCAGTGTGCCAGAACAAAACCGCCCTGAAGACGTCAAGACCGCTGCCCATAGTTTGTGGTTCGTCATCACCCCACTGGGCAAAGATTTGGATGTCATCACCAGACTGTTGGAAGCAGGCAAGCTTAAACCGAACGTCGATAGCGTCGTCGACTTTTCAGAGTTCGCCGAGGCATGGGACAAGGTTGAATCGGGTCGAGCAAGGGGCAAGGTCGTTGTGAAAGTGTCTGGTGAGGAGTAGTAGGAGATGATGATGCCAATCGGTGGGACCTGTGAGCATGTGCGACGCTGTAAATGTTCAACCAGGTTTGTACTCTATTTGTATCTACTTGTAATTGGTTATGTAATGTATTTGGCGTCTATATCCGTATGGCTCTGTCTATTACGGCTGCTCAAGGCCAAGAAGAATATCCTGGCCCGCACGTACGTGGTCGCACAGCGGCTGCCCCATCCACGCAGGTTGCGCCTCGTGCAGCGAATCTTCAAATTCGATAATTTCATCTCCAGAAACAAAAAAGGCCTTTCCGTTGATTTCGGGCTTCATAACTGGGAGGAACAAGGCACGCGCCACTCCTCCTGGCGTATTTTTCGGCAGGGTCCATTTTTCAAGCCACGAATTGATGGCCATGGGCGTCACTAGACGCAAAAAAAAAATACATCAGCAAATCCCTACCAATGGCCATTGCTCATGGAAAAATAAGACACAAAGTCGTGCCTAGCTCAATCATGCAAGAAAATAACTTACCGGTGAACCAGGGTGCCACGGTGTTGACAGTCACGTTCTTCTTAATCACCTCGGAGCGCAAACCGCGCATCAAACCAAGCACGCCCGATTTTGCGGCGCAGTACATGTAGATGGAAGGGGCGGGGAAGAAGGCGCCGGCTGACGAGGTCATGACGAGTTGGCACGGCGTCTGCGGCCACCTGGCGAAGAAATGGAGCGCGCATTTGGTGACGTACAGGTGGCCGGTGAGGTTGACGTCGATGGACTTGAGGCTGGGCGGCAACAGCCTGCCCGTGACCGGGTCGAACGAGTCCGTGGTCAGGTCCTCGTGCGTGTTGATGCCGGCATTGGACAGGACGCTGTGTATTACGCCAAACCGAGCATGAGCCTCTTGGAAGAGGTCCAGCACATTGTCCCAATTGGAAACGTCGCACTTCTTGAAGAGGGCCTGGTCCTTGTGTGGTTCGACAAGCGCGGCCGCTTCCTCGTTCCAATCGCCAACGGCAAGGTTGGCACCGTGCTCTAGTGCGCTCCCGCCAAGGCAGAAATCAGCTTTGTCCCAGGTGAAAGAGGCGCAAAGGCAGGAGTGCCACTACTTACCGAGTGCAATATCAATGGCCGCACGTCCAATCCCCGTGGCTGCCCCAATGATCAAAATCGTCTTACCCTGGAGGGTTTTGAAGTCGCCCTCGGCGATTGTGTATGTGGTCATGCTGGATGGTTTTGGGCTAAATTCTTGCAATTTGACTATTTTCTTTTAATTTTCAATTTTGACTCTTTGTCTTGTTTTCGGGGATTATGCTAGGGGCCGTCGTCGCTTTGAACCTTGGTTCCAAAGAGGGGGTTCGAAAACATCTCAATCATGGCATCCTCATCAGGCGGTTAACATTTTCCCCACACTTTAGACCCATACCCAGAGCCTGGAAAGGGCCCAGCCAACCAATCAATACTCATGGGAGGAGAACGAGACCCAGTTGTGACTAGATCCACATTGGTTTCGGCGGTTGACTAGTGGCCTATTGGCATCTAGAGCATGTTTTGCGCATTGTATCTCCTTGAATGTGCGAAGGGAGGTTTGGGGTAATGCGCTAATTTTTTGGCCAATAACATAGCATTATATTTTCGGTACTTCAATTGCCTGCTAAATTAGGTTATAATAAAAGTCCTAACAATCCTTGTCGGTACAAATAGCTACATTACACTGTTAGCAGCCCAGGTCGGTCTTCCGGGGCCGGGACCGCCGCAGTACTGCCTATTAATTTAGGCTATCCTAACTTGCCTCATGAAGCCCTTGGCGCCGCCCTTATTGACAGTTCTAACGGGCCTCATTAAACCTAACCCCCTTATAGCCAAGGCACCAAGAGCTTTTATTTCTATTAATATATTTATACTGTGCAATAGGCATAACTTTATCTCCTGACCGATAATACTTACAGCTGCTGCCAATCTTGCCAAAGGCTTAAAGGAGGTTATTAATAATATATTACTGCTACTTAGTCTAGTTAGTATACAGCAGCCAGCTAACAGGGCCCTATTACTGCAAAAGGTAGCTATTTATAAGAGCAACCTCTAATAGGAAGGACCAAGCTAGGGCCCTCTAAGCACCTCTGTAAATACAGTGTTTAAAGCCAAACTCGGCTTAAAGCTGGTTACCGATATCTACTAAATTCATCTCATCATTATAGTCAGCTAAGACCGACGGGACCCAGACCTCTAAGACAGGCTAATCACTAAAAAAACATTTAATTTGCCATGCCCAGGGCTATGTTATTATCGGTCAGCAACAAACCCATTATTTAAACTTATATCCAGTGTAAATAGTTATAAGCAATAGCACAAGTATATTATCCTTCCATATAATTTAATTTACCTAGTTAAGGGATAGATAGATTAGCTAGGAAATACAAGGGAAAGCCATTATAAGGAAGATAGACCAAATTATTAGCAGTAGGAATAGCCCACAATTTACCCTATTCACACAGCAATTGCCCCCATTAATCAACTGCCTTTATCTCTACTAGCTCCTTAAAAATCCTACAATTAGTACAGCAAGTCCCTATTGCCCTAACTATTTAATCTCAAAGGGCGCAAAAGAGGTTAGGTAAGGAAAATAGATTATCGAGAAAGACATGATATATAGCTTACGATAATAGATTTACTAGGGCAATAACCACACTCTGTATCGAGTTAAGTGAAATATGTGCCGGGCTTGTTGAAGTCGGCTGCCTCCAAAAGATCCTGCTGACCATAGGACCAAAGGTAGCTACCAGGGCATGGAAAAGCCAGCAAAGGAAATAGCCTTATTAGGCAATAATCCAAACTTTAAAGCCCTTAGGGGTCAGCTTAGAAGGGATAGTAACTATCTCTTTTGATCTCCCTATAAAGCAGGTAATACACTTATCTATAGCAATATTTATACCTAGAATATAGTATCTAATCAATACCTCTTATATCATTTAAGACCATTCATTAACTTTCTTAAAGTTCTTAGTTATACCCTCTTCTTAGAGGTATATTGCCTTATCGTAAATTCGGATACAGCGGTTAAGAAGGTAAAATCAGTCAAAAGTTATAAATTTCATAACCGGATATAAGGAGCATTAGTTCCCCTTGCAAAAGAGCTTCCAATAGGACTCCAACTTCTTCTACGGGTTTAATCCAGCATAAATCAAGATCGCAATCTACACATAGATCTCTGCAGCCTAGGTCCACTTCCAAGAGCGCTAATAGCTATTTTCTGATGTTATCTTAGGTTCTAGAGCACTATTTATATAGTTAACCTATTATTTAACTAGTAATTCGGGCAGAAACAGTAGAAACAGCTGCAATGGCAACTGCGGCAGCCACCCAATATATGGGTTACACTCAGTTAGGTCAAGAGGCTTAAAATTGTAGCCTCGTTGCTGGGCAGGTAGAAGATTAGGCCGAAAGGTACTATCAATAGGCTGCTCGCGGCGGCAGTCAGCTAAGCTGACCTCGAATAGGTCGTTGTAGTCATTGACGCCGATTCTCTCTTCGTTGGTAGCCATTGCTGGTTATCGCGAAAGCTGCATCAGGAAATTAGTAGTGACGCCATAGTAAACAAGATTGTGTTGGTGGCGGGGCTAGAAGTCACTACTCGTACCTGGAGGGGATGTGGGGCGGCTACATCAAACCTCCCTTCGCACATTCAAGGAGATGTAGTGTAGCTATTCTCTTGCGAAGGATCACCGCATCCGTCAAGTAAGTGGAGACTCCCAATAGATTTCCTGCCATTGGCTAACTATCATGTATGTGGTTTTTGCTTTCTCTGGGAGTGCTGATTCCTGCCCTTATTGAGGAATGACAGGTCGAGCCGAGACTCAGAGAGGTATATCCGTACTTACATGGGATTGCAGACCAACAAGTCAAATGTAATAATTACAGTCAAAGCTGAGCAGTATATTTTAGTGTCTCCGTTGAACTTGGAGACTTGCCTCGCTGATGTATCACCCCTATTATTTGATTTTATCGCAGTCAGCTGACTCGTCTGATCCTTTGGATTTCGTTTAATTTCCCAGTTCCACTTACGGGGTACTCTTTCATGGACTACAATTGGCCAGAGAAATCTCGCACTGCTACGGCTGCGATGCAATCATTCGCAATCACAAGCGTATTCAGATAACAACTAGCTGGACATGTCATCATCACTGGTCAGGTATGATGAACGAATTCTTGACAAGACGTGATTGCATATTTGCTTCAATGCCATGCTAACCGTCGCCCAATTTGTTCTTTATTTTGCGTTTCTGCCTCGTCGCACTCGAATCATCGCCCCAGTCACTTGACGTATCAACGATAAGAACGCCACAAACACAATTGTGTAGTGCTGACAGTGGTGCGATAGTGTTGAGCAAGTGGACCGCTGCGGATTAGTATTCATCCGAGCACTAACGCGCCTCAAGTGAGACAAGCACAATCAAACCGGCCCCTTTTTCTGACTGTAAAATAAAAATAAAAAGAGACAATAGAATGCGGGGATAAATCCCATCGTGCACGCTACTATCGACGGTACCCGCGATGGATTTGCTGCGTGAGAGCTCGGTGGCTGCCGGCGCGGCCAAGTCGGTAGCGTTGCTGGCCGCGCTCTGCGTGCCAACAGCATTCGTCGTCGTTTCAACGCCCAAATCGGGCCTAAATTCTCTGGTGCGCTACGCCTGGATCGCATTCGTGTACGCTACAGGAAAGCAGCTCATCCAGGCCGTGTCCGAAGTTTGCTCCAGCCTCGTCCTCACAAGTGCCATCTTGGGCTTGGCCGGGCTTGTTGTGATTCAATGCTGCAACTTCCTTGCCATCTCGCCTCTTGATGCAGACGACTTGATCAAGTCAAGCATTTTTGTCAGTTCCGATGGGCTGTTTACCAAGGTTTTCTCCACGTCTTGTCTCTTGCTCAACCTGCGGGGTGTCGGAACACCATGGCAGATCTCCCATTTGAGACCATTCCCCCGATTCTACCAGAAATATAGTGACAACGGGAAACCAAGCCGTCATCTCTTCCTCGCCCGTCAGCTATTGATCATCTCATGGCAGTGCATCTTTCTGGATATTGTTCAAATATCCACATTTGAGACACCCGCCGAGGATACAGAGAAGCTCTTTGGCCAAGGCAAGGAGTTTGTATACCTAAATGCTACCGCAGAAGAATGGGCAGGTCGCATCCTCATCGGTGCCGGCTCATTGCCTGCCCGAGTGACGCTTGACATCGGATACCGGGCCGTTTCCGTCATTTCTGTTCTCCTTGGACTCACATCCCCCGAGGACTGGCCTCCGCTCTTTGGCAGCTTTTTCGACGCATATACACTTCGAGGACTCTGGAGGTGAGTAATCCCAGAATCATCCAGCATAAAGTCTCACTCCTAACAAACCCCGCAGCACTTTCTGGCATCAGTTTTGTCGATGGGCTTTGAAAACTATCAGCACCTTTATTTCTCGACATCTCCTCCGCCTACCATACCCCTCGCGGCTGGAGCGATACTTGAACATCACGCTTGTGTTTGTGGCTTCGGGAATCTTCCACGCCGTCATTGACATGTACTGCTGGCAGCCACCCAGCATGCTACCCACGCTGGCCTTCTTTGGTCTCTTTGCTGTGGGTATTATTATCGAAGACGGAGTTCAGGAATTGTGTCGCCGCATTACTGGAGTTGATACCCGGAACAGCGACCAGGATGTGCCTTTGTGGCATAGACTTGTGGGTTACGTCTGGGTACTCCTCTGGATGGTGACGATTATGCCCTGGTATTTGTACCACAATGCTCGTGCTCCAGCAGAATACAAATGGCTTTTGCCATTCAGCGTGGTTAATCTGATGGGTCCCTCAATCGCACATACACTGTTGATTGGCGGTGGTTTGGCTTTGAAATTTGCCGTCGGCGGCGAGGTTTAGTCCCACAAAGCCCAGGGCCTGCACAAGGCTGAGGATCTCGCATGCGACCAACTATTTGCATTTGGGCAGTCAATCACCCGAAGAGATATGACTTGACTGTAGAATAGTCATGTTAACGAAGAATCGGTCTGGCTGCTTATTCCGATTCTGTGCAAGGAGGTTTATTCTAGATGGGTAGAAGATCAACGATCAGGACTTCAGATGTCGAAAAGCAATAGAAACCAAATAGGTTTCATGGTTTTGATGTTAAAGTGTGTTTTCTCAGATACCAATAGATAAAGATTTTGCTGCAGATAACGCGGCAAGTAATGTATGCCGGACAGTATCGACTAGTATTTAATCTGTCCTCTTCAAAGGGCAACTTCTATGGGGGAAAAATGTTCCAGACTTTTATCACCGGATACATTGGTTTTTGGCCGACCTCTTGTTACTTTTTGGTCATCTGCTCATGAAAACAGTTGCTTCGTGAAGCCTCTGGAAGCCAACTTTTACAGTGCCAAAGAAAATATCGACTGCGAAAAGGAATTTCTGGCTGCCAAGGCGGCCTGAATGACCAATGAGAAGGCTTCATATGGTTCTCACTTCTACAGGATATTCATCGCATAGCTGTTATGAATGGCTTGCGACGAATGATTACCGGTTGATAGTATAGCAGATAGACCGTTGATAGCTTGTTGAAAGATTAGCTATAACGACGCCGATGGATTAAATTTCACAACTACTCAACATTGATTTGATTATGGTAGTTACTGTATTATTACTGGCGCGGATGATAGACTGCATTTTCAAATCTGATTTGTCAGTGACGGCGTGCCATTGTGAGAGAATTGCACGACATAGACAAGCCGTGGGCTGCAGGTATAAACCACAACCGCATATAATTTGTGTGTCAATTCTCTACAGCCTGCTCTACTTATTAGGAGCCAACATTGATGCCCATCACAGCCCTATTCATGTATGAACTAATGTGCACCGATGAGGCCAGGGCGTTACGAAGCGCGACAAGGTGCATATCCGTAGTCTTTATGCGCTGGACAATTATGATAAGGCATAAGTTATTTATGTGGCTGGAAGCCCTAAGAATAACACAATTGCTTCGTAGCGTGGCGCGGTGACCTTGGCACCGGTGCTTCAGGGGGCTTTTTTTTATATTGACTTTGAAGTCCTAGATGCATGAGAAACATTGGACCTGATACACCATTCACGGAAAATTATAGATTCGGCCTCGGGATCTGGATGCGGCCCGACACAAGATGTCGCTTCATTGAAGGAATGCGTGTTCGGGTGCCATATTCGAGTATATAAACTATCTGTCAAGCCCAAGATTTCGTTTAGCAATCCACATTCATCATTTAGTCTTCTTTCACATCAACAAGTCATCACCACAAAGATACCTATCTTCTCCATCGTTGCTCACCAGATTCCTGCTGAGGATAAGGACAAGTTCCTTTTGGTTCTTCCCTCTTTAGTAGAAGAATTGAAGGCCCAAAATGGTGTAGAATTTGTTGCTGCTGGCCCAGTTGTCGTCGAGGATGGCAAGCCAAGAGGGGTTGGTTGGATCTTGTTGCTGCCCTTGGTCAGAGCGACACGGCTGGTGGAAAGAGCATCGGCGATGGACCCCACGCAGGCATTGGATTGCCGGGTTACGACAGCGCCGAGGTAACAGCTTTGACTCCAATCTTCTTTAACAGCCACTGGCCACTTCATACAGGAAGCGAAGGCCGCCTTTGAGAACCCGGGTGTTGCTGCTGCGTTAGCGGCATACAAGGCCATTGGAAAGGACTACAGCGCTCTGGTTCACATTCAGCAAGCCTGAAGTGGATTTTATATTGAAACTAGGATGCAGAGATAGAATCAGATACCAGTATTATGCAGAATGACATTAGAAGAGGCTACGATTAATACATGCCATCTTCGCTCAGCATTATTCTCAACCTCATTGAAGGCCGTCCCGCTCCTTATATCTGGATGCCTCCCTGGTAAATGCTACTCGCAATCGATCTGTGAAAAAGTATTACGCGAGGAGTGATGGAAGCGTGGTGTTGGATCTAATTCCTTGTAGAACGGCAACTGGGGAAGTTTAGATGGAATTATTTGTCCGTGCAATATCCAGGGCCATGCCATGCGAAGTGTTTAAACCCTAAAACTTCAGAGAAAAAAAAGATGTACTATATTTCTACGGTAAATAGAACAAGACGCCTGCCAGCTGCAATTTGCAATCTCTAGTACTGTTAGTTTGCGTTGTGTAAAAGTGGAGAGGGTTGCAACTTGCAACACCCTTGATCCTAACAACAACAACGACAACAATGGTAGATAAATGGGGCCAACAAAGCGGAGTATTGGGGGATTTGCTACAGAATAAACAATCATAATCGTGCCTAAAATCAGGTCGCGGCTGATATTGATTTATGACGGGGATTTTTGGAGTACCACAAACGCGCCATGTCGCTCACACGAAACTGCAAACCCACTCGCTCACCATAAATTAGGAGGCGTTGGAAAATTTCTCAACCTGTCATCTATGACCTGGATGCTACAAAGTACATTTGAAGAAATTAGAAAAAAGACAAGTTTTTACCGATATATTCTACAACGGCATACTGTGGGGGCATCATAATCGGATTCTTTTATTGGGGTTAGCGTTAGGGTTATATTCCCGTGAATCTTCGCCTTTAATTGATTCCTCTAGTCTTGTCTACAACGGTTCAGACCCATAAACGCCATCATTTTACATCCCCGGTCGGGGTTTCGGAAGTGACTACTTTACTATCAAACGTATCGGTAAACTGGTACCGGTTCGCGATGCACGTCTTATCAAGCAACTTCTCCAACTCACCACTTGTGTTTGGAGCCTTCTAGGATATCATACATATCCAAGCTTGCTTTTGGCGCGGAACATGACCTAAATGTTTGTAAGTAGAGCAATAAAGTGACCAACCTGCCCTTAACTGTTTCCAGGCTTCTGACACGGATTTCATTTTCAACGATAAATGGCCCCTCCGAGAAGAATTTCGTTTAGTAGACGGGTTCTGTGGAAGAATGAGTTAGGGGATGAGTTCTGCAGAAGTCCTTTTAGTTCCGTAACTAAATACAGGATTCTGTTTGATTGATCAATAATGCAACGCTTCCCATTCTCATCGCAATTCTTGTGAAACAATTACAATTCGTGGTGCTAGAACGAAGTCTGACCCTTCAGTGTATTCTCGCCCGGCTTGTCCCGTCACAAGTTGAAGCAACCAACAGGCTGTGAACCCGGCTCGGACTTCGGAATTCGGCCGACCCCGAAAGCCTCCCTCACCAAACAACAAACACATTGCCACCAGAGCCTCGTAAATTGCCACAGGACGTGCCAAGTTTCACTTGAAAGAATTATAGCGCCCTTAATTGAACTGTCCTGGTGCAATATATATGGCGTCGACCGCAGCGCGTGGTTGGTGTGTCATTCGCACTTCATTGCCTGGTGTTGGGATGTGTCTCTGAAGCCGCCCGTGAGAAGATTCGAACCGGAGTTCAAAGCCTTGTCTCGAGGAACTAGCTCACATATCCAATCAAGGATTTGAATAGCAGCGATCCTAACAGACATATGCATTGGGGCACAGGCGACAAATTCTTCCGAACTTAATCTCTTTAGCGGCAGTAAGCAAAGAAAACCATCAAATGAGACCTTGCTAGTCAAATATTCCCGACGAACAAGAGCCCGGCTATTTAATGTCTAGTGAAAATACGAGATGACTGTATTTTCCCGTAATAAAGGACCTACCAATGTTGTAAATCTAGTTCAGATATCGAGTGTACTGTAGAACAGCTTCGCCATCCACTTACTTGGTTAGCATAAATTCGCCCCAACTGCAAGCGTGTCTTCTTGCTTGGTAAACTAACTGTATGGCTCATCTGGTCTCGTACTTTTCGTTATGCAAATTGGTCTATTGTCTCTTTGGGTCAATATTCATGTTGAGCATACAACATCAACCAGTTCCATATCAATCCTTACTCCTGACCATAGTGTAAACTTGACACTGCCTCATCGTTTCAACACATTTCCTTTGTTATCCAATGAACCAAGACACACAATTTATATCTGTCTAAGGAATCATGGGTCATGTAAGCAGTACCCATAGATACTGCCACGATAATAAGGAGAACAGATTTATTTTTCTTTCAATGTACAACATCACATCCCGGGAACCTGTAAATCCATACCCAATCTAGTTAAACAGATTCCTTAACAACTCTCGACTCCCCAACAGTGCCCTAAGCGTCTGCACAAGGGAACCCCGGTGCTGCCATAAAATGCGCCCTCCAATCCCCAGCCCACCGAAAACGGTGCCCAGGCTCACGAGGCTGACGGCCCACAGATCCCAGTTCTTGGCCTTCCACACGGGCATCCTCATGTCCGCCGTCTGTAGGTGCATCGGCCTCAGTTCCTTTCCGTCCTTGAATCTCAGCTCAGTGTCGTAGATTAGCTCCTCGACAAGGTCTGCCGCGTAGTGCTTGCGCCGGGTGGCCACGTGGGCGATACGCATCAAGCGCAAGGAATTGCGCGCGTAACCTCCATCTTTATCCTCAATGATCTTCTTAGCTTTGGCATAGAGCTCCTCCGAAGTGAACTTGAATTTGTTCAACGCCTCTGCCACGCCGCCATCAACCAGGCGCGCCGTGTTGGCGATCTGGTCGCTGAACACGCCCATCGACAGCATGGGTTTGCCGTGGAACAGACCCTCATTGGTGCTGGAGCCACCACCGTGCGTAAAGTAGATCTTGGTGGACGCGTGGTCAAGAATTGCGCGCTGGGGTACAAAGTAAGAGGTGAGGCAGTTGGGGTTATTCTCAGAGAGAATGTCGCCCAAACTAGTAGATTGCTTGCCCGTTTCGTACCTCGTCTCGGGGTCGAGATCTTGGTGACCATTCTTACCGATGGACCAAATCACGCCATTAATCACGCCATCATCAATCAGCTGGAGCAATCCCCGGACAATCTTTGACGCGTCTGAATTGCCGAGGATAATGTGCGTTCCGAGAGCAATGTAGATGACCTTGGAATGTTGACTCAAGAAATTGGCGCATTCTTCATTCAGTGGTGGATATGTCTCACTGATCAATGGCCCGACGGGGGCGCAGGTTGGAGGCAAGTCACGCGGAATTTCCAGGCCGAAGAACGAGTTGATAAAGATGAGGTAGTCGGGCTTTTGGATCTTGTGAACAGGGTACTTTACACCGTTGTCCAGGCGCATCTTCTTGGTCCACTGCAGCCACTTCAGAATGACGGGCAAGCCGTAGAAGACGACCAGCTCATTCCTGATTCGGTTGCACATGGTGGAAGTCTCTGAGGTGAGGGTCCCTTCGAGCTGGAAGCCCGGCTGCCCGGGAATATACGAGCACGGCATCATCAACATGGGCATCTGCGGCCAAACTTGGGCGATGGGCAGATTGTACTCGACGTGGATGTCCTTGACGGCGTCCACAAAGAAGTCTGCAATCATCATGCTTGGCCTGGTGTCTGGGTTATCCATGAGGCCTTTGAGTCCATGGTACGTCTGCGGCCAGAACGAGTCCCAGAGGTATTTGCTCTGCATGACACCGCCGATGCCCTTGGAGATGTTCCAATCTCGCATACGCAGATAATGGGCATTCATCTGCTCCGAGGTTGCAGCGGGCCCAAGAGTATAGACCTTGGTGATAAATTGATAGCCCTTTATCCAACCTTCTTGGCCTTCGAGAGTGGCAAACTCAATCGTGTGGCCTCTCTTGGCCAGGACGCTGCCGATTTCAAACACAGGGCCTCGCAGGCTAGTTAGATTTGGAGAAGTCGGGTCAACGGAAATCAGGCGACATACTGGCATGGGTGAATCCGCCCGTCGTCACCACCAACAAAACCCTGCGCGAAGGGGTTGCCAAGTCTGGATTAGCCATTGCATCAATTGAACCAACGAAATATTGCCCAGAAAGAAGTTTGGTAGACACGGAAAATCCTTGAGTGAGAATGATGCCGAGAGATGATCACGGCACGCCGACCTATTTAACTAGAACACCACTGCAACTAGCAACGGAGGCTGTGATCGATTACGATTGGTCGCTCAGTAGCTGGTGGTGTTACGGTTGGCTGCACGACAATCTTTCGGACCAACATGACCCCTGGAGGATTACGAGTGGACCGTCTGACTCCTACGAAACCCGGTATTCTCGCGTCGGCTTTCGCAATCCCGGGCGAGATGGTTCTACGGTGATAATGGCCTAGTACCGAATGACTTCTTCCATGACTCTTCTACCTTTGGCATTGCGCGCCATATCAAATCCCATTTATGGGGCTTTTAGACAATTGGTTGATAGGGGCCAGCCGACGGGGCGGATGTCGATCGCAGAGCCTCAAGCACACAAGGAACGGTCCCTCGCCAATCGATTCACTGCTACTATACTTTGGTGTGAGTTTGTGATAGAACTTTTAGTTTTACTACTAGTATTCTCGGGCAATTGGCATAACTGGAGCTATATACATGACCGAAAACGCGGTCGATTTGCGTCAACCCGAAATGTGCATTCTGCGGCAATAGAAGCTCTTAAAATCCCCACTGGTCGCACCAAGTTGTCATGAGACTAGGTGTGATTTCACTTATCTGTGCGACCGTGGGGCTTAAAGCCGCGGTTCTCTCCATGCAGAATGATACATGTTGGTTTCCGGCACGTTGCGCTGCAAGTATGTCGCGATACGTATCAAGCAATTTGATGCCGGGATTTTTGTCAATGTCTTCGGGGTTTTGCGCACTCTTCTCCAGCATTAATACCCATTCTTCAAAGCTGACCAATCTCTGTATCGCTTCCTCGTAGTGGGCCATGATCGTGACTACCAAATCGGACCAGTCCACGGGGTGGGGATTGACGGCATGGAAGTATCCCGATATTTCGTTGAAAGGGATTTTAGTTGTAATCCCCGAAACGTCCAATACCAAACTCGCCACGTCTTCTATTGGTACCCAGTCGATGGCCTGATCCGGTCCAAATTGGATAGGGAGCGCTCCCAGAAATACCGAGCTCGCAATAAGACTCGGAATATACTCTTGCGGGTTCCAAATCCCTTTATTATGCTTTGAGCCTGCAATCTGCCCTATTCGGACCGATGCCGTTGGGATTCCTTGTTTTGCTGCACAGTCCAAGATGAGACTACTGACGAGTTTCGATTGCCCATATCCCAGTCGAGCTAGGGAAAAGTCTTGGAGTTGCTTCTCTGGCACGGGTCCCATTTCATCCCATCTAACTACGGTGCTGATAGTTGACAGAAATATGATTGGAACCTGTTTGGTGGCAGCCCCGGAAAAGTCGACAAGATGCCTAACACCACGGACATGTGGCTCGAATGATGCAAGACCAATGTTGAAGTTGACCGGCCATGCGTTATGGATGATGCGATCAGTAACACTTAGCAAACTTTTGTACTTGTCACCACCAAGGCCGAAATCAGGGAGCGACAGGTCGGCCTCTAAAAACTCGACTTTGGAAAAATCCGTACCCAGCCCGCGGTTTCCGCTCATTGAGACTTGACGGCAGCGGCCCCCATCTTCACCCCGGTTGAGAGCAATAATGTTCTGAACCGTGCTTGAGTTACAGAGTTGGTCAAGTAGGTAAGATCCAAGAGATCCCGCTGTTCCTGTAACAATGATCGTCTGTTTCTCGTCCAATGGCTCTGGTTTTTTTGAACTTGAGCAAGGCAGGTCCAAGGTGTATTTATGTAGCATTTCTTGTAAAATAATGTCGTTCTGCTCGAGGACAATCGAGGAAGTCGGACCATCGCTTCTCAACATGAAGAGTAAGGCAGCAGAAAGTTTCCTTGGCGTTGAATTTTCGTATATTATGCGTGGTGGGAGCGGAGCTTCAAACTGCAGGCCTGCGTTTTGCAGACCAGCGCTTATAATCCTCGCAGCACTTAATACTTGCAGGGAGTCAAACCCAAGACCAAAGAAATCCGTGTCAGCCTCTAGACCTTTGAAGCCTGCTATATTTGCTATCAAGTCGATTACGCCGCCTGTCAGGGATTCTTCATCTTCGAATTCCAAGTTGATGGACTCGTCTCTCCATATCTGGCTTTGGTATAATGATTCGATCTCGTCTTTGAATTGCCTGGTGCTTTCTTGACGTAGTATTGTTCGTTTGGGTGCTCTCTGTAACGGCTTCTGGGGCCAGGTAACTATAACCAGCCATTTCACAAGACGACCATGTGCAACAGTCTCCTCATTGGCCTCTTCCACTAGGGGCCATACATCTTCAATGAGTTGCTTTTTCTCCACTTCACTCTCGCAAGGGAATGTCGGCTCCAAGATAAGGGCTGGTTGAAATCGATCTCGACCCACTACTAGTGCTCCTTTAAGTGACGGATGGCTAACAATGATTCCTTCCATAGAGATGGGGTTTAGCTTTTCTCCATTGGAAAAAACGATGATGTCGTCGACTCGGCCTCTATTCTCCCAATGGTTGGGAAGCGTGGGATGGGGTTTGTAGAGGTCTCCTGTTGACCATTCATCCAGGTGTGGGAATGTATAAAATATAGCTTGCATACCCGGGTTGCTGGGATCAGAACCCTCTATTCGGCGGAATACGAGCTCATAGAGGTTTTCATCTTCGGAATGTAGACGCCATTCGCAACCCATTAACTCGGAATTAATGACAAAATAGGGCCAATTTTCTATGTTTGTTTGGAAGTAGAGAGGGTAGGGGAACCATCTATTCCATTCATTAGTAAGTACTTTTTCCAATGCCAATTTTACGTACTCGGTCGAACCAATCTTATGTGACAACACTACACCGTTTTCAGCCAGAGTTTGGCCTGCCTTTTGACTAAGGCTTCCTGCCGGGGCATTAATTTCAGGCAGTTTCGTATTTGTGAAATCAAGTAACTTACCACCACCAAACCCGACGTATTTTAGCATTGAAAGTTTGCTGGTGCTGCTTTCATTTTTAGACATCTCCTCTAGGAGAGCGGGCACCAGGAGAGCTCCTTCGGCCTTGCAATATTCCAAGCACTCAATGATGAGGTCAGCACTGAGCGGCCGGGTTGGGATACTCAAAGCAACCGGTGCATCATAGAAGACCGCCAGTACGAGAAAGAACATGAGACCACCAACATGGAATAAGGGAAAGGATAGAAAGAACCTTTCTTTATTCTGCGTCCAAGTCTCAATCAAGGGTCTGCTCCCATGAAATTCGGGGAGATGACGATATGCATCTGCAATGGCCATAGTACCTTGTTTTATAACTATTGATTTGGGGAACCCGGTGGACCCGCTAGTGTGAAGAACAATCGCCGGATCCCATCTACCTTGATCAAAGGTACGATGATAAGGAAACGGGGATGGGCTCGAGTTTACCAGGCTATCAACACTTGGGATAAGAGCTTTGGTAATTGTTATTCCTTCGCAAAATTGCTCAACGACTGGCCCAAAGCTCCGGGTATACCAGAATATACGACAATCATTTGCCTGTAGGAGAGACTGTTGTGCATCCTTGTTGTTGCGGGGGGATAGGAATAGCGCTTGATACCCGGCCTTTATGCAAGCCAGCATGACAATGATGTATCGGATGTCATTTGTTCCTAAATATGCCAGGGTTTGAAACCGGCCTTGGAATCCGGGCCCGTAATTCTGCGTAATTTTCCATGCCAGGTGGTCGATGGCGTCGGAAATCTCCTTATATGACAGCGGTATCCAGCCATGCCGTGGATCACTAGTCTTGGGTACGTAGACAAAGGGACGAGAGGGATTCTTGGCCGTAACCTCATTGATGATATCGATGATCAATCTGTTGCCGTAATCGGGCTCCGTTTCTTGATTCATCGTGTCAACTTTGTCGCGCTGGGCGTTTGCGTACGTGGCAGCGAGTCATGACGGTGCAGACCTGTCGCAATGGGTGCAAAATTGTTTTTTTCCACAGTGCGTTATTTGACCGCTTTTATATTTTCCCTTTGCCGCGATACGTGTTCATTCCCCTCAATTTGCGGATCACTCCGAAACCTACCTAAGCTGTATTCTGTGCCGCCTCTTGGCTCCAATTTGTTTCAATGCTGCGTGTGGGTCAAAGCCACCACATTCCATCGTCATGGAGCATGTCTCAGTTGGTCCCAGCTACCTTCCACCCGGGTAAATTTGGAGGAGAGGATTTTTGCTTCGAAGAAATCCCGGCCGGTTCCCCGTGCATCACTCTCACTCGACCCCTTGGTGCTCATGATTGAATCTACAAGGCACACATGTTACCCGTGGGTAATTATTTTATCATGGGATCTCACGCATCAGACTTTTTTGGTTTTATTTTACGAAGTTTGCACTTTTTCCGGCCACATGACCTCGGGTGGCGCTAAAGACTTGGCTGGCTTTCATTGGTTTTGTTTCAGTATGTGTCACCATATGACCCTTACAAAATGGCCAGGGCACAGTGGGAGCAAGTTTATGCTGCAACATCACTGTGGAAGCTTTTAGATATCATCCACTTGATGCGAAGCGGGTAGGAAGAATTCTCTGGACAATAAACTTGCACAACAGTTTGCAAGGATGCCAGCCACTGGCAGGCGATAATCGAGAGTTGTCATTGCAGGGAAAGTTGAGTATTCCCAAAATAGCCCAGACCGATTTTCAGACCAAATAAATATGTGAACATTACAATTATTCCTTTGCAAAATTATTATATGCCGTGGAGCTGCAAACTATTGTATCGTTGATCATAATGCGAATCTTAAGTGTGGATTGATGGTTGTTTGAGTCAAGTAATCACGAAATTACAAGTTGTGAATGTATATCCAAGATGCTCCTCCAAAGGAGAGTCAGCAATCTATCAACTTTGGCTGGTGCTCTGACAACACCAACTCTTAGGTAAGAAACCGTACCATTGAATTGTATTAGCTAGATTGCACTACGAATAATGATCAAGTTTTTATTATAAGAGCAGATTATAGCTGCATTATCCCGTGCTAGTATCTCGTATGAAAACACTGTTTACTTACTATACAGCCAATGAAGGAAGGTTGGCTGTTTTGTCTGATTTAGCCCTGGCAATGAATGAGGGAACACTTCGAATGTAGGTTTCGTGGATCACTAATTTTAGACACTTTCAGAACAATCTTGTCGACCAAGTCCATTCCTTAATTTGGTAGCGGGTTGGATCCTGATGGGGATTAATAGTGGGACGCTAGTAGAAAAATGGAATACAATCTGGGCAATGTGTTGATGGGGCGTTAGCTGGATAATACAAAACTGTTATTGGCATAGATTCTTTATCTCTGGATGAGCATGGGCTCGTTATAGAACGCTACCCTACCGAAATGCCTTCCATTCCGATAATCATTGTGGTATCTCGTTGTCATGACGAGACAGCTCATCTTTGTCACGGCAGACAGCAGTGCGGAAAGGGTCAACCAGTCAGACCTCAAGCTAATCCGGAGCCACTGCAGTCAAGGGAAGAACAAAAAGCCGTATTCGCGTTGCTCGCTGCGGGCTGCTCGCCAGGCTACTCAGATGGGTGAGGCGAAGGGGTCAAACTCAGATTTCAAACCATCACCAAACTATCCGCCACCAAACTACGCTAAACTAGATCTGGACATAGTTCAATTCATCCACTGGGATTCCGTCGTTTACCCACGCGAGTTCATGTTTAATTGTGAGGTATCCATCTGCTATACAATATAGGAATATTAAAGAGTGCGGTTGACGGTGATGCCTTTAAGAATATAAAGGGGGTCAACTATCCCATATTCAATCTCTTGCAGTTTGATGACATGAGGGACGATGGGCGTCAGTTGCTAGCTCATGATGCACCATTCCGACGCGCCGCAGTCCTCCTAGTTTCGGCACCCACTGAGCATAGCCAGCAGTAGCATTCAAGTGCTACTACATACATGCATCATCGAGCCACAGTGTCTCTACTCCATGACCGCCATTTAGTCGTGCTAGAGCAGTCTCTAATCGATACTACCATTCATATCATCGACGTCCTCGCCTTCATTGCGGTGTGGCTTGCCAGACATTATGAGATCAAGACCCACCTGTCTATCCTTAAACACATCATACACGTTTACGTGATGGCAATGATTTATTTCATAGTCGGCCTTGTGAAAATATGACCTGCCGTGGTGAGTCAATCCATACACAACAGTTGACTAACCAGCAATATACTGTAACGTGCACTCCCCACTCACTCATTATCGACCCTCTGAGCGCAATGAGTACCAGTAACAACGAAACTTTTGACTGGTTCGGCAGTATTGACGACAAGTAATAGCATATGCGGTCACTTTTCACCTGAGGTAGGGGAAGCACCAACCGACAATGTACCAGGGTCCATCAGCAGATTAATAGATACCCGAATATCATCCATCAATGTATAAAAGTGATTTTGTGTCCCCCTGAGGAGAGGGACGGCTCAACAAGGTAGCAACACCGAGGAGCATGTTAAACCTTTAGACTTTCAAATCCTGTGGTACAATTGCCCTTTTGCCCACAATCACCTTGGAAGCCTAAAGGCAATGCAAGATGAAAACTCTGAAGCTTTCTCCGATAGAAATGTAACACAATAAAAAGATGGCTTTCCCGCCAGCCAGATTTGTGCATTTCAACGCACCCACCGCGAATAGCATGCATCTATAGGGATTTGTGGATATTTGTGGCTCGAATTAACACGAACTGAATGTGGCACAAATCTCCAGAGTACTCTGCATTCCAAAGCCTCCGTGGTCCCATTTTGTGCCTACTCCTAGCCCTCAGAGGTTGTGTTAAGGATTTGACACCCGGGGGCTTTCGAATTGGGCTACTCGCGTTCCTAACCATCACCACAATCCGTGTACCCAATGCACCACTCATGATGATTAATAAGGTCAGGGGATACGAGATCGCATTTGGAAAGCGTACTCTGGATTAAAGATGCACATGATAAAATGGGTAGAAATGGGTATTAAAAATAGATAAAACTGAATAGAAGGGCAGTCCATACTAAAGAAAACCATCAGAAACAAGTTCATGCAGTACTGTTAGTTGTGGTTAAGATGCGCTGGCTGGCAGCGTCATCAACCCCGGTGAAACCGTCTTGTCCCAGCTCCTTCACAACTTCGATTTCGAACGCGTTGTCGACTTCGGCTATTAGCCTAGTGGCATTATAAATGTTGGGGGCAGATTACTACAGGGAACCAGTTTTCCAATTCATTCACCATTCGATTGAGATCAAATACTTCGAAGACCCATCACAAGGGGACGCCGACCGCTGACACGTTCCATGACCAAAGCAGCAGAGTGAATTCGCACAACGTCCTCAGAATACACAAAGTTGGTTGGATAGATTCCGTTGATAAGCCCTGCTACGCTAGGGTGACTCTTCAACATGCCGAGCACCATTTCACTCGAGCTCGAAAAAGGTTTCTGGTGCAAGACAGGTCCAATCGTGAAGCTAGGAATTACCGAGCTGTAGAAAAAGCTAGTTTTCTCTCGCTCTACAAATTTCCATCACGCCCTTTCGCCGGAGACTTTGCTATAAAGAAACACGAGGGTAGCCATCTCAGGAACAAGGGCTCAGCCTAAGCCTTTTCAATTAGCTCATCTGCATCAGATCTCCAGGACAAGTGATTGACCAGTCCAGGCAGACCGACGGGTGGCAACACAGCCTGGCTGGATGAGTAGACAGCACTTTTGACCGATGGTGTCCTAGAGGCAGCGCTTAGAAGATTGTTAAAAAATGCCAAACTGGTCGTGATAGCATTTTTAGGGTCCAGTGATAGCGAGGTATCAGTTGGAACATGGACAACCCCGACGTAGTCCTTCATTATTTCGTCAAAGGCACCAGACTCAGCAATGTTGATTATCACGGCGATTGACGCCCAGGCACCGTAACCTTTGTCAAAAATACGTGTGATAAGCTCCCATTTCTCAACATTTCGGATTGATGCTCAGAATTTGTAGCCCGCCTTCATAATCTCGTTGGCAACTGCAGCACCGACAGCACCACTTGCACCAGCTCTTCCAAACCCATTTTTATCATACTTTTTGTTTCAATTTGCCTAAGTTATGGATGCTGAAGATCTTACACCAGGACCAGAGAGCCTTTGGGAAGTGTAACACCGGACGTGGTTGGGAGATATCAGGAATACAAGAGAATAATGATGTATGGTCTCTGAAGGGTGCCTATAATAACTTTGACCAAGATTTAATTTGTCATTAACTTTGTAGATAATTTAACAGAGTTAGTTACAGTATTGAGAAATGCGTGGGCTTTCAAATACACCAAGGGCGCCGAATTCAGACGCCCTCGTCTTCGTTTAATGAAGCTATTAGTGATTCAGATTCGGTATCAGATAGCCGTAAACACTTTATTTCCTGTATGCTCCGTATTGAACTGCACCTCGACGAGGCAGAACCTAGTCAATACCCGGGGCCAAGTTTCTGACATTTCCATTCACAATTCAAGTCAATTGAGTACTGGCACCAAATCTGACAGCATTCCAACCGAAGATAAAGCACATCAACACTGCAAGCTGGCTCAAGCTCTCCATCATGCATTCGGTTTTAATTTGTGTATTTTAAATCTCCAGATTCTCTCTAAATGGTATAAAAAAATCTTCATGTTGAGGTCATAGCTGAGGTTGACTTATCACTGTCCGGGCTTGGCTTGTCTAATTCCACTTGACTACTATTGCTCATCCATTTGTGAAGCCATGGGAGATGTTTATTGACCCCAGTAGAGCCGCAGCCTTCTGATTTTGGCTCTATGGAATGATGATTATGTGATGGTGGTTCTCCTGGATTTAACTTTCCCTCTCCTTTTCTCAAATACAAATAGAGCGACGGTAGACATGTTATCCCAAGACCTAAGTTACATCCAGCCGAGGACCACATTGCTAATTCTTCAGTTAGTATACAATCCAAATAAATCGACGGGAGATCAAAATCCACATACTAATCGTACTGAATGGTACCTCGTTTTGATCTCATGACATATACACATCTTAGTATTCCGAAAATATGTGTAACGATTCCCAATAGAACTATGAAATATAAGACAATAGACATAGACATTTGTATTTAAATTCTGGGATGATATACCTTGGAAGAATCAATACTGATTTCACTCTTATTGGCTGGATTTAGCTAAAGCAAAGCAAACCAACCGAAAAGATCCCCTGACACATTCAAGGCCCAATTAGTAATAAATATTGTTGCTCATTTCTTTGAGGGTAGGCTTCTGAAAGGCTTGGTGTCCTACTCAATGATCGGCATTTGGGTAAAACAGGTCTTCAACACACACCAACAGCCGTCCTCACCATAAAGACTTAACTGGATCACAAAGGCGGTATGTAAGAGCCACGGCAACAATGAAGACAATGGGATTGTACATCATTGCCACTCACAGGGTTATCCTCCTCTTTGCCATGTAAATCCAGATTATTTGCGTGCACATGGATATCAAAGCCATCTTACATGTAAAGACCGTTATGTGGAAAAGTATAAGATTAACTAATTATAGTCAAGAAAGATTCCAGTCAAAAAATGCACCCAGACAAGGATGTTAATGGGCCAGTTTCCCGACAGTATATACCCCTAGTGGTGCTGGAATTGCTTTCGGATCGCCTTTGTACCCCTTTAAAGTACTCCCTAGGTTGGTGTCAAGCGTGCCATAACCCTTGATTACTATTACGTTAATACTGCACACGCATGTTGTGATATCCAGGCTATGTCCAATGTCCAATGTCATTCCATTCAGTCTAACTAGTTACCTAGGCGTAGCCGATGCCAGCACAACTTCCCTATCTACTAGGGTACTAAAGTACATAGGCCCTTGTGAACATATCCAGGCTATAAGCATTAGATAATCATTAGCAAGAACCGCTCGTCGCTGGAGAATGATACGTAGATACATGCGAGCGACAATGGCTGATGTAGCAACAGCTATGAGAATCCATGCATTGGCCTGACAGAGCTTCGGTTAGCATAAACCCCATAACTCTTTCATTTAGATACACCAGGACTGGCGTAGGCCCTAAGCCATGCACCGCCATTGACGGTGAACTATTTAACTGCGTAGTGGATATGGAAGGCGCATATTCTAGAAATACGAAGGTAAAGCAGGCGGGGAGCACGTATGCCCTGCTCGTTTGCGTAGCGTGGAGATTATTCGGCCGACCACCAGCAGGGTGGTGTCGTGTCAAGTGACGATGTAGGACAGGAGATGGAAAATGCGACAAATTGATTGTTGCTAAAATTTTGTGGCCTAAATTCAATGGCAAGTTGAGACGCCCCTAACGCCATGTGGCATATGTAGGTTACCGCTAATGAACTAAATATCGATTGGGTTTACCAGATAATCGTGCTGCATCTCACACCACATGTTGGATTTCATCATAAGCGATTGCGCTTCTTCCAACTAATACTAAAGGGGGAAATGATTTCCAATAATTTTCACACCGAGTGGTTCCATGTAACCGGCTGCATGGCTAACAGGCTTTAGCAAAGGGAAGATTCCTTTTTCCAGGCGCTATCTTCTTGGGTTCAAGCCACGTCGATATTAAAAACTCACCAAAAGGCCTAGAACATCTCACTATGCCAATCTAAGCCCTATGCCGTTCATTTCGCTTACATGCACGACCAAGGATCATGTTCCAACCAAACAATCGTGATTGACTTTACACTGTCGTTGAACGGCCCACAAGTTGGAGCCATTCTGTTGAACCTTGTCCTCGGCCTGGAGGGCCACTAGACAACTAAAAAAGAGCCGGATCCAGTCAAGTGACTTTGGGCAGTGTCGGTTTGGATATTTTTACGTCACCTCGCGTAATTTGTTATCTGACTGCTATGACTGGGCTTTGAGGGGATATGGTATACAGTCTGCCCAGGGTGTCAGGGTTAAACAATGGTTTGAGTCGTCAATTATCGTCCTAGAATGCTGGCTAGCTCCCTCTAACAAGGGGGTGACTATTTGCAATTATTGCGTTAAAGGATGGTGAAGGCTGTAAATTCAGCTGGAACGGTAGTCTGACTGCTTTCGATTACGATATCCCTTCATTTCAAACCAAAAGCCAATTGATGAGTCAGTGGTAACAAGCCTATTTTCCTTATCTCTTTTTGATAGCCTCCAAGTTGTAGCCTCTTGTTTCAACCATATGCAACATGATAATGATAGTACAAACTAGCGAACAAAAGGCGAACAGGAAATAGGCACCAATCGACGTGTTTGAAATCAGTACCGGAGTAACAAGGGCGACAAGATAATTTGCGATCTAGTTAGGAAAACTTTTAGCTTATGAAATTGGCAGACAAGTCTCCTCACTTACCCAATTGTGCCAAGCCTGGAGCGCTGCTTCAGATTTTCCGTGGCATGCTTTCAACGAGAGACACCCTGAAGCAAATGGCCCATATATTGTTGAAAGTGAAGAAAAATACGTGTATCGACACCATCACGATCCACTTGCCCCCCTCCTGATACTTTATCAGCAGTGTATAATGACCCTATCATAATCATGACCGTTGATAAGATGGCGCCACCAACGATGCTCGACGTTTTTCGTCCCCAATGATCTACAAAGATTGCACAGATAACGGATGCAACTAGTATTGCTTAAAGCAGATGCCCCAGAGGCGAGGAAGCTCGCAGCTTCATCATCAAAACCATCTTTCGCGAAAAGGGTCGGGGCGTAATACAATACACTGTCGATTCCGACCAATTGCTGCATTGACACCAGGAAGCAGTCAAATATGTTTATACCTCGTAATGAGGTGGAAAATGATAATTTAAAATGTGACCAGTTCTATTGCAATTCGTGTCGAAATCCCGGCGTCGCCACTAAATGTGCACCAGTACCACTGGAATTAAATTGAACCATCGGGACTGCCCTCTCATTTTCGTCAAAGCCTAATTTCTCCGAAATCTTCAGTCCTTCCTCTAAACATCCTTTTAAGAGTAGTCAGTGTGGGGAAGGAGGAATGGCCCAGTAGGTTACTGATAAGCACAAGTCAAGACCAGAAGCGATCCCAAGGGGGGTTCGCCATGTTTCAAGAGATTCATCGAGTTGCACCACTCCATACCAGTTGAAGAATCCCGTGACGAGTCCCAGTGAGTTAATAGACAGTTGTACATCCGTCATGATACCTCGGATACGAGAGGGCGCCGTCTCGGAAGCTTGCAAAAATATGTTGCCTATTTCTAGGCCGTTACCGACACTTTTGACCGAGCGACCAAAAATAAAAATGGAGAGGATAGAAGAACCACACTCAATACCAGCACAGACACCATATATTAGGGAACCAAATGCAATTAGCCTGACGTGTCCAAAGTGGTCTGCGAGTGTCCCAGCTACCAAAGCTGCTACAGCTCTGGGGATGAGCAAAGACTAGACAACAACTCCATGGGTTGTGGCTGAGAGTGACCCAAACGTTGAGTAGAATGAACTCATAGCTGTTACTGGACCAATGCTTCCTGTGTCTAGCCTGGTTTCGGTCAGCACCTCATAGGGTCCAAAACTGTTTGGAACTGACCCGGAGAGGAAGGTTATGAGCGAAATCGCAACGTGAGCTCAGGCAAAGAAAGACATTCTAGAAGGAAATTCCATCCTGGCTTAGTGACATAGAAGATGTCTCCGAATATCATGGCAAGTCGATCTCTCAAATAGCTTGCGGCTCTAAACAAACTCTGACCGGAGCAAACGTTTGGTGACCGTAGTCGGTCACGCGTTGGGTATGACTAGGTTATCGTGACGACTCTGGTAATTCCGATTTGCCCGGCCCGAAACTTGCTCCATGGAAGTATGTGTGAAAACAAATTTTTTCCATGGCCAGGGTTTAGAATTCATTTTATCGTTCATAGCATCACTTTCGGGAGACCAATCCCACTCTCAATGACAACAAGCAGCTCGCTAAATTCACCTTTTGCAGCGGGCAGAGAACAACATGCTGGAGCACAGAGTCGACGAGACATGTTTTCAAACAATCCCAGCCATTGCCACCACCGTTTTATTCACATATTCCACTGATTAAAATGATTGATGTTGCTTGCATCAACGGGAGTTCCCATTCAAGTAAATGTAAGAACCTAGGCTCCCCCCTGACCTTGTCGCCCCCAGCAGGTCTTCGCCCAGTATTGTTCCCTTTCAGATGTTTACATTGCGACATATATCCTGGAGTCTTGAGATGTCATTTGATGCGCAGTTTGGCTGTGTTGTTCCTCCATCCATGTGAGGTTCAATTAACTGAAGCCAAGAGTGAGCCAATCGGACGGCAGTGTCAGCTTACTTCTCCTTTCTGCCTGCTGGTCCGAGCGTCAAGGAATTGCTGAAAATGGAAATCCCCGGCTCTTAGTTTTGCCGTCCTAGCCAAGATCAAATAAAGCTTTAATTGCAACAGGCGAGCAAAATTAAATTGCTGTGTATAGCACCATACTTCCAAGAATAATCTGCCAAAGAGTAGATCCCAGAGCAATATTAAATTGCAAACACGAGTGTGATCAAAAATTTGACATTAAATGAGAAGAAACAGTGGTATAGATTAAGTCGCTGTAGGGTAGGCAATTTTAGCCGCCCTAACAGGGCACCCCCAGAATTGTCCGTTCCAATTTCGATACGGACTACCACTATGACTAAGCTTCTATGCACTCCCTCCAACGCATGATGATGCACGTGTTTGTTGAATGGAAGCTGAATGGGGGCTATGGGGCTTGTCACGTAGCGTGTCGTGGTTGGCGGAGGGCGGAGGACAGGGTAAGGCTGGGGAAAATCTGCTGCCTGGACCTGAGATGATGCTGTGATGGATCCTTCAAACATTCTTCAATCAATCATCTTAAATCTTCTGAGAATCCAAGTGTGACGGTTTGCGCCTTCGTCTCCATTACGGCGCAAAGATCCCAGATGGAGACCACAACCTGCGATACTCTCAGTGACTCAAAGCGGAGCCCGACCGATCCAGTCGACGACCGCAGCAACCCGAAGCGATTCAAAACTATTCCTATCGACCGCGCCATCTCAGGAGGTTACTCCCATGCAACCAGTGCCGCCAAAAGACTTACGCATGAGGCATACTCTGTAGGATGGATCTGCGCACTTACGAGCGAAAGCACCGCTGCTCAAGCGATGCTAGACGATACCCACCAAGACCTCCCCACCCACCCGAACGATAGCAACACATATATACTGGGGAATATTGGTGCACACAATGTTGTCATTGCCTGTCTGCCTTTTGGACACTACGGAACAACCAGTGCGGCATTAGTGGCAAACAACATGAATCGAAGCTTTCCGTCTCTAAAGATTAGGCTCATGGTTGGCATTGGTGGCGGAGTTCCAGGAAAGGTTGATATCCGCCTCGGCGATGTCGTGGTGGGCAGCCAAGTTGTGCAATACGACTTTGGAAAAACAACCGGAGAGGGTCAGTTTTACAGAACAAGTATACCAGTTCGACCTCCCCACCAGATTATGACGGCTGTGGCAAAGCTACAGTCGCGTCATAACTTGGAATCGAGCAGGATACAAACTATTCTTTGCGACATGCTTCACCGTTATCCATTAATGAGGCAGTACTCATATCCAAGTGGGTCACAGGACCGACTCTTTCACAGTGGATACAATCATGTTAATGACCTGTTTGGTTGTGAAAGGTGTGACCAGTCCAAGGTTTTGCATCGACCTCCACGGCACAACACCACTCCTCAAGTTCACTACGGGGTTATAGCTTCAGGGAACCAAGTGATCAAACATGGAGCCACGAGGGATAAGTGGGCCGGTCCTGATGATGTGCTCTGTTTTGAAATGGAAGCTGCAGGTCTAACAGACCACTTCCAATGTTTAGTCGTAAGGGGAATCTGTGATTATGCTGATTCTCACAAAAACAAATAATGGCAACAGTATGCGGCGGTCGCTGCTGCGGCATATGTTAAGGAGCTACTTACCTCAGTTGTCGCTCGACAGCTGCAGGATACAGGCATTCAATCAGGCGTATTTTTTGGTATGTATACACAACTATCCAACCTCTTAACTATGTTAACCGTCATTTAGAACAAGAACCTGTATTAGATTCACAGTCTCCACCACGGTTGACCCAGGAACAACAGCAAGCGCTGTTGGATACGCTGCGGTTTGACCAAATCGATACTAGGCGAGTAACCATAAAGAATGCCCACGCTAAAACGTGTAAATGGTTCCTCAAAAAAAAACGAGTATCTTGAATGGATGGATGCATCTAAACTGGACCAACACCGAGGCTTGCTATGGATAAAAGGCAAACCTGGCACAGGGAAATCAACTTTAATGAAGTTCACCCTGTCTAAGGCCATCAAGTCCATGAAAGACACTGTGATAATCAACTTCTTCTTCAACGCACGAGGCAATGACCTCGAAAAGTCCACTATTGGCATGTACCGGTCATTGTTGTGGCAGCTCCTTGACCAAATGCCGAATTTACAGCACGTCATTGAGCCTCTTGGACCGAAAGGTCAAAATGCCCGGCACCAACAGTGGCCTATTGAATTGGTTAAGGAAATTTTCAAACAAACCATTCAAAATATCGGGGCTTCAGAAAAGCCTATCGCCTGCTTTGTCGATGCCCTGGACGAATGCCCCGAGGATCAAATTCGAGATATGCTTTCATTCTTCCATGAAATAGCAGATGGAGCTGTTTCTATGAGTGTACGGTTCTCTGTTTGCTTTTCAAGTAGGCACTACCCGCACATAACAATAGAGCACGGAATTGAATTTGTCCTAGAAGGCCAAGAAGGTCACAGAAAAGATATCACAAATTACATTGAAGTCGAGCTGAAGATTGGCAAGGGCAAACTTGCAGAGAAGATCCGTGCTGAAGTACAGGAAAAGGCGTCTGGAATCTTCATGTGGGTTGCTCTTGTGGTAGGCATACTCAACAAGGAATACGATCGTGGTCATATGCACAAGCTTCGAAAAAGACTAAAGGAGATACCGGTAGACCTAGATGAACTATTTCGTGATATATTAACACGTGATCACGAAGGAAAAGATGAGCTACTCTTGTGTATCCAATGGGTTCTTTTCGCACGAGAGCCTTTGACACCACATCAACTGTATTTCGCCATATTTTCCGGCATGACAGACGATATCCCAAGTTTAGATGACGTCTTATTTGAAGATATTGAGAGATTTATACTGGACTCTTCCAAAGGCCTTGCCGAAATCACCAAATCGAAGCTCGCTACTGTTCAGTTTATTCATGAATCTGTGCGGGATTTCCTACTGAAGGATAATACCATTGGAAATATCTGGCCTGAATTAAAGGCAAATGTTAATGGGATTAGTCACGAACGACTAAGGACTTGCTGTCAAAAGTATATTCAGACGAACTTTTCTGATGTCATGAAGCTCAATAAAAAGCTTTGGAGAGTTTCATATTCAACAGTCAAAGAAGATCTCAAAAAAGTGTTATCTTCATTCCCGTTCTTGGAATACGCTGTAAGGAATCTGCTATTCCATGCAGATACTTCAAGTGGCCATGGTATAGCTCAAGACGACTTTATCTCATGCTTTGAGCTTCCAAAATGGATAAGCCTAAGAAAAATATTTGATTACAATGTACGCCGCTATGAGCCTGACACGAGGCTTCTGTACATTCTTGCCGTATACAATGCCCCGAACCTTATCAAAGCTTATACTTCAGCATTTACCTGCATTGAACAAGGCAATGAGCGATATGGTTTCCCTATTTTAGCGGCTATGGTGTGCGGAAGTAATGAGGTACTTGAAACTTTTCGAGAGGCCTTACTCATGGCCCTTCCACTGGAAACTCTTATTAAGATGCAGGCTAGACTTGATTCCCTAACTCCAGGCCCAGTCAAAAAGCTAGTTTGGAATTTTAGATTCTCAAAGGAGAGATCGTTCATATCCCACCTGGCCGAATATGGTGATGGGAGGCTGTTTAGTCTCATATTGCAGCATCGTACGCCTGCGCTCGATGATGAAGATAAGAAGGGGCACATGACTCCTATGTTGATGGCTGCTCAGCATGGACATGAAGACATAGTGAGAATAATTCTCGAAAGCAATCAGGTGAAGTCGGAGACGACAGATTCAAACGGAATGACGGCGCTTGCACATGCCTGTAAAAATGGACACCATGGAGTAATTGAAATACTACTCGAGATTGGCAATGCTAATCCCAATACGCGAGATTCTAGAGGATTGACCTCGCTATCACACGCAGCTACCAGTAAAAGCAATACAACGAGATCCATTCAACTACTCCTTGAGACTAGAACAGTTGATCCTAACTCTCGAGATAATAATGGCCGAACTCCATTGTCTTGGGCCGCTCAATATAATACAGCTACAGCTATTCAGCTACTCCTTAAGACTGGAACAATTGATCCTGACTCTCGAGATAATAATGGCCGAACTCCATTGTCTTGGGCCGCTCAATATAATACAGCTACAGCTATTCAGCTACTCCTTGAGACTGTAACAGTTGATCCCGACTCTCGAGATAATGCAAGTCAGACCCCGCTTTTTTGGGCTATTTATGGATTTAGTTGTTATAGAGCCACAGAGACTATAAAACTGCTTCTTGAGACTGGAAAGGTGGACCCGAATCCACGAAATATTGAAGGCCAGACACCACAGCGTAGCGTGACATTTGAATCCTGAAATTGAGGATATGTAAAGTTTTTCATAGGGCAAGGTGCAGAAAGAAATAAGCAATTTAATATTGTTGACTGGAGATTACTGTTATTCCAAGAACCTAAGTAGCCGTTTCGAATGCTCATATCAAATTAATCTGAATATCGACAAAAGAAAATATCACCCATAACTAGGGTTTTTAACGATATCATGACCAGTTAGTGACTAGTTAGTGACTAATTAATATATGATAAACATTTGGTATTACCGTAATATTGATATTGAGACTTAAGCAGATAATCCTTCTATAGATAACTGGGGTAAAATGGGTCGTATTTGTCATCAATAGTATTAAATATATAGCATAGAGTAGCCTAAAAGACTCAAACATTTAAATACCAGAGTCATCTTGTACTGTGGAATATGAGCTTTGGAAAGTGTCCCAAGCTGTGCAAACGTTGTTCACGTAGGTCGAGTTGGATATACCCGCAATCTCGCCTTCACGCTCAATGAACTGAAACGCAAATCCTTGCTCGGTGTGCCATCCAATATGGCAGTGCATTGGCCATACACCGGGGTTGTCAGTTTGCCAGGCCAAAACGAGAAATCCACTGGCAGGAAGCATTGCTGTGCCACGTCTTGCAGGGTTCGTAGTGTTCAGCGACACAGATGATGAGAATGCGCCGGTTCCCTGACCAATGTCAAAAAAGTCATATCCGTGAAGATGAATAGGATGGGGAACTGCCAGGGTAGTGTTAATCACAAAGTACACCCACTGGTCCACTGTGCTAAGTTCAATGGCCGCGTTGGAAGTTGAGAAGTCGCTCGTCCTGTTCAGCACCGTCTGAATAGTTGGGCTGCCCCATTCCACCAGCATGGTGGTATTGTTCAGATACCACTTGAAGAGGCCAGCTGAATTTGAAGCGACTGTGGCTTCTTCAAGCGCTGTCCAGTCCGCACCCGAGACGTCCTTGGACACGTAAGGGGCAAGGTTGAATGTCTCATCATCACAGCCATCAGTGTATGAGTAGCCGGCCGTGTCAGGTGTGGATGGGCTGTCTCCGTAATACACAATGCCCTTGATGTTTGTAGGGTGTGCATTGTCAGAGCACGCAGATTGAGGAATGGCTCGAATCCAGAAATTGCCTGCAATGGCAGACTGATCGGCAGTTACAATTATATCGTATCGTTGTCCTTTGATGATTGGTTAGCCACTTGGTTTTCACAATTATTGAAAGGAGGAAACTTACCCATTCCAAGGTTCAGAATCGCAGTCTCAAAAGGCTTAACGGGTACAAGATCAGAAGCCATGACTTTCATTGTGTGGTTGTCTATAGAAAACTTCCAGTGTGTGTCGATGGCAGCGTTGATAAGTCTCATCCTATACTACTTTCCAGATGTAAATGAGACATTAAAGCGTGTACCAGTGGTGACATTGTTACTAGTAAAAACATTTGTGCCGTTGATGAGTCCATTATCAAGTGTTGGAGGGCCATTTGTTCCGGCCGAGGTGTAAAACTCATCGACAGTTTGGTGCTCCCAATCGTTTAGGAATACGACACCGAGGTCTTCATCATAGTCTGTAGTAGCAGGGCCGTAGGTGTCGAAAATCCAATCCCTGTCTCACGATGTGCTGAAGTTGTCGGGCTATGAGACTAGGGGAACAGAAAGCATCCAATAAATGGATGAATAAGCATAGTTGTATCGCCTTTCGCCGCTCGGCAAAGAATTATGCACCAGAATATAAACACATCCACCATGATGTCCGTATCGGGCAGACTGATGTTAATTAAATCTCCACAGCTACGTGTATACACTCACATTTGAGATGGGATTAAATCTAACGATTTCACAAACATCAATCAAGTTTTTCTTTTTATGATGCCTATAGTAGAGAAAATCACCCCACTACAAACCTCGGGGCGATGACGGAGTTGGTTATTGTCGTCGTCATCGGCAGCCTCTCGGCGGAACACTAGCCGCCAAAACCCACAGCGGGATCATCCATCGCCAACGTTGACCCTCTCTCTTTTTGGCCCATTTTTATTCAACACACTGCTCGCATACGCAAGTCACACGCACCTTGTCAGTTTAACCGACGGTGGCAACTTCAGCTGCATGCATCTCGGTTTCGGTTTATTTCACCACGAATAGCCAATACCATACAATTAACGATGGCTTGTGGGACCTGCAGTAGTTTACGGTATATTCCATGTCGATACCCTTACCGGATGGCTCTTCACCTGAATTCCGCTTTCTTTAGCCAAGAGGTGCTGCGAGACACGTCATGCCCTCCCCTCCCAGTTACCGCACAGACTGCATATCAGCCCTCTACTCCTGCAAAGTAGGTCTTCGTTGGGTTTGGCAGACAAATAACTTGATTTGCATATTCCGAATTGACGTGAAACAAATGTACCTGTGATTCTGGTACAACGGTGATGGGGACAAAAGTAAGGCAAATCGGGGTTATCCTATCTTCCCTTGCATCTCCTGAATGCTGCAGATGGTGACATTGCTCAATTCCACTTTGAGAATAATATCTAAGGTAATTGGGTTTGCAGACGTAGGGAACAACAGGTGTTTTGATGGGGACTTCAGTAAAGCCATCTGGAATCTCAAAAGACGGGAAGACTCAGTATAATGCTCTTCTGAATTTGACCACAAAGATTTAGCTGGTGTAAAATCAACGTGGTAGTAGATTTATGATTAACAGTAGCATCTGCCCTAGTTAAAATGATAATAATAAGTCGAGAAACTCAGTCGGGCTCGTATTGAAGGGACAGAGCTTCTTTTAGCCTCAAGATATATAACTATTACAGGGTCGAACTACGGGTAATATGCAATCGCCACATGTGACTGCTCTGGTTCTCACACCGCTATGAGTGGCATTGGACGGCAAAGAAATGAAAGGATAGACGTTGGATAATGACATGAATAAAGCATGTTGCTGTTAGAATTAACCACGCCAATTGGGCAATACATTCGTGTCTATTATTCTAATTGCCACCACAGTTGTTTATTTGTATAAAAAAATCAACCGTGGGCTCAACCAAGTAGTAGACCTAGGAACACCTTTATAGTACAACCGTTTTTTGGATACAACCAGTGGCATTGCAAATGCAGCCCCGTGTCATACAACTAACTTTACTCTTCTAGGCAGAACAACCTTGAGAGGCAACAGTTGTTACATGGTCCCCGCCGCGGAGTGCGGCGAGCTACGTCATTACCGGAGTATCGATACTACTCCTAAGTCCATTGCGACTCGGTCAGGCTTTTTCTTTTTCCTCCTTCATTGTCCTTTTGTTTTTCCATTAAGCGTTGCGTTGGACAAATTTTGATGATCGGACGCGAGTCACGAATTGCTTACCGTGGGGTAGTGACAAGGTTCCATCGCTCATACGCCAACACTCCACAAGCTGTCACTCGCGAGATGTAAGCAATGTCATTTGTTGTTCGGAGATACACAGGCAAGGATTCACCGGACCACTAAGTCTACTGCATGTGGGCAGTAAAGCGTACGCTTCATTCATCAACCCCAGTGGAAGGCGAGACCCCGGGTTTAACAATATTTCTTCAATATTGCCCGGTGAAGGTGGCGATGACAGCGATCGAAATGGAAGCGAACATCTCTAGCGCCACATGGTTGATAAATGGAAGATCGTTCAAGATTTTGCTGACCCCTACGTTTGGTTATCCATGTGATATATTATAAAAGTGACATTCCCCATGTAATACCCCATATTCTGCACAAGAAATAACACATCGGTAACGAACGAACCACCGGCGTCGGCGGATCCCTTTGCCTTTGAGTATCATAGGCCTGAAATTGTGTACCGACGGGGAATCTAGCCAACCACTGCAACGTCGGCTCTGCCTGAGTGACGACTAGGCGGGGCTCGGTACGCAACTGGGGCGTTATGGCGCTTTAGGGGATGCTCCAATACAGCCCGTTTGGGTATCATCATCGATCTCATTCCAAGTATCATATGCATGGGAATACTGGTGATAATAGTACCTACAAGCTGTATCGTACAATTGTTTCATCGCATTAATTGTAGCTGCGTAGGTCTATTCCTGGTGATCCGCTACCAGCACGAGTCAAGTAAGCATTCTTGAACCTTTGCAAGAAATCCTTGCAGGCTCTCATGAACAGTCAATACTTCTATGAATCGTGGAGGTTTGGGTCGTCGATGTAGATGAGATATCGCTGGACAATTCGCCATCAAACACTTTTTTTGTCTTTCCCTGACAAGTCATAAATTATTTCACTTGGCCACTTTGGCCACCCACATCGTGCCAACACCCCCCGCATCCTTGGGTGGGTTGGCTAAGCTGGAGATTGGACGATGAACAATATGATCGACACCATGGTGTTACGAGACCCGCTTATTAGTGTCATGATCCAGCCTGTCGGTTCTAATCCGCTCTGTGCTACCCCTGAGCTAATCTCAAAAACTTGGCGCTTGATGATCAAATTACTTTTTCTTGAAGGCATCTTCTGCACTGTTTCGAACATCAGTTTCACCATTTTCTATTCGCCGGGTTTCCTTTCTTTTCAACATGTTGCTACTACAGACTTTGAATACGGACAAATTCTTACCGAGCGCCCCTAGATTGCCATTTTTTGTCGTTCTATTAGTCTAGCCAGTTCACAAAGGTGGCATCGGAAAGGATATCAACTGGTAAATTTGCCAGAAGATTTAACACCCAAATTCATGCATATTCTGGGTTCACCAATTGTATAACACTGGCTGAAATTGCGTGCATCCACGGGTAAAATAAGTCGGTTTCAGGACACCCACCAAAAATATGTCTCCGTATGGAAGCTGTTTGCAGTTGCGGTCGTTGGCCCGCCCAATGCAAATGACACAGGTCATTGCAAGTAACCAGAGCAAAGAAAATGTGGAATCGTTGATCTGATGGTGTTAAATTGCTGTATGTCTTACATCAAATGCTGATCTCATCGGGACTCTTCGTTCCAATGCAGCCCCTGCCGCACTAATCCAATAAGTCATTAATTTTATCGCCAAGACCTGTGCCACACGCCGACACAGCTAGATTAAGCTCATTCAGGAATGAGTTGCCTCTGCACCCACGAGAAAAAAGCATGCAATGATCCTGGCGTCTGGGAGAACAAATCTTAATGCAGATGACTGGCCATAATTGGCATATAACGGTCCATTTTATGATACCAATTGATCTAAAGTTTGACATATCTGCATGTAGAAGATCTTGTATTTGCGTAAGTTGTAAAACTGCATAGTGCTGGCGCAGTCAGTACTCATTTAAATTTGATATTTTATTTTGGATGCGCAAATCGTGCATCTAAAGCCGCTGTAAGAGGCCGTTGGCATTAATACCTGTTCCGTCCAAAAAATTGGTATCAACATTGTAATTCAAGGCACGAGGAATTGCCTTACAAATTCTTCTAATTATAGGTTTTGCATTGTTACTTTCAATTCCCAAACCTCGGGTAAAGATTCTACTCGATATTCTCTGTTAACAAACGGGTTCAAGTTTCTTACACCAAGTCGCAACGTAGAAAGTCCACACCACGACCACGACGATTCTCATTTGTGTTTGACTTGCGCAAAAAATACCCCCCGACAAAATGAATACCAACTTCGACCTATAGCCTTGAAATATAATATGCAACAAGGAACTTTGATCAGATAATCAGGTATCAATTCTCAACTCCGGATTCCTACGAATGGATCCGGTCTCGCAGTTTAGGCAGATCTCCGTCTCTCGTGTGCAATAATTTAACGCAACCCTGCCTTCACGTTTACAGCGAGAGACTGAAATGTTGTTATCACAAGCTATGATTCCAGATGCATTGAGAAGCTCTTGATTTCTGTAACTATGGAAGGGATCTATCTAGGTCTCTTATAGCTGCTGTTGCAGCTAGCTGTCGGAGGCCGCGGCAGCCGGCTTGAGGTCATAAGGTTCGATCGTCATGACGATCACGACTTGGCCTTGATGCTCAATTGGCCGGGCCCGGCCGGGCCTGTAGTCAATAGATAGATAATTCGGGCTCTTGTGTTATTTAGTATGGTGTTTTGGGGCCGACTGCGGCCTTGACCATCTTCCTATTACCCTAATCCTGATACCGGCTATTCCGGGCATCTGACTTACGTAGCAGCCGTCGGCTGAGGCTATTGAGACCACCTGTGAGTTTGACAGTTGTCGTCACTATCAAGGGAAACCACCTGTTTTGCTTCTCATACTAATAGGGAAATTGCGAATCGGAATGAATTAATCTGGGCGGCGAAGTCATCTTCACTATTAATTTGGGGAAGATAAAGTTCCATATCTCCCATTGACCAGTGCATTAAGATAATCGTCGCAAAGGCGAGGGCCGTAGTCCAAGACAATATACCAATCACCATTGCGGCAAAAGATCTAGCATTTGATTTGTGTAAAAAGAATCAACCATATGCTCATTTAGGTCATAAACTTAGAAGCATCTTAATAGCCTAGCCATTCTTATATATATTTAATAATATTAAGAATGTAGTCTTATATTATTACCACACATTAAATGCTGTAGTACCACTGGCAAAAGTGAAAAGTGCCCTGCATCAAAACTGGCATATTTTATGTATATCTGCATTGCAGCAAGTGTGTCGTTAACTTTATTCCAAAGTAAAAATAATGTTATCATATTTTTATTGGATTTTTAATGAGAATGTAGATAAATTAATGATATCATTTACTATGGTTCGCTATACAACAATGCTAACCTAAAATTGTTCATAGGGCCGATGGTCGGCTAGATGTATTTGTTTCCATTGTACTCATAGGTTGAGAGTCGCTATTTTCTCGCGCCTTGCCTTCCCATCGTTTTGGCCTACTGCAACCGCCGTTCTCTTTCCGTCCGAATCATCAATCCATTTGAGAGGCCCTGTGGGAATGCTGTTATGCGATGGAGCCCATTGAAGGGCTTTGACTAGTCCTTCATCAACAGCCGGAGTCTTGTTCTCTTTCAACTCAAATTTCCCACCGTATTGAACAGGTATGGATTCCACATTCATAAGGGATTGCAGTGTGGGCAATATACTATTCGATGGGACAAAGCGGACCTTCGCAGCAGTTACCGGATCAATGAAATTTTGGAATATGCCCCACAACGTACCGATATAAAACGGTGCGTTGATGATCTATTTTTCCAAGGTTAGTCTCTGCTCTTACTATTTCGAATGAAGCTCTATCGTCAGTTTTGCACATACATAAACTCGATCCATCACCTCTGGAAAGCAAATTGCTAAAACCTTGCTCAGGTCGGCAGCGTAGTCTTTAAAACGCCATGATAACTTCCAGTTGAGAGTGTCCATGTTGATGAGATAGACTGCGCCAGTGATAGGTTGCTCCGGATTTGGCCTGTCTTTCATTGCAGAGCAAAGCGGCAAGACAAACCGGGCCAGATAATCATGAGCAATCATTGCCTTTTTTGCACAGAAAGAGGTGAGCTTTGCATCGATGCCATTTTCGTTGCCAACTAAGGCTCCTCTCTCCAAATTGTACTTGTCGATGACTTCCAAGTCCACATCAGAAAGGTTGAGATGGCATAAAGGATAACCACGGTGATCCCGGCATCCATACCAACGAGGAAACTGATGCAAATTGTTAGTCACAGTAAAAATTATGCTAGCGTAGGGATTATTCTTACAAGTAATTGGTCATGCTCAAAGGCTTTCAAGTCAACATTGTCATACAGTTCTGGTGCTTTGACAGCAGTTCTGATAGCCATTGCCTCTTCTAACTGCTTGAGAGCATCATCAACTTTGAAGGATCGTGCCTTCAGAAATCGCCTGCTCAGATGTCAGCATGTCCGCTTTATTTACCATGTGCGAATAATATTTACAATAGAGTGACTTCGTCGTTGAACCCATCCGCAGCATCCTCGTCACCCAGCCCATGGGGCTTTTGGAGATATCCCTGTTCGTTACAAGCTTTTGTAAAGGCCTGAAGCTGAGAATTTTGATCATCTGTCAATTCAGATAGTGGCGTTGAAGAGGGTACATCGGTTGCCATTTTGAGGTTCCAAGAAGTGTCGGTGATGCAGTATGGTGGTATAAGGACAGTGTTTCGGTTTATTTTAGATTGGTTCCAGCCGTGACTATTTAAATCTTTTCCTTTGATGAGTAATAAGACATTTGGATCCACACTGGATACGCCAGTGTCGTGGCAGGAACGGCGTGAACCAGTGAAACAATTAGTTTATTTAAAACCTAGGTGGCTTGGATTTTGGCACTATGGATACCCTAGTGTCTGCAATTTAAATGTTATACCAAAATTGTACATTTTATGAGAAAATGTAGTTTGATGCGGATCTTTGGGCTAAAATATATGGCTTTGCCTATTACCGGTATCCCTTTCACGATACGCGCTAGATTGATTTGCATCAAGATTCTTTACATGAAGCGCTTTCCATGCCGTATCTATTAAGCCCTGAAATTCGACGCAATTCAATATTGTATAATCGAAAATTCCACATATGCCAGGCGTGACTGGCCATTTGTAAATTTGCCTTAATAATTTCCTGAGGATGCCTACAGTGTACGGAATGCCTAAGTAGTCGAAGTGTCACCATATATGCATGGCCATGTACACTCTGTGGAACCCTATCTAGTTCTAACGCCATGTGGGAATACTAAACGTAAATTTGTACTAGATCTATACCAAACCACGTCTGAGTACATGCCTAGTATTTAGGATTTTCTTAGGTAAGTGGAGGCGGAAATGCTGGATGTGAATCGGAATCGCATAATACTACCGTAGATATCCAAAAGTCATAATATGGTGTTTGAATTATCCATTTAAAAGGCATCGGGGTTAGATCACACGTCTGCGGATCTCAATCTTTGCTGATGGGTCCGAATCAAGGTTGACGCCAACTACCTTAATTTTTGGCTCTTTGCCCTTGATGGCCCTCCACTCGTAGTTGAGAACCAGCTGTGCCAGAATAATCTTGATTTCGGCCGCGGACAAGAACCTACCAGGACAAGCATGATTTCCATGTCCGAATCCTAGGTGGCTAGGACCAGTAGTGACCAACTGGGCAATGTTTTCTTTTCCAGGCATCTGTCGCATTTTCAGGAACCTGTCCCCAATGAAGGTGTGCGGCTCGGGGTAAATAGTCTCATCCCAGTGCCTTTCCGCTGAGACGCCGATCACGGTGCCTTGGGGCAAGACAGTACCATCCTCCAAGGTTACCTCTGAGGTAACTTCGCGAGGCATACATACTAGTAGTAGAAACACATATTAGCATTTAATCAGTAAGGCCAGGATGAGTACTTGTCACGAAGAACTCTTACCAGTAAGAATGGGTTTGATTCTCTGCGACTCCTTGATGACACTGTCAAAAAGCTTCAGATTATATAGTGATGTCTTGGACCATCCCGTTTCTCCAACGACCTGGATGGCTTCTTCTCTGAGGCGCTCAATCATCTCGGGGTCACTAGCGAGGTCATTCACCACTTGAGTTAAAAGATCGGTTGTATTGTGAACAGCTGCGATGGAGAGCCCCAATTGCAAGTCAACCCGATCGAAAGTTCGACCATTGGCATACGTATCGGACCACTCAATGCTATCGTTGTACTGCACTGGGGTTTCGCCCCTCGCAATGGCAGATTTCTTCTCTTCTTGCCGCTTTTCAATAACAGGCCGCACAAGGTCTCGTGCCTGTTGCACTTCAGCACGGAGGTTGCGACAAGGCGGCAAGAACCAATGGACAAAAGGGCGGGAAAATGCATGGAACATGCGTAAGGATAAGGAGGCAATGAGACCTGTCCGGATATGGCCAACAGCAATCTTAAGCCATGCCGGGTTACGACATAGCTCTTCTCCAAGAAATACACGTGCGGAGACTCGGGCCACAAGGAGATTAAGTCGCTCCTTAATTGGCACTGATTGCCATTCTATAAAGAATCAATATGCATATGAGTTGCAGCAATTCAGAGGATCGTACCTTCGTTATGAGGTAAGTTGAAAATATCCTCTATGGCCATTTCACTCTCCTGTGGTAGAGGCTCTAGAACGCTAGCTGGGGCGCTAGTGTCAGATGATGCGCATCTATAACGGAGGAAATCTTATGGGATTCACGCTACATACCAAGGTCCTTTGTCAGTTTGTATTTGCACATGTCCAGGACAACCGGCAAATCCTTTAGCCCGCTCCGGAAACCCTCGAATCCAGGAAGGTCATGCGCGATAAACTACAGACCGTCGTTAGACTTTGACATGTGGAGGAATGGGTAGAAATTCACCTGTGCCACCACTTTGCTAAAGTCCAGCCTCTTGTCATTTCTAATCTCATCCACGTAGTCCGGAGGTAGCACTGTAAGTAGGGTACCTGGACCAAGAATGCGAAATGGCTTGCCGCCAGATCGCTCAATCGCCTTGTTGAGAGCCAACCTCCCATCATAATAGAAGTTGAACTTGGGCTGGAGGTTGAATACATCCCACCACTTGCCCTGATCAACAATCGGGAGATTTGTTACCGACTTGTTGGGGCTATTGCGGGATGTTCTTTTCAAACCTAGCAAAGTCAATACGGCCACAAAGAGACAGCCGAGCAATTGGCTTGTGCCCAAGGGCATCGACACAAGGTCCGTCAATTGCATCGTTGCGATGGCTAGGCAGGCAGCCTGAAAAGGGATAATCGCCAAATGGCTAGAAGAATTCGGTTTGCTGTGCTTGTAGCTGTCATATAATTCAACTCGAGCCAATTTTAACCACGCCTCTTCCTATCAAGGCACATTCAACCTTTCCCAGTTTGTGGTTTGCAGAATGAATAAAACTAGAGAATTCGGCAAGCCCGACTACGCCCGCCATTTCCAGGAGGCATTAGTCATAGCATGGTACAGACATCAACCCCAAAATCACGTCAGGGCAGATAGATACTATTCGCAACCCCTTGACGGTCTGAGTCATGCCCACAAAGCCAATGCCAGTTTCGAGATTACGTCAGGTCGACAGAGAATATGCCCGACACGGGGCAGTGGGCATGAGCGCTGAAAAAAAAACATTACAGTATCGGGTGCGCCCTATCGTGCTGTAATGCTTCCCACGATCGCCTATCTGAGGGAGCTAGTCAAGATGGGCAAGTGGCTGGAGACCCTCTCCTTCTAGACGGGCGCAAGACGTAACATCCTGAGGGCGCTATAATTAACTAGAGAGTGGAACCGCATCCCATATCGCCGGCCCGAATCAACACTACGCTAAGACGACCCGCTAGCTATCAAGCAAGGGTGGGGCTTTGACATCCCGCGAGACACCTCAGCCCACTTCATGGGTCTGACGGAGATTGATGCCCACCGCTGAGGCTGCTGGGGAGACTGTGCTGAACTATATTCTGTATAGCTGCTACACCATGGGGTGGACAGTGTTGCACGCAAGCAGAGTAAGCATAATCTGTTGCGTTAGGGTCATTACCGTGCCGCTAAGAACCGTGGCCTGAATTTAGTAATGTGTGGTATTTGATCTTCCTGTCTCTGCGAAGTGTTATGCGGCGTGTGCGGATATTGTGTCTGGCCGGCAATTGCAACACCGACACCTTTTGCCCAAACACGGCGACTCAAAAGAACTCCAGCACTACAATTGACTAGTTTTTTTAATACGGGTATTTCATTATTGGTTAGGAGAGACCGGCAGTAGGATTGCAAAAATGGCTCTGTCGATTTGTCGATATTTGGCTTGGGGCCCAGACAGGCCGAGTGCTGTCTGCATAGCAATAGGGTGCTTTTGCATTGTGAGTTGTACCGTTCAATTTTAGCTCAAGGTCAACTCAGAAAAAGAATAAGGGTTCTCATCTTCCATTTAGGTTGCATTATACGTGATAGGGACGATTTTTTACAATCTGTTTTTCCATCCCCTTCGTAAATACCCCGGCCCAATGCTATGGGCATCATCACGGATCCCCTACGCAATCACTTGTGCTACCGGCCAGGGATGCAGAAGAATCTTGCAACTGCACAATAAATACGGAGATATTGTTCGGGTTGCCCCAAATGAGCTTTCAATCTGCTCTCCAGAAGCCTGGAAAGAAGTCTTTGGGCGCCGCAAGACAGCGGCCGGTGAAATAGCCAAAGACAGTGTGCACTATGCTGAAGCCAAAGACAGCATTCTTGGGGCGCCCAAGGACAAACACACCCAGCTCAGGCGCATCCTGATCCGCGGGTTCTCAAACCAAGCTATGCTGGACCAAGAGCAGCTAATCAAATCTCACATCGACCAATTGTAAGTCACGATCGGATTGATTTGTTGCCGACAGAAGCGCAATGGACCTCATGCAATGATGTGTAGGTGACTAAGTATTTTTATCCAGGTTCGGAACATTGAGTGAGCACGAATCAACGAGGGGATGGGACGTACCAATTGATATGAATAAATTATTCGATTTCATCTCTTTGGACATCATTACAGATTTGGGGTTTGGCGACTCATTCCATTGCCTGCAGACTGGCGAGTATCACCCATGGGCAACGTTTTTCTTGGACGCTTTGCAGGGCATCGCATTTGCAACCGCCGTAAAGCAGTTCCGACTCGTGTTTAAACTACTCATGGCCATGGCTCCCAAGTCTCTCATCCGGAAGCATGAAGATATGGTCCAATTGACCAACGCCATGGTGGAGAAGCGACTAAATGAGGCCGATCGCCCTGATTTTATTCGAGCCATGAGCCAACCCGTGTCTGGATCGGAGGCGGGTGCCCCTACCATATTCCTACTTGTTTTTGCCACTTTACAAGCGGCGATGTGGATACACCAGCTAACCCAACACCTTAGAAACCCCTGACCGTACATGAGATTCAGGCAAACGCACAGATCCTGACTATGGCCGGCTACGACACAACTGCCACAGCCCTAGCCGGGGCAACATTTCTATTGGCCAGACATAGTACCGTAAAGGCAAAACTGACAAAAGAAGTACGGAACGCATTTCAAAACGAGTCTGAGATTGACATTATATCCACTAAAAACCTCTCGTACTTGACGGCCGTCATTAACGAAGCAATGCGACTTTACCCGCCTGGTGCGTCAGGCATGCCGCGCGAGGTACCTAAGGGCGGGGATGTTGTCTTTGATCAATATATTCCTGAAAGAGTAAGTGAAATATTTCACGGCATGTTCATACGTGAAGTGCATATCGACCAAGTCAATCTAGAACGTATGAGCTGATTGGGCGCTGGCTTTATACAGACAATTATTTCCCTTTGGCAGTACGCCATCTATCGCAGCGCAAGAAATTTCTCTCGGCCGGATTCATTCCTTCCGGAACGATGGCTCACTAATGAAAGCCAAACGTCCTGTTTCAACGACCGCAAAGAGGCTTTCCAGCCCTTCTCATTCGGGCCTCGCGATTGCATGGGCCGCAAGTCAGTTCCCACCCTGCACATCTCCTCCCATTTGGCAAAGTAAGAGCTAACATGGAAATAATTATGAAGTCTTGCGTTTGCTGAACTTCGCATCATATTGGCCAAGCTTGTTTGGAGGTTTGACTTTGAGTTGGCTCATGAGTCTGATCAGCTTTGGATGAGCGAACAGAAAAATTACTTGTTATGGGAGCGAGGTCCACTCAACATTCGGCTTAGATGTCGGGAAGAATAGATTAACATGCAAGGTTATTACTAGGCCAAGATCTGCGCGCTTTGCACACTGGCCGAACTTGTAAATATTTACCGAAGCCCTGGTGCAAAGGTCATAGAGTAATCCCGATCCTATTTAACTTCTTAATCGTCATGGTTACGGCCCCACAAGTTGGCTATATTGCTTGTGCTGATTTATCATCGATAATGTGTTGTGTAGCAACTAGAATGCTTTCGAACTAGACCACACATCACTTCTGGTCTATACTTGCATTTCGGTGACTGACGTACATGCTCACTGAAACATCTTCGCAGTTGCAATTGCACACAATAGATATAATTCTCATATGAGTCAATTTTTACCATGTATAGATAGATATATGAGTTACGTCATCATGTGAACGAATTTATTTACTGTCAATCACCATATTATCCAGGTCCAATTCCTCCCTCCTTCTCCGCATCTGCATCCTAGTCTTCGGGTAAACTGCATTCAACACTCCCAGGTTGATAATGTGGCTTCCCTCGCCCATGAACTTCCATTCATACTTGAGAAGAATGTGAGCAAGCAGAATCTTGATCTCATTGGCAGCAAAAAATCGACCTGGGCAAGAATGTGAACCATGCCCGAAGCCGAGATGGTGAGCGCTGGTGCTGACAAAGGAAGATTGCGATCTCCTCTCTGGGTCCTCGCGCATACGAAGGAAGCGGTAGCCATCAAATTCATCGCCTTTCTCGTAAAAGGACTCGTCCCACATGTGAGTGGGACCCACGCCAAGCAGCGTGCCTTTGGGAATAACCATTCCGTTAGAGAGTTGATAGTCTTCTACGGCGATGCGGTTGAGGAAGCCTAAGTGGTAATTGGGAAATTAGAAGTCATACTCGTCGGGAGGAAACATCCAGAGGGGTACAAACAGTTGGCAACGGGGTTCATTCGTTGAGTCTCCTTGAGCACGCTGTCCATCAATTCCAAATGGGCTAGTCCCGCATTGCTGAGTCCGTGAGAGCTCAGAACTTTGATAACTTCCTTTCGGAGGGGCTCAATTAGTTCTTCATGCTCAGTCAGTGCAAGGAGCGTCTTTTCTAGTAGATCTGCAGTGGTATGAATCGCGACCATGGCCAAGGTGATGTGTACCGTAGCCATATCGAACTTTTCGCCGAGCGAGCTCAGAGCTTGGTCAAAGGCGTACTCTACTTGTTCGCCATTCTTCTTTGCAAGTTCCAATTCAGCCTCTCGCTGCTCCAAGATGGGCTTAATTACCTTGCGGCAATTGACAAGGTTCCGGCGCAGCAACCAACAGGGAGGAAGCACCCACTGAACGAAGCGTTTACTCCATGTTGGGAAGAATCTCAAAGTGATACTAGTGATTAGGAAATGCTTGGTGTAGTTGACCATTGCCTTGAGCCAAGCTTCGCTTCTGCAAAATGTTTTGCCGCCAAAGACTCGCGACGAGGTTCGGGCAACAAGGTGAATAATGGTTTCGCCTATTTGGAACTCTTTCCACTCTGCGCAAATCCAATCAATTTCTGTGCAGATAATTAAATGACGGGGCTAGGCAAACTAACCAGAAGAATCGGAGAAAATTACTGACAGACTTTCTGAAACCTCTCCAGAAATGGACGGTATCATCTTTCCTAGAGATGAGTTAGTATGTGAGTTTAAAGATAGTGGGTTACAAAAAATTACCCAAATTCTTGGTTGTTAAATGTTCCTTCACTAATCTCAACATTGGCTCGCCAACCACATCACCAATTGGTTCAAACCCTTTTAATGCGCCGTTTTGGACCTACCTACAAGTTAGTGTCTGCATGTTATATTTTTACTTTCCGGCACTTGACCAACCTCCTGAATAGCTGCTAGGCTGCTCATTTTTGGATTAACACGGATCTCGTTGATCATGTGGGATGGCACAATCAATGCTTTACCCAACTCCATATTGAGCCAATACGGTGTGCCATGGTATGTCTTCGCGTATGAGGCGAAATGTGCCCTGGGAGCCCTGATAAACTCGGCTACACGCTTTAGGAAAATGAATTCAAAAGCTCGTCTAGGGTTGGCAATCGGAAACCCTCCTTTACCGACGGGATTCTCTGCCATTGACAGGTAGGCGATGAGCAACACTGCCGTTGCCACAAAGTATAGCATCGATCCATCGCGTTCAACTGCGATGGCCTCGGAAATACGAGATCCAAGACGCTCGAGTAAAGGCATTGCGAATAGTCTCGAGACGGCTGGTAGAGGGACCGTAATCGTAGATTTAGCGCCAAGTTTCTCGACTTTCGCCAAACAACTAAATCTTACAACGCGGTATATACTCGAACGCATCCATTTCTTTATCTAGATGGGATTATTAAAATCGTCTTTTACTTGATAATCAAACGACATCATTCTCCTCCAATACTCATGTTATGTGATACGTACACGCCTTGCGGCGCACGGAACTCTAATCGTGGCCATGTAATTTCTCCACTTTCACGAGGTATAGTTCTCGATACTATCAACAAAACCACAGGGTATGGTTGACATCCTGGACTCTAGACCAAACTGAGGCAAATTTTAACTAATGCAAAGATTTTCAGGGATCGGCCAGGTTTTGATCTCCATACTGGCGATAGGGATTTTATGCCAAGGCTGATTCCGCACCAGTCTTATCCTGCGTCGGAATTTGCGTCGCCCCGCTCGGTCGGTTCACTAGCGCTTTGTTGCTTCTTGTAAATATCTATAAACCAGTGTAAAATCCGCGGAATTGGCACTAGCAATCTTGAATTGAATAGCCACCTAAGTAATTGGTTGTCATCCAGGAAGAGAATCTCACAAAGCCTTCCAAAAATCCCACCTGGGTTTTGACAGAATCCTGACCCAGTTATCCGAGACATTCTCTAGACATTATTGGGAAAAGAGTCTGGAAAGAATGTATGGACTGGTAATCATCGGCAGTAACCCTTTCGGTAAGCTGTCGAGCGTAATAAACTGATTAATGACATCCCACATCCCGGAATTGAACTGTCAATCACACATCCTTGCAGCTAGTGGAAATGTTTTGGAATGACACCTACAACATTGTATGCCAAAACTTGCCATCCACATCCACTCCCGTGACCAATGCGAAACTAGAAACTAGACAACAGGCTGGGTTCGCCCTATTGTAGTAATCATTAATCGCCCGATTAGCCAGCCTCCCAGGGATATCATGTCCCGGTAAACTGTCTGGGAATAGCCGCTACGGCCGCTACTGGGGTTGCCCTGTCCTCTACCCCTAACCCATGACCCACAGTGAATCCCGACCCGACTGTTGGGAAACTGCGGACATCTGATACATCGTGACGGATTGATTCGCTATGTAGCATTGTCTGTTGCGAAAATTCTAAATGGAGCCGGGGCTGATACGTGGAGAATGCAACGGTGACATAAGTCTTCAGGTTTCTAGATTGATCTAGCCCAGGTGCTGAGTGGAGAAAGGGGCCGAGTGCCAGGCCTGCCCTTGCAGACTCGCTCGACATCTTGATAACGGTGCCCGGACACCCCACCAACAAGGACCAGCCAGGGCGGGAATATTAGGCGCGTCTATATGCCGACTGGCGGGCGAATTTCATGCATTAAGCAACAAGGCTGCGGTATAAACTCGTAAGATGGAGTTCTTCATTAGCCCTCTACATCTCTCTCGCAATTTATGGGGCCAAGCTCGTCTCCACAGCGAGTCTGGATTTTCGGATCAATACGACACTGTTCCAGGGGACCAAATATTAGGTCCCTAGCTCAAAACTTTATCCCCTTACCATGTGGAACCTCATCACTTATCCAGCACTACACGTGTCGGATTTCATCTGAAAAGTTGTCTTCCACGAGGCAAAATATCATATCTGTACAATAAGCGCAATCTAAATGCAAGGACCAGCACATTGTATGAGTCATGCCGCAGTGTCGCAGTATTCCGAGATAATCGCAATCAATTCGTAAAAATAATCAGCACGCTGTTGACGTTTAGTTGCTTACTAAATGCTTCATGGTAAGGCCAGTTTTAGATAACATTGCTACTACTAATATGAGGTTTCTCATTTGGCTTGAAATAACATGACCTGGGCTCGTACGATTAGGGGGAATTTTGTCTGATTGACGAAAACTAGTCCAACTACATACGTAAAAAATACTGCTACAATCGGCTCACCACGTACCGCGTCTTGTGGAAGCAGACATTACCACTTCATTGCAGAATTTGTCACCATGCCTTGTTTTTCCGCCCCAGTTCGTCCTGAACTGCGGGCTTCATCGGCTTCGCGATCCAGATTCCCGGTTAACCTACATCAGAATTATGAGTTGTGCGTGGAAGCAGCAAGGGGGATGGAGAATGAGTACAACAAGATCATGTCAACAAACATAGAATCCAGGACACTAGCAAACATTCCTGGGCTGGGGGTTGTGCACCCGATGGCGCTGACAATTCCAAACTGTCTACCTGAGAGGCTGGCGGCCATAACACGCTTTGCAGATTTCACCATTCTCAACGACGATTACTATGACTTTGCTGACAAAGAAGAGGTGAGATTGAAAGCCTTATATGCATAGGATTTATCAAGGAGTCATACTAACCTTTGACCTTCAGATTCAAAATGTTAACAATGGCATCCAGAGTGCAATTGATGACTTCTCATCATCTGGCGCCAAGCCCGCCCCGTCCAACTCCAATACATTCAAGTCAAAGCAAATCCAAGCTGGCTTAATCCTTGACCTGATGGATCTTGACCAGGAGTTTGCCATGGATATCATGTCCTCATACAGCCAAGGCCTAGAAATCGCCACCTTTGCTCCAGATGACCTCAAGACTCTGGAGGAATATCTTCCAGTGCGCAAAATTAATTCGGGACTCGAGTAAGTTCAGGCAGATTACATGCCATCAATTGGTGATTTTTCAGGGTTCAATTTCTGATTTCAACATAGTGTAACTGCTGAAATGTCCTGTTTTGGCATGGGGATCAGGGTATCCCGTGAGGAGAAGGACAAAATCCGCGAGGTTGTTGACTTGGCCACTTTCGCCATTACAGTTGTCAATGACATCCATAGCTGGCCCAAGGAAATCAAGTGCCATCTTGAGACTCCGGGATCCAGCCCGCCCTTTAACGCCGTTGCCGTACTCATGCGCCATGGAGGCTACTCCGAGTCCGAGGCTTTCGAGGCTCTGTACGCCAAACAGGCTGAATTGGAAGAGGAGCACCTTTGTCTGCTTGAAGTCTTCAGACAACGAGCAGGTGGTAGACTACCAGAGAATCAGGAGCTATACATTGCAAACACGCAACAGGCAGTCTCAGGCTCAGAGCTATGGAGCATCTTCACTACTAGATACCCATCCAAAGCGGATTTGAAGCAGCCAGATGTGGAATTCGTCAATGGAAGATTCCAATACGTCTCTGATAATGTCAACATGGAGTCTGAAATCTCTTGCTCTGAAGCCTCGGTATCAGTCAAGATTGAGAAGCAATTCGACTTGCTGGATTTGACTTCGCTCAACAATCGCCCTCTGACTCCGCCATCCTCATCTAATACTCCCAGAGATAGCGATGATGAAGGAGAGATGACCAGCAAAAACACGAAAACTGACAGGCAGGTCATCAATACACCTAGCCCAGATCACGCAAGCAAGAGAACAAAGGTGGCTTTACCTGATGGGCCTGAATTCCACACATACGCATCCCGTGTGGCGGCTGCTCCTGACCATGTAAGTAATATTTACACCTGTGCATTCATGTTATTGCCCACAGAAATACTAATTCTTCTCCTAGGCCGTAATTGCACCATTCAAATACATCGCCTCTCTGCCCTCGAAAGGCGTAAGGGACACTTTTATAGACGCACTCAATTGGTGGCTAGAAGTCCCCGATGATTCATTGCGTAGCATCAAGGCAATCGTCTCCATGCTTCACGACTCGTCGCTAATGTAAATTTCATCCTCTTTCAAGCTCTGAATAGAAGCACTAACAAATAACTACAGTCTAGACGACATTGAGGATGATTCTACACTGCGAAGAGGTAGTCCTGCCACACATATAATCTACGGAACTGCACAGTGCATCAATTCAGCAAACTACATGGTTGTCATGGCATTAATGGAGCTCCAAAAGCTTCATAATCCCGCTACAACCGCGATATTCCTTGGTATGCACATTTTCATCACGTTTGACCCTTAAATTGGACATTGATTGGAATTCTAACTTGAACACCTGAACGATAGAGGAGTTGGAGAGTCTCTTCCTCGGACAGAGCGAAGATCTCTTCTGGAAATATCACGTCGATTGCCCGACGACAGAACAGTACTTCGAGATGATTGACAATAGTAATACTTCCCCGTGACATCACTAGAAATGAGTGGTCTCAGAAGCTAACAATTATTGCTCAGAAACTGGTGGCCTCTTCCGATTGTGTGTCCGCCTATTACAAGCGGAATCTACCAGAAGCGAGTGGGTTAACATCATGTTGCATAAGTCATAACGGCCTGCTAATTCATTTACTCAGCGTACTTCATCTTGATCCCAGACCGTTTGTGCGCCAGCTCAGTTTGTACTTTCAAACCCGTGATGACTATCAAAATCTGGTGTCCGATCAATATGCAAAGGAAAAGGGCTTTGCTGAGGATCTTGATGAGGGTAAAATATCGCTGCCAATGATTTACACCCTACAGCGGGTCAAAACGCGACCTGAGATCATGGGCATCATGAAGCACAAAAAGCCCGGTCCGATGCCTCTCGAACTGAAGCAGTTTATTGTGGCTGAGATGAAGAAGTCTGGGGCTTTGGAAACGACGCATGACCTGCTCCAAGGAATGCAAGACGACTTGATTACTGAGTTGAAGAGGTTGGAGGGTGAGTTTGGGTCAAAAAACCCGACGCTAGAGTTGGTTTTGAGAAAATTGTGGATTTCTTAGGGTAGTAATGATACAATGTATTTTTTTTTGGAAATTAAAATTTGATATATATAGCAATTTAGAAGATTCGAAGTTGAAGGGTTTCTTGCAATTACTTAACTTGATATAGTGGATCAATTGTGTAGACTCCATCTCTAAAGCACAGTGGTATCAGGTTGACAGCAGTTCCTGAAAGGATTCAATTCAAAATTTCTTAACGTAATTCTCATTTCAAGTTTACGGGACTTATTGTCTTAATTAATAATAATCAATTCAGTCACCATGATGTTGAGAAGTGATCACTGGTTATCCAGCAAAGGGGGAGTCCGGCTGTAGGGTATTCTGGGTAGCCTGCACTTTGCTCCACCTATGTGAAATGGTCGCCAAGGAGATGAGCAACTCGAACCTGGCACAAATATAAATAAATACACATTGAAGAAGGGGCTTTTTTTTTTGAGAGGGGGGGCTGATGACGGGTATACATTGTTTTTCGGTGTATGTATATCAGATACTCAAGTAGATGGGATCCAGTCAGTTAGTTATGGAAGTATTCCACGGTCATCTGCATCACTGGGGGCAAGTTTCCCTGTATAGCGTAGCGTATCATTCTCTACCCATGTCTGGTATCCACTTATCCAGAACTTAATACCCTCAATGAACCCAGTTAGATTCACAGAGGCGTGTGGTATAACCGGATTGGAAATCTTTATGAATTGTTTAGTCTCAGCAATCATGCGGCGGGAGGTATATTCAATCCCCTCCTGCAACGTATGACCCTGTTATGCATATATCAAAGCCATATTTCTGAACTGCCCAGGTTGTCGGATCTCTACCTCGAGGCTTTGGATATCGTTACTCCAGCAGACAATGTTGTTGGCAAGGAGACAGAGCTTGAATGTCAGGACCAAAATATTCATTTGCAATAATCTCACCAGGGCTTCCAATGTCGGATAACGCAAGACAGGGATTCATGTCACCTGTATGACATAGTATTGTTTCATATTGAGTCATCTCCATAGGCCTCGATTGAAGTTGATTGTGTATTTGGAGTCTTCCCTGGTGGCCCAGAGTCGCATACCTTGAGCATATCGGTCGAAACCGTCCACTGAAGTCATTTTGCGAAGCCGTTGGCTGACATCAAACCAAGCGAGCTCACCGTGAACAGGTTTAGAGCCTACCCTGCCAAAATGAAGGACGTCAATCAGAGCAGTCAAGTTTCGAAGCGCGTCAGATGTAACAGTCTCAACTCTATCAATAAATATGTCATCGACGAGAAAGAACCAAACAAAATAATCAGCAATGACTTGGAGTATATCTCGGCTAGAGTTGGGATAGCAGTGTGCAGCTAGAAAAGCATAACGAGTACGCGCCACGCGCTTGCGATACTCGTCATTAACCAAGATTCCATGTTTCTCTGCCCACTTGATCATTTGAGCTTCGACCTCCTGGGCATAAGGTGAACACTTAGACCCCAAAGGATATTTAAAGGTGGGTATTTGAAGGTTGTGGAGCTGATTTTCTGTGTCGAAATCAAGTCTTTTGTTAGACATTGTGTCGTTTCTAGCTAATTATGGGAGAGGGAAATAATGTATCATATGGTATTGTAGAGAGATGAAAATGGTTAACGTGTGGAGTCTTGTATATGATTATAATCCTTGGAGTCTTGATGGCAGTTTTGTATAGCGCTTATTTTATTGTAGTGTTGTACGGTAGGAAAGGGTAGCTGTGTTATATATTTATAAGCAATGGTAATTTGATAGAACCTTTAGTTTAGTTCAACGATTTATGCTAAATAAAACACTTTACCAAATGGTTCTAGATTATTCTATGTGTTAAGCGAGGGTTTGACTCATTGCTCATCTGATCAAAGATCTTCTCTTCTATCGGGCCGAGCACCTGAATCGTAGCAGATGTTTATCACATTATGTCTTTTAGGTCGAGAGCTAAAATCAATGCATGGTATCTATCACATCGAGTAAATGGGGAGGTTTAAATAATTACCCAAAGAAGCTTGCACCGTAGTTAAGACATCCTAGAGATTTAGGGAGAGAATATAGTCATTGTGGGATTCTTTTGTGTATTTAGCGTACTGTAGGTGAGTTCTTCGAGATTCTGCTAAACCAAATGTTTCCTTCCAATCGTGATAAAACCACCTCGTATCCTGCTTCCAGTTCATTACCATCCGAGCTAAAATGCTAGACGCTGAGGCTCATTGATGAATTACGTCTACTATCTTAAACAGCGGGCTAAATGACACTAGCTATGATGACTAGGGCTATTCGGAACTGCTTCTAGTGCAGACGCTTTATTATGATAATATTAGATCGACCTAAGCGTTGATCAATCAACACGCAAGACCGAAATCTGGCACAGGGCGATCCGGAGTAATTGCAGCCTTAAATTTAAAATGTGAATGGCCAACTGAGTTAGGCGTGGATACTCCGTTGCCAGTCTTTTTATCCGAAAATAGGTTAAATGACCATTCTCCACAAGCAACCCTCGGACTTAACGAGATAAAAGCTCGGTCTGAAAATTACCTGGAGTGTTTTAACATTGAGGGGGAATTTTTTAGCATGAGCCGAAAGAAACTATACTGACAGCTCATGACATGAGAATAGCACAGCTCGACTGCGGAGGGAGAGTAACACTGAAAAAACATCATATTTCCCAAGACCCTCGCATTTATGATGCGGTTTTCCTATTCTTTTGAAGCATTAAATCAACCAATACGGACTCAAATATTGGACGAAATGAACCCACTTGGAAATAAAGGCCGTCAAACTAGTGTCTCAGCAGTTTGGGTTGATGGCTTTGGGGATCCGGGTATGATACATAGATATATCATACTTTTAGGTTTATATAATGCAATCGTGGCACTCATTTTAATTAACAAAATAAATTCATCATTAAATAATTTCTATCTGAAAATCGCAATTTGCCTGCCTCAAAACAGCGACTAATTTTAAGTTAGGGGATTGTACCCAGCTAATACCTCCTTTCAAAATCTACACATATATATAGCAAAAAGGCGTGTTACCAAGTGTATCAAGAGTGTCCGCGATCTGAACCGTAGGTCCATTGACGCCCATATCTAGCAGGTCCGTCTTAAGGGCATCCCTACTTGGAGGTTTGTTTCCGAGTGTAATGGTACCGTGAATGTCGTTGGCTACATTTGGATGCAGAGCCTGCCAAATCCAGTACACATAATCGACCATGGCATGATGGAGGTAGAACACGGGGTCGTTGGGAGATGAGTAAAGGTCTGCCGAATCACCGCCCATAGTAAGATGACCGGCCGCATGCATACCGAGAAACTTGTCCTGGAAACGACCTTGTAACTCGTTCTGGAAGTCCTTTATGCTGCCCGAGGCTGCACCAATAGTAATGTTGTGTAGGTTGGTGGCCGTCATCCAATTGTCAATGGCGTACTTGCTGAGATCACGTCGACGACAGCGGGGGTTTGGACCCAATGGCCCGGTTGGACTTGCACTCATGCCGTCCATTGCTGGGGTAACGGGCCCAAGATTGGCTTGAATACTGCTCAGTGGTTAGCCATTTTGTTGTTAACAAGGTATGTTCAACTAGGCCTACTTACTCCACGAAAGGGCCATCCTTGACACAGCCGCCACCCTTACCAGGAGGGATAGGGATGTTTTTAACACCGGCCATGGTACCGTTATGAGGAAAGAAGGCACCATCGCCACCCATACTGGTTTCACTTCCGTCAAAGACGGCGGACTTGGAAAAATCAGACCCGTCGAACCAGTTCCAGTAAGGCTGATAGCCCTTGTAGCCGCACTCGTCTCGAAGTGCAATCTCATAGATGTAGAGAAAGTAGCGGTGCCAGGTCATAAAATTTCCCTGCGCCAAACAGTTAGCAATTATGTCTCACAAGTGTGATGAGAGAAAGGCATATCATCTCACAGTGGCGTGAATGGACTGGGTTTGATTAAGATGAACCGCGAGGAAGTCGTCATATCGAGTGACCGCGCCGGGAGCAAATGAAGGGTCAGCCTTGGAGGGCTTCGTCATTAAGCAACGCACGGCGTCTATGTAGTTTCTCCGTTCTTTCTTGGACAGGTGCTTCCTATAAGCGGAGTTAGTGGCACGCTCGATTACATATGCAGTTCAGCGATGTAGCCCACCAATCCCGGCGCACGATTGCGTTGGAGACAGAGCACGTATTCGTTGTATTCGATGCCCCATATGCATGACTCTTCAGGGCCCGGATTGCTTGCTTGTTCAAGTCTTGCAAGTTGTCGGTGGCAGACTTGTGAGGGAGTGCCAGCACAAGTTGCAATGTTGCTACGAGGCTAATGAGGGTTGCGAATGAGATCTGCATGGCGGCGCTAGTTTGCAAAAGATGGTGGTTGCAATACCAAAGACTCGAGAGAATACGCCGTCGCCGGGCTGCTCATCTTATACATGTTTTCCATGGCTTATTGTTCATAGCCGAGGGTTGCAGGGCGGAATTACTGCGACGCAGCTGATCGACTAGGCACAGCTGAGCTGCCTGTATGTCTTACAATGGCCCTGAATCCCCCGCATGCGCCACAACTTCGGGTTCCGCTCAAACACTGGAGCCCCGATCCAAACGATCTCATATTTTCAGCCTTATCTCGGGGACCGAAATGCTTGTTTAAAAACACCAGTTCGCTTAATGAGGATTCAAGTTGGATCAAAACCTCATGACAGTATTAGCTTATCGTTGAAGCTTAGTCTGGTGCCAACAGCAAGAATCTCGTGAACGAGCGCCTCAACTGTCCCCTCGCATACTAGCGCTTACGGGATAAGCGCTGGCGCCATGTCCAGTCTATGTAACATGCAGTGGCAATGTTTTGCTTATGTCCATTTTGGGGCCAACATGCCACATTATGGCAGTGCAATGAGCCTGAAATAATTTACCAACTTCCGAGTCAATTCGGACCGAGAACTTCAAATCGCTCATTCCGCTTTTTTCATGTCAACCAAGAACCGAGCCACCTGGGAGGGCGGAACATAAACGGGGCGAGTCTTCCGGCCGGTCTCACTGCTATGGCTGCAGTGTCACGCATTAGTGGGAAAGAATACGAGGGGACCAGGCTGTACATACCACCCTGCCGTCCATTACTACTGTTGGCTTGGATTTAGCGCGGAGGATTGCGGCTGAGGGTGGATGAGCATGCATTTTCTGATCCTTTGGCTGCGAATCACAGCCCACGCGGGGCAGAATTCAGGACCAACCGGAGAGTAGGCGGCTATACGGGTGCACCCCAACGTTGCAGCGCCTGTTTGTCGCCATCTTACGATGAATGCAGGATGTTCTCAGCGACAAACAAGGTAAAATGAGACGACAGGAAATCAATAGTTTGGTATGAATTACAACCCAATCGAAAAATAAAACAGGGACAAAGAAAACGGATCGAGGCTCGACGAGCACGGCAGTTGCGATGATTTATTGGCAACTTTGAGAATGAAATACAAAACGGGCTTCATACAGAACCCGTGGAATAAAACAGGAATGCCCAGAGTGGTTAATATAAGGATAGGGCGACGTTACACGACTGGTTGCCTGAGCCAGAAATCCATCTCTCGACTACTTTCAGCCTGTTAAACCTTATTTAAGACCTTTTTTGAGTGCTGACGTTTACGAATGGTAAAGGTTGTGAGTTGTGCAGGAACTCCCATTTGGTTTATATAATACAAACGTGAGGTTGTCTCTCCATGAGATTATACACTGCTCTTCCACGTGGCTCCGTCTATCCCTGAGATTCCACTCCAACAGTCAAGGAAATGAATATTTGTTGCTGCTGGAAGTTTTTTTTTTGGGGTGGTCACATCGCTCATAAACTTGTTATCCCTATTGCGTCTACCAGTGGGGAGAAATGAATCAGGGCAAGTGCTTACGGTTTTGGGGGATAGATCGGAAGGCTGATAGGACTATACCATGGTCTTATCTATGGGTCACTTTAATTATGGTAAATACTTTCACCATCTCATGCCTTGAAACCGTGGTTAAGTCTGAAGTACTCGACGTCTTTAAGACTAAGAGAAATCTCTGATCCGGGCGATATCAGCGATTTCGGCGTCTGCAGTTTATTGTAAAACACATCCTCCCTTGATTGCCTTTTCGATAGTAGAACCCTCCAGCTGCGGTAATTCTTGGGCATAAAGAGCGAGGACGCCGGGCGTCTCATTTTATTATAGTATGACATATCATGCCGCGCTCGTTTCATTGCCGTCAGAAGGACACCAAATCATGGTATTCGGGAGAGCACACAAATGAGCTAATGTCTCGATGAGCTGGTGCGTGGGCCGATCTTGCCCAAGACCAATCGAGTCATGGGTTGCAACCCAAAAGTTTAAGGGGATAAAGTGCAGAAAAATGAATAGATCCAGCAGCATATGAAACAAAGTTCAAGAAGGCACCCGTGTACGGTAATACAGTGCCATATGCAGACAATTCGTTCATGATGCCACCCATAGTGTGCCCACGTACTCCATCCTAAGATAGCGGCCAGAGTAATCGCCGAGGCCAGTCGGGTCAGATTAAAAATCAACGACATTGGCCCATCTTGTCAGTTTAGACGCTGTCGGATCAGTTGAGCCACTAAAATGCTTGGGAATCACAGATTGGAGCTTAGTAAGGACAATCTCGGAGACTTTGCGCGTTTCGAGTGCAGGTCTAGAAGGGCTATACACAGGTAATTCTTTCTCCCATCCCGATAGAAGATTACCTGTCAGATAACGAGAAATGGTGTCATGGAGAGTAGGGTGCGAACTAGCATATTTGGCCAGAATTTCCTTCCTCTCACTTTCCAGTGTCATGTTTGATGAACATCTTTCTCCATACAGCTTGTGCACATAATCAGGCACAGCAAATATCTGGTCGGGGTCAAACTCAAAACGCTTCTTCACTTTTTCAATGCCTTCACTCATCAATGTATATCCATGTACCTTTTCTGAAGGATTCATAACCTATAATTGTTCCTAGCATTATCAGAATAGGCTTGTCTCTGACACTTTCGGCTTATTTAAAGGCAGAAGAAATGGCTTCTAGATCTGTGTTACCATTAACACCATCAATTCCATGTCACCCATATGATTCGAAGCGGTTAACCACATCTTCTGTAAAGAAAGAATTGTTGTCACCGTCAATATAGATGTGATTATGATCCGACATGCAGGTGAGGTTTCCAAGTTGAATGTGGCTGGGCAAAACGCAAGTCTCGATACCAATATCCTTCATCAACTAGTTATCGCCAGGAAAGCAATAGTTGTAGTTGTCGGAAATTGTATGCCCTGGTATATTGAATGTGCCAGCAATGAATGAGTGCTTGGGCCACCTACGAAAGCATAAGGCGATCTCTGTTAGGCCATTTGGGGCTTTATGGGTCAGGGTTTAAATAATTTGTGAAGAGAACGTGAGCAACAGGTGGCATTCCCCTATCCGCTATTGTATATAATTATCCCGCATAAATCCGAAGTAAATACCAACATAGGAGCGCCAGGGTGGCCGGAATTGTCGGCAAAAAATACCATGTGTCAAGACATACATATCTTTACTAGGTCTCAAGTTATTCTGTAGGACGAGGCGTGTAGGCAAGGGTTGGGTGTCGTACAGTAAGATTGTGGATAGTGTTGATTGCCAGGTGATGCAGCTCACCAAACAAACTCAGTTGACGCCAGGATAAGATGTCATTTGACTGATCCAAGGTAATCTCTTGGAATGTGACAATGTTGAGTAAAACGAAACTTTCTTGGTGAACACTTGGAAATCTCGACCCCCAAGTATCGTGAGATCCCAAGGAGCTGAACTTGGCCGCAACAAAGAGGCCTGGATATTCTTGGTCGCCGCCACACGCAGCCACACAATCTTTCTCAAAACGTATAGTCAAATAGTACAGTCGCCCGGAATCTAGCTACTTTGCAGATCATCGCAGCCTCAACTTTGCGAACATCAACCAAGCGGGTACGCGGGAACGCGGGACGGCAGAAAGCCGAAACGCCGAAAAGCCGAAAAGATGGCGGGCTGATAGACCCACTGTGCTTAATATAGAACAGCCAATGATTGGTGGTACTAGTGGGTCCCGCCTCGATGTATAGATGTAGGGTAGCTCGGATGAGGGTTGAGTTGACAGCTTTATTTCATCATATTGTGTTGTTTACTAATAAATAGTTTCTAGTGAAATTTGACGACCTTTTCTCTTCTTATTATATCAGTAAGAGTGATTTAATTCCAAAGATAAAATAATGATCATATATCACTTACGAATATCCATTTCAACCATATTGTGCACAATTTACTATGCTACGGTTTAAAGGGACCGTCATGAAGCTGCTAGCATAACTGAGTAGGTGCAGTACAGGTTCTCAGAATTCGTCAACCGGAGGACGCCAGATTTGGAAGTATTGTGTGCTGCGGTATAAACACCCTTCATCTCAAGGGCGACAGGTTGAGCGACAGCAAAAGTGCCGGTAACGTTGATTTCCATCAGCCGGCGGAAACGGTCAACGGAAAACTCGTGGGCGGGATCATTGTCCGACACACCGGCACATCCAACAAAGCCCCTGATTAGGTATCTTATGCTGGGATAGATGATTTGAAAATACTAGAGATTCCTGAGCTACCGGTGACATCAAGTCGGTGGTATGTTAGCTGTTGTCCAAATTTGGCAGCTACTTCCTTCAGGTGGGCTGTTGTAATGATTCTATCAGCTTTGGATACACGCAATTTCGATATATCATGGTAAATAATCACCCCATGGTTTTTCGGGAGGACTTGGGACGACATCGAGGCATACTACGACTCCTCCCGACACCAATATAGCTCCGGCAACTTCAATTTTGAGTTATCCAGCCCCGCCAGTGAATATAGGAAAAAAAAAGAATTCAGTATTGAGTAACTAGAAAAAAATAACCCCAAAAAATTAGAGTAGAACTTATTGATTATAGCGTGACTATCAAGGCGAAATAGATTGGCGACAGAAATGTCGGAAGCGCCCTGGCGTTCTTTGACCTTGCGAAACTTGGGATCAGCCACGTTGCCCTCACTGGCACATCAGCCAGGACGAGACGATGCTGAGATGCGAGTAGGCGGGATTTGAATATGCTATAAGATTTTTGGTGTTGGTTCATCATTCATTTATATCCCGATGTAATGAGGCCTGGCTTCTCGATTCTCACCTCATCCTATTCCTGCACCGGCCATTATCCAAAACGGAATCTGCCGTTCGCGAGGAAGTCGATAGACCGGAGCTAGTCACGCTAGCCAAGGAGAAGATGGCAGGATGCCGACTTGCGTATTGGTTCGAGGTGACCAGTATTGTCGGCAGGCATGATTTGTGATGAAGACTCTGCCTGGTGTACTGGTAGCGTCGTATGCGCGAATGAAGGATTGAGATATCCCCTTTAAAGGGTAGATATTTATTGCAGGTAACAGATGGAAAATTTCACAACTGCCAGTGAATGACACCTCTTTAAAATCCAATTAAAATCGAAACGTGTAGAAAACTACCATATTGATTCACCTGTTGTTTTTATCAATCATTACTCTTTTGCCGCATATCTGCATGGTAAATTATCATCTTTTGTGGCGCACTACCTTGAATGCTTAACATGTCTGAAACTGTAAGATATTTGTTCTCGTCGTTTCGCCTTCCGCCGCCTCCCGCCTCCCGCTGTCCACCTTTGACTGCAGGCACCTTGCCTAATTTATGCTTTATCTACCTATTAAGTCTCTATGAATTTCATTGCTAACACTTCATTAGACTAGTGACTTACCAGTGCGATGGGGATGTCTCCGCGATACCTCTCCACATGATCATCATGGCGCCCAGGATGAGTATCGAGCGAATCCCACCCGGACGCAATCTGAGTAAGGGTGTCACTAAATGATAAACATGTAGTGCCTTTGAATGTATGGAACTCACCATTGATGGGCACTCGGAAGCGTACGATCATCGCCGTATACATCGGTGCGTTTGCACAGTGGAATGGCGTCTCAGTAGTATCGTGTTTTCTCAACCTTGTTCTGAACTCAGTTGGTATCACATCTGCAGATACTCAGACATTGACTAATGTACTTCTGCAACTATTCAACCTTTTCGCAGCTGCCAGTGCGGCATTGTTGGTTGATCGCCTCGGGCGATGGACTCTATTTCTTTGGGAGATTTGATATTCGTAGTTACAGCTATTGATATTCATAGTAACAAGGTTACATATAGCCCGGAAAATAAATATTCCAAGAAAAATCCTTGCATTTACTTAGCAAAAGATTAGCTTAAAAATAATTTCTTTTTTATATTACCATAAACAGCAGCATAAGATTGCTATTAATAGGAGCAAAAGGCTACTATTAACTACAGCAAAAGGCTACTATTAACTACAGCAAAAGGCTACTATTAATTATAATAAAAGGCTACTACTAACTACAGCAAAAGGCTACTACTAACTATAGTAGAAGGCTATTATTAGCCGCAATAGAAGGCTACTATTAACTGTAGCAGAAGGCTACTACTAACCGTTTTCGGTCAGCTTTTGTAATTATTAAGGAGAGAAAAGGAAATAATTTTTCTTTCTAAGAGAAATTTTCAGCTACACGTGACCTTATTACTACAAATATCAATAGCTATAACTACGAATATCAAATCTCTTCTTTGGAGCTCGATTTGAATGCATGTTTCATCAAGGTATAAAAGTGATATGGTGTCCCCCGAGGAGAGGGACGGCTCAACAGGGTAGCAGCACCAAGTAGCAGGTCAAACCTATAGACTTTCAAATCCTGTGGTACAATTGCCCTTGCGCCCAGAATCACCTTTGAAGCCTAAAGCATTATAATAAACCTAATTATTAGATTCCAAAGGGAACGGATGAGTGATATTGCACTAGTGCTATCATAGGGGTTTTTCATTGGTATATTTAATAATACTTAATTCTATATCTAATCTAGCTATTGTAAGTCATATTAGTGTTTTTCCTAGGTTATATAATCTAATAGCTTGCTACCTAAGGTAGCTAGTCTTATAGCTAATAGGATTATAATATTACTATTTATAATATTAGTACTTTTTCTTTTATATATTAAATAATATATCTATATATAGTATTTAAATATATCTAATAAGCAATAAAAAGGCAATATATATTATTACTAAATATATATACTTAAATAATATAAAAAAAAGGATATATCTTTACCTTTAGTTATATTATATAGGCTTAATTATATATATTACCCTTTATTATTTATATTTAATCTATTCTTTAATATAAATTATAGCTTTATTTATACTAATAAATTATTTTAATATTTTATTTAAATTTACCTTAGTTATTATATCTATAAGATTATTATTACTATTAATCTATTTAATCTTATAGATTTTATATTTTTTATATAATTATTATAAAGCTATAACATTAATTATTAAGTATTTCTTTTTTATTATACTTAATTTAATAAGATACTTATAAAATAAATATAAGTCTATATAAATAATTATTAAAATAAGTAATATATCTATTTAATTAATAATTAACTTAAGTATTATTCTAAGAGTATATTTAATATTAATATTTTAAATTATTTTATATAATTCTAAGGTAAATATACTTTAGATTATATATTAGCTTTTTATTAAGTTATATATAATAATATTACCTTTTATTATAAATTCTATATTATCTATCTTTTTATTACTAATTATAATAATATAGCTAATTTATAAGCTAAGGTCTTTATTATTAGCAAATAATCTATTAATAAATATAAAAAGCTTTACTATTATAAGATTAAGTAGAATATACTTAAGTCCTTAATCCTAATTATTTATCTACTATTCTAATTATTTATTTAGTTCTTTAATCTCTTTATCTAATAAATCTTAATATTATATTATAATAAAAAGATTAAATAATACTTTTAATTAGTATATTATTATAATATATATATTTTATATTTATTACTTAATATATTTCTTCTTAGTAATCTTCTTTTTTAGATTAATTATTCTTAACTTTAATATTTATTCTTTTTACTTAAGTTATAATTATAAGTTTTCTCTTAAGATTAGTTTATATTTATTAAAAAAAAAGGATTATTATTATATTAGTATTTATTTAGGTTTTATTATAAACTTTACTTTATTAAGTTCTTTCTTTTCTAAGTTATATAATAATTAATTATTTAGTTTAAGTATATTATTTATTTATATTCTAATAATACTAAATATCTCTTTTAACTTAGAGATAAATAGGTAAGGGTTAAAAATTAAGGTTATTATATTAAGCTTATTTTAATAGTAATTAAAATATATTGCTTATTAGTATATATCTACCTTAGCTATTTTATATAATAGTTTAATAATTTTTATAATTATTTCTTTTAGGAGATTATTATTAATTTACTTTAGAGGGTATATTAAGATAATTCTATTTAATTAGGTATTTAATTATATATATACTTAGGTAATATCTTATAACTAAATAAATATTCCTTTTTTAATTAATAATAAAATAATTATAATAATTAGCCTTTAGCTATTATATTAGATAGTAAGTACTTATATAAGTATTATACTTTTCTTATTATTATTATATCCTTAAATAATAAATTATAACTTCTTATATAATATTATTATTCCTTTTCCTTTAATTTTATATACTAATTATATATTAAAAATCTATTTATCTTAATATTTATATTTATTATATTATTTAAATATAAATATATTATAGTTTCTTAAGGCCTTAATTTTATCTTTATTAGACTATTTAAATAGTTTACCTAGGGTAATAATCTTTCCTTCTTATTATAATTATAATAATAGGTTCTAATTAGTTTCTTCTTTTATAATTAAATATATAATATCTATATTAATATTATTTTCTAGATTATCTAAAAATATCTTATTAATAATAAAGATTTAATTAATTAAAGGTATTTTCCTTAGTCTTTTATATCTTTACTTTAGTAAATTATATAGATTAACTAGGGATTTAGTAATTTAGGGTACTAATAATTATAAATTCTCTTTTTATTCTTTATTTTATAATTAATATAAAATTATATATAATAGTATTTCTCCTTTATTCTAGAAGAATAATTTAATAATAATTACCTAAAGACTTATTAGGCTATTTAGTAATTCTATAATATATTTCTTATCTTCTATACTAATTAACTTAAATAGGCCTTATTATCCTTCTTTCTTTTACTATATATATACTTCTAATTAAAGTAGTAGAAAGTAAATAGGGATAATATCTAGGCTATTCTAAGTTACAAAGGCCTCTTTAATCTAGTAGTTTATAAGGAGTCTCCTTACTTTATTAATAGCTTTATAAATAGCCTTAGTATATTATATTACTTTAAATATAAATAGTAAATTATCTAATAAGCATAGGTAAATATTAAATATAAATAATATTAATATAAGTCTATTAAGGCCTATTAAATTATTAATAGCCTTAACTACTATCTACAGTTTCTAGTTATCTATAATTATATTGCTAAGTTTATTTTTAATAATATTATATACTTACCTTAATAGGCTATAATAGTATTCTATCTTTCTAATATTATTATATACTTTAATAGATACCTTATTTATATTAATTACTAATATTTAAGTATATTATTTAAACTCTCTTAATATAAAATTTATTCTAATATTATAGATAATCTAATTAAATAGTCCTAGGTAATTATTAATCTAGTATTTATATAATATATTCTATATATCCTTTGCTTTTTATTATTTAGGGTTAAGAAAGTATATTACTTAAAATAATATTATAATATTAATAATATAAATTATAGGTTTATTATTAAT
>JAHVYB010000080.1:85310-204749 GCA_020623695.1 Calonectria henricotiae | reverse complement strand
CCAAAGAGAGCTGACATAAATATATGGACAGTTCTTATACATATCAGGGTCAGTATGTACTAGTCTATTTTGTCCGCCAGCCTTCATTCCCTCTTCTGGTGTGCCATTTTTTTTGGGACCCGCTTGGTGGAGTAAGCTGAGTGACAGGCACACGAGACCGCGGCAAGAGACTGGTCCAAACTAGGAATGTTGGAGGTGGATTTGATATCGGCTGCGTGACATATTGTGGAACACTTGTTATCTCAATGCGGGTGAAAAGTAGCGTGACGAGTGGAGGTGTTGATTGTGTGCTTGATTGAGCGACGGCCCGTTGGGCTAGGGCTAGATGAGGGCCGTTGAATGACGCGTAGATTTTTGCTGGCCCGATTAACTACTGTCGTTTGCAGTTTTCAGAGGGAAAGTTTGGCGTTTGGGATAATGCCATGATGAGACTGTTCCATGTTTGTTATTCCAGAGGGTCCTTCCTGTCCTTTACAGTATGCGCGTTAGTTAGTGCGTGCAGTGGTTGAGTGGGTTGTGGGTGGGATGTGCAGTTTAGCACCAAAACCGGAAAAAAGGGAAAAAGGGAAAAAGGGAAAAAACAGAGGTCACCTCATCTTTTGGGCGCCATCCCATTTACCTTGGCAAGCCAAACCCAGATAAAGATTCGGGCCACCAACGTCATGACTCTTTGGTTTATTTCCCCCCCTGTTTTCTTTTTTTCTTCTTCTTTTTTTTCTTTTCTTTTCTTTTCTCGCTCTCACTGTCTCTCTCCATATGCCAGTCGACAGCCTCATCCACAGATTGATCCCTTGGCCCATGAACCGACCAACCCCGCATCCTAATAAAAAGCGGTACCGGGCATGTACGCGCCCCGAATCAACGACGCCATTCTGTTTTTAGCGTAATGGGTGGCGCTTGGTGGTGCCGTGATACCAATCAAGGCGCCGGCGCTGCGACAATAAAACCATCTCTGCCGTATCGTCTCACTTTGCTCGTATACACGTCACTCTTTTTTGCCTTCGGTCAATTCAATTCCTCGAGCCCGTCTTCCGTCGGGGCCATTTTTCTCGTCGCCACGGGGGGAAGGAAAAACCTCATTCAATACACACATCACCGTCGCAACGTGCCACTCCGAGGCTCATGACTTTTTTTTTTCTCGCTCGCTAACTAGCGCCCCGCCGAGAGCATCATTGCTCCTCCATCGACGTCACCACCGCCTCGCTGCTGTTGCTGCTGCTGAGAGACACAGCTCCACCACCTCTTCTCGCAGCAGCCTCAATCCGTAGTCTCTCTCTCTCTCTCTCTCTCTTCCTCTCTTTCTCTCTCCCTCCCTCCCTCCCTCTCTCCCTCTCTCCCTCAGCAATGGCGCCCGTTAGAGCAACTCCGGGCCCGCGCACAACCTCGTCCGGCTCCTTTCACGCGGGCGCCCCAATCCCCTCGCTCAGCTACATGCGACGCATCTCGAACCGCTACCAGACATTTCCCACGACGCCGCCCAAAACGCCGCTCGAGCAGCCGCCAGCGCCCTCCGACATCAGCTCCGAGGCTTCGGAACCCGACGACAATGAGACGCCACTGCCAATCCGCCAATTGCTGCTGCTGGCCTTCCTGTCGCTGGCCGAGCAGACCGCCCTGAACTCGATATCCCCATATCTGCCCGAGATGGTTGCGTCCATGCCAGGCATCCCCGAGGGCGAGAGCGGCCTGTATGTCGGCACCCTGGCCAGCGCCTTTGCCCTGGCCCAGCTGTCGACCAACTTCCTCTGGGGGTACGCCTCGGACGGCATTGGCAGGAAGCCCGTGCTGATCATGGGCACGTTTTCACTCATGTGCTGCTTCTGCGTCTTTGGCCTGTGCAAGGAGTACTGGCAGATCGTCGTCGTCCACGTCGCCATGGGTCTGCTCAATGGAAACGCCGCCTGCGTCCCCACGGTCCTGGGCGAGGTGACGGACCGCAGCAACCAGAGTCGCGCATTTACATACCTGCCCATAATCTACTCGCTCGGGGGCATTACCGGACCCGCGCTGGGCGGGCTGCTTGTCAAATCGGGTGCAAAGTACCCATTCCTCGGGCCAAACATCCTCGCGGCGGTGCTGCTGTTCTGCAGCATTCTTACAGTGGGGATTTGGTTTGAGGAGACGCTAGACGAAAATGAGGCGGGCTTTGTGAAGCCGACATGGGTTGAGAAATTGGCCTCATGGCTCCCTAGGCGAAAAGCGGATCCCCCTCGCATTTCGTGGAGCTCGCGATGGCCTCGTAGTCAGTCTCAAACTCGGCCTCTGCTGACTTCCAGTCATGAAATCTCGGATGGTGAAGACGAGGACGATGATGAGCAGCAGACGCAGAGCACGCATAAATCAGACTCCACCTTGGGCTCTGCAGGCTCAATCTGGCACGAGATGAGCGGCACCACGCTGCTTCTCCTGTGCACGTATCTCGTCTTCCAGCTCTCCAACATTTCCTTCAACAGCCTGTATCCCATTTTCGCCGACAGCCCACCGCCCGCCGGGCGTGACCTGACCCCCAGCAAGATCGGTGTCAGTCTCAGTCTCGCCGGCGTCGCCACCATCATCTTCCAGGCCTTCTTTTTCCAGCCGCTCAAGGCCAAGGCCGGAAACCTTGGCACGTATCAGGTCTCGCTGCTCGGCATCGGCTTGTCCATGCTGCTGATGCCTTGGATCGGATACGCGAGCGACCCCCCGCTGTTTGGCTGGGGTAGTGGGAAAATGTGGCTCTACATCGAGATGGGCGCTATTCTCATCATGAAAAATATCTGTGCGGTTGGTGGGCTGTCAAGCGTCATGCTTTTGGTGAGCACAAATTCCTTATTCCCCTTGTCTGATTGTCAACTAACCCTTACCCAGATCACCAACTCGGCGCCTTCCCACGCAAGCCTTGGCACCCTAAACGGCATCGCTCAAACCCTCTCGGCCCTAGGCAGAAGCTTTGGGCCTTTTGTCTCTGGCGCCCTATTCACTCTGTCCACCCGCATTCACCCCAAGGGTGAAGTGCTGGCATGGAGCCTATTCGGCGGGCTCTCCATAGCTGGCTGGGTGGCTTCGCTGTTCATTAAGAGAACCGGCCTTGAGAGTGACGACTGGGTGGGCCCAGACTCTGACAGTCACCCCAATGACGACGCTGCATAAAACAGTTCTGAACAGTTTACGCATATTGGTTAACGGGCGGTAGTGTTGGAGAGAGTTTTATGATACCATAGATGAAGCATATAAGAGTACATGGAGTAAGCAATTTCTTAGAGTAGTTATATGACGAACAAAGACAGCGGGTGGAAAAGCATACCGAAACGGATCAAGATGAAAGATGTTTCACAAGAATCACGAAATAATTAAACAATTTCAATTTATACACTGACATTTCTGGTCATGAATTCATCAATTTCTATATTCAGTTGCGGGCATTCGCCATTGTCTTCCGATGTTGAAAGTTTAAGTGGCGAGGCAGAACAGTGAAGAAGCAGAGTTAATAAAGGCTGTGCGTATCAAGCCCTCAACTCTGTGTATCAAGCAGCCAATTTGTGGCTGGTTGTAGCAGGATATCCCTCCACCTCCAAGACCGGGATTTTAGCTATAAATCTAATCAAAATCTAGTAAGATCATATTGCAATTAATCCACATTATATTTTTAGCTTAATATAAAGTAAATTAATTAAAGCTATTATAATATAAGGAATAATACTTATAATCTATTACTAATTAATACCTAAAAAGCATTTTTAATCTTTATAATTAATATATCTATTTCATTCTTAAATTTAGCTATAATACTACTATCCTAGTTATCTAGCTATAGTATTATAATTATAATTTTATACTATTACTACTATAACTATAATATCTCTATAACCTTATTATTATTATTATAATTATTACCCTTATTAATATCCTTACTATTAGTATTATTAGTATTATTAAAATCCTTTTGCTAAGCTAGAATTTATTAATATAACCTCTATATTATAGTCCCTAGCTTATAGGCATTACTAGCCTTAAGCCACTGTAGCCTAAGTAAGGTTAATAATAGTAGCTTATAGTTAACAGCAGCAGGAGCTATTAAAGGCAGCAATATTATTAGCTCTATTGGTATTATATACAATTTTAACCTCTTTAAAGCCTAGGGCAGCATAATAGCCTCGGCAGCCTCAAAGGCAGCAGTAAGGTTAGCTATACAAGGGTCCCTTTTAATGTAATTAATAGGGCCTCCCTTCTAAAGACTAATACTCCCCTTTAGCCTGCCTTTTCCCTGCATAATAAAAGGATTAAATAGCATAGGCAAAGGTAATATATTAGGTTTAGGCCTATTACGCTCCTAGTACCAGAAAACATCAACTTTATTAAGCTTAATAGGCTCCTTATATACTAGCTTCCTCTAAATAAGATAATAGCAAGGCAGCCTATGAATAGTCTATATTATGCACGGTAAGTATAGCTTAATTAGGGGCTTCTTAAGGTTATAATTAAGGCTCTTTTGCTCTTTTATAATAAGGAATAATGCCTTAGGGGATATTTAGTTGCGGATAGGGATATAAAGAAGCTATAATATATAGGTTAATACCTTATTTCTTCTTTATATTTACTTAGAAAGGATATTAGCCTCTTAGTTATTCCAAAATAGTATCAATTTCTAGAAAACCATTACTAAGTCCCCTATGCTAGCCCAAATAATCCTCTTTATTACTATATAAAGGGACTTAACTAAAGAGGTTATTAAGTAGCTATAATAATAATAATAGTTAATATAGCATCAGATGATTTTCTCTTTCTATGGATGAACCCATATTTTAAGGGCATAATTAATAGCTCTAGAGGGAAAAAGTATATGATTTTTAAAGGCTATAAGATTATTATTAAAATCCTTAAATATAGGGCTATTCATAAGGTTATTCCAATACTGGAGAAACTCCTGGAAGGCAAGGGCTCGCTGCACACAACTAATAACCGGATCCTTTATGCCTTTTGGGAAGAAATACTTACATTTTGCCAATACATTCATATTCACATGCTAACAGCAGAGTAGATAAGGCACAATATAAAGAGCAGTATAGTTATTAATAGCCTTCATAAGGGTAAGCTCACGGTCGGTCATAATAATCCTTAGTATTAGAAGACTGTAATCCTCTAATAGCTAAAGCAATTGGCCTAGGGCCCAGGTATATTATACCTCTATTTCTGTTGGAATGTTATTTGCCCTGTTAAATAGCGTGTGTTTTCGCATTTTGGCCATTAGCAATAAGGCTACTAAATAGCCTTGCCTAGACCTAGAAGAGGTATTATTCCGGATTATATAATATAATCCTAATACTAATTTTAGGCCTTATAGCCCTAGCTAGCTAAAAGAGATAGAGATAAATATAATAAGAACCCCCTTAGTAGCTATTAGCCTTATAATTATAAAAATATTATAATAATCCCTAGGATAAACCTATATTAATTAATCTAGGAATAGTTTATATTATCTCTTAGATTAATAAGATATTAAATAAAAAGGTATAATTCTAAGTAATTAATTAGAAAACTATTAATAAAAATACTTATATACTAATTAAAATAATATTATAATTATTATTATTAATATATAAGAAATTAATATAATAATTATTAATAATTTTCTTTATATTTATTATTGTTAGAACGATATTTGCCCTGTTAAATAGCGTGTATTTTCGTATTTTAGCTATTAGTAATAAGGCTATTAAATAGCTTTACCTGGACCTAGAAGAGGTATTATTCTAGATTATATAATATAATCCTAATACTATCTTCGGGCCTTATAGCCCTAGCTAGCTAGAAAAGATAGAGATAAATATAATAAGAACCCCCTTAGTAGCTACTAAACCTATAATTATAAAAATATTATAATAATCCCTAGGATAAACTTATATTAATTAGTCTAGGAATAGTTTATATTATCCTTTAGATTAGTTAGGTATTAAATAAAAGGTATAGCTCTAAGTAATTAACTAAGAAACTATTAGTAAAAATACCTATATATTAACTAAAATAATATTATAATTATTATTATTAGTATATAAGAGATTAATATAATAATTATTAATAAAGTTCCTTATATTTATTATATAAAAGATTCTTTCTTTTTATTCTATCTAAATAAAATAATCCTATTACTTAGATAGAAAGAAAGCTAAAAATATAAAGAAACCTTAAGCTAATTATAAATAAGATTTTTTTTTAAAAAATATAATTATATTATAAGAAGAGATTATTTAGAGATATTAAGGGAAAAGGGAAAGATACTAAGAATCTATTCTAATCCTAGACTATCTTAAATCTCTAGTTATTTTAGAAATTTAGAGTTTATACTATAATCTTAATAGTAAGATAAGTATGCCTAAAGATATTTAAATAGTAATTTAATATTTTATTATTATATATAATAAAGTAGAATTTATAGGAAGAAAGCTATTTAAGATATATTAAGTATACTTTAAAGGAAAAAATAAAGTATATTAGAAAAAGATAGGAGGTATTTAATATATTAAAATATAGGATTATTTTCTTTTTAAAGGAATCTTCTTTAAGAAGAATAAAGTATTTATTTTACTTAAACTTATATAAGCTCTTTAATTTAAAGAATTTTATAAATAAACTATTAAGGAGATTAAAAATATAAAATAGAAGGTTAGAATATTTTTAATTCTATATAAAGATAAAAAGTTCCTTAAAGATATTATCTTAATAAAGGTATTTTAAATACTTTCCCTAAAGAAGAATAAAGAGGAAAAGATATACTAAATTTTCCTATTTTTATTAACTCTCCTAATTTTCCTAGCTCCCCTAAAAGAAAGGAAAGAATCCTATAATCTAGACCCTTATTACTAGGAAAAGATATTAGATAATATACCTAATATAAGGAAGCTTACTAATCTTAAGAAGCTTTATATAGAGAAAATAAAATATAGAGGAGAAGAATATAATATCTTTAAGAGTAAAGCTTATATTTTTTATATAATATATAAATAGGCTAATATCTCTTAAGTATAGTTTATAGAAGTATTCTTTATTATACTTAAAGGGAAGATTATTATTTATTATTATAATAATATATATAATCCTTATAAGATCCTATTCTTTTATTAAATAGAAAGGATAATATAAAAGAAATATAAGGATAAGATAGTATATTAGAATTATCTTAGGAGGTAATAAGAAGCCTTATTTATTAAGATACTTTAAAATAATAGGAAGTTATTATAAAAAGAGATCCTAGAAAAGCTTTTCTTAGAACTAGAAAACCTTTAAAAGGTAGTTTTTATACTTAATTAGAGTAAAGATATATTATAAATATAAATTATTAGTATTTATAATAATATTAAAGATTTTTCTTATTACCTTTAAAAACCCTTAAATATTTATAAAGGTATATACTATTAGCTTTAAGCTATACTAAGAAATATACTTATACTAAAGGTAATAATAAAAAAAGTCCTTTAAAATAATAACTTAAATTAATTTTAGATTAATTAAATATACTAAGGATAGACTAAAAGCTATTATTAGTACCCTTAAGTAAATAAAGGTAATAAAGCTTAAACCTATCCTATATAACTAAGTTAGAAAATATATTATATTTATAAAAAGCTAGGCTATTAGTTAAGAAACTATACTATAAAAAAGAGAAAAAAGTTATACTATAAGTTTAAGAGGAGCTATATTAATAAGGCATTTTTAATATTCCTAGCCTAGTATAAAGGGCCTAATAATAACTTTAATAATAATAAATCCCTTACCTTTAATAAGGAGAAAGACTAAGAAGGAATAAGCAAAGCTTACTATAATAGTAATATATAGTATACCTTTTTTATAGGCTTAGTAGAGATTAATATATCTCTTATTTTAAACTAACTTACTAATTAAGTAGTTTTATACTTTTTTACTAAGAGTAACCCCTTTAAGAAGAAGAAAATAAAATCTTATAAGCTAGTATTATAGTTCTTCCTAAATAACTACTATTTAGTAATAATATTCTAAGGTATTATCCCTAATATAAGTATTATAAGCTTTTTAATTAATAGTTATAAGTAATTTATTATACTATAAAGAAATATTATCCCCTCCCTTAAGCTTAATATAAAGGTAGTAAGAGAAGTAAGAATTATATTTAAAGGAGGAATCCTAATAGAGTTACTAGGTATAGTTATTATATTAATATCTTTTGAAATTATAACCTTCTATATTATATTTATAAATATCCTATTCTTTCTATTATTTTATAATATAAACTAACTAAGTATTTATTTTTATAATATTAAGGAATACTTAGAAAAAGGTAATATTTAAATTCTAATAGTATATAAATAGGGGCACCCTTAGATACTTCTAAAGGTAGAAGAATTACTTGCCTAGAGTAACCTTACTAAGGTTAAACTATAATAAATTTACTATTATTTTAGTTATCCCTCTATAAAGAGACTTTATAAGCTCTTAAATAGAGTAGGCTACCTAATTAAATAGGAAGCTATTAAAAAACTTACTAAAGTATATAAAAAATACTAGCTTTATATAAGGTAGCTTACTTACTTTAAGTTTATTATCTAGGATAATTATAATTTTAATTATTATATTATTATTAATACTTTCTATTTAGAAGATAGGCCTATTCTCTATATTATTAATTTAATTATTATATTTAATATAGCCTATTTCCTTTCTAATAAATCTATAAAGACCCTTTAGAGAAGTCTTAAGTTATATTAGATTAATATTTACTAAGAACCACCTAACTAGATTATTATAAATATTAGAATAAATTATATATTAAGAGAATTATACTAAAAGATAGGAATTATAGGTATCTCTATTAATATAGTACCTATTAAAGCTTATAACTTAATTAGTAAGGTTAAATAATACTATAAACCTCTTTATAGGGCTTATAAGATAATTTAAGAAGAAGACTTTTCCCTTAGAATTAATAAGGCCTTTTAATCTATAGTAAAGGTAGTTAATAATATAGCTAGACTTAATAGTCTTATCTTAATCCTCCTAGTATTTAAGGTATACCTATAAATAATATAAAAATTATCCTTTTTATTAAGAATAATAAAGTAAGTAAAGGCTATTTAAAAGATAATAGTAGAAGTATATTGCCTTTATAATAAAAAAAGAATAAATAAAGCCTTAGTTACTTATAATAGCCTTAATACTTTAATAATTATTAATCTCTTGCTAAAGTTAGTAGTATATATTTAAAGAGAGAAAGAAGGCTAGATTAGCCTATATATACTTATTACTAATAATAAAGAAATTTATATAATTAAAGGCATAAAAGGACCTATGAATTTTCACTTAATAATAATTAAATTAAATTATAAAAACCCTAAGGTATAAAGTAAAGTAAAAAAAAAGAGTAAAAAGCTACTTTTTTATACTTTTAGTTATAAACCCTAATCTTAGTCCTTAAAGAATAAAAGTATAATTTTGCCCTTAATAGAGTAAGCTATAAGAATATCTAAGAAGGAAATTAGTAATACCTTTTTATAATCTCTAATAGTGTAAAAGAGAGGAAGAGGCTACCTAAGAAAGAATCCTATTATAATTAATAAAGTACTTTCTATATAAAAGTAAAAGAGAGAATAATCTTAAAAGAATTTTACTTTATCTTTTATAATATATATTATTAAGTAATTTAAATCTAAAATTAATTATAAAGAGTTATTTCTTTTTACTAAAGAGAAATCTAATCTAGACTTAGTAATTTAAATATATAAGAAAAATATAATCTTTATACTAGGAAGACTATTTAAGAGATTAATAAAAAAGAAGATTAAAGGTTTAATTAAGAGAAGTATATTTGAATTTATCTTTTATAATAAAAAATACTATAGAGGAATTAAAGTCTTTAAATTATAAATTATTAATAAGATAAAAGGAAAGATATCTAATAAACCCTATAAGAAGTTAAGACTAGTAATCTAAGGCTATGCTAATAAAGGGAAAGAAGTTATTCTTATTTAATTACTAATAATTTAATAATATAGTTAATAGCTAATTTTAATCTTAATCTTTTTACTTCTAAATAGAGGTATTTTCTTATAATTAAGAGATATTACCTAGGCCTATATATAGTTATAAACTAAGCTAAACTAAATTATTCTTATCTAGCTTCTAGAAAGTATTAGAGATAATTACCCTTAGAATACTATTATAAGAGTTATAATATTACTCTATAGTATTCCTAAAGCTAGAATATACTAGTGGGTAATATATAATAAGTATTATAAAGAAAAGCTTAAGATAATTATATTAACCTTTAATTTATATTTATTAATCTTATTAAAAGAAAGAGAAGGTTTTATTATTATTAGAATATAAATTAATAATATAATTAGAATATTTAATAAGAAGTTCTTATAAAAGGAGAAAAAAAAGCTTTAAAAAGTATTATTTAAAGCTAAGCTAAAGGAGAAATTATTAAAGAAGAACTCTTTTGCTTTTAATAGAGCTATTATAACCCTTAAGAAAGGTAATACTATTGCTATCTGCTAAAAGGGCTAAGGAAAGAAGATTAAGATAATTAAAGCTAAGGAACTTAAGCTTATAAAGTAATAGTATATTAAATAATAGATATAAGGAGCCTATATAGCTTTGATTTATTAACCTAAAGTATATTATAATTTATTAACTATTATATAATACTAGGAGCCTAGTATAGCCTAAGTAAAAGCTCTAAATAAAAGGCTTAAATAGTAAAAGAATAATCTTAATTATAGCCTTATATTTATTTTACTTAATCTTATAATAGTAAAATTATTTATATTTATTAATAGAGTATTTATAAATAATCCTAATCTCTCTTTATAATTTAGATTTATTATTCTTATTGCAAATAAATATATAAATAATAAAATCTTTATAATAAAAGGAAATATTATATATTTTAGCTTAATTAAATACTAATAAATTACCTAAAGTATACTTACCTTTAAAATCTATAGTATAGTAATAAGAGCTGATATTATATATATCTTTATAATAACTTTTATAGAAATAATTAATTAGCTTAATTTGCCTTTTATTCTAATTATTATATATATTAACTTATATTCCTTATATAAGTACCTTATAAAAATTAGAATAATAAAGAAAAAAAGGTTAATAATTGATATTATAGTACTTAGATAATCCTATAAGAGGTATAAGCTTTATAAAGTAAGATAGATTAATAGAGAAGATAATCTAACTAATACTCTTATAAAGGTAATATCTAATTAAGCCCTAGAGCATTTTATTGATAATAATAAAGCAATAATTTAAATAGAAGGCTGGGTAATAAGGGATAAAATATAATAAGAAGGGCTACTTAATATAAGAGTAAAAAATAGGGGCTATTTACTTTAGAATAAAGGCTTATTTTAGCTAGAAATAAAGGCCTTAATATAAAAGAGAAAAGCTTAAGTATTAGAATATTATTTGCCCTATTAAATAGTATATATTTTTATATTTTAGCTATTAGTAATAAGGCTACTAAATAGCCTTGCCTAGACCTGGAAGAGATATTATTCCGGATTATATAATATAATCCTAATACTATCTTTAGGCCTTATAGCCTTAGCTAGCTAGAAGAGATAGAGATAAATATAATAAGAACCCTCTTAGTAGCTACTAGATCTATAACTATGAAAATATTATAATAACCCCTGGGATAAACCTATAATTATATAAAAGATTTTTTCTTTTTATTTTATTTAAATAAAATAATCTTATTATTTAGATAGAAAAAGAGCTAAAAATATAAAGAAATCTTAAGCTAATTATAAATAAGATCTTTTTTTAAAAAATATAATTATATTATAAAAAGAGATTATCTAAAGATATTAAGGGAAAAGGGAAAGATACTAAGAATCTATTTTAATCCTAGATTATCTTAAATCTTTAGTTACCTTAGAAACTTAGTATTATAACTTAGAACTAACTTACTTTAGAATTAAACCACTATACCAATAGAAGTCCGGATAAAAGACTTACTTTTTATTATTATTAGTAGGGCTTATTACTTAGCATAATAACTAATTAAAAGGCATAGCTTAGAGTATATAGTCTTAGTACTAGGGCCTTAGATGTTCTAAGGGCTTATTTATATCAGCATATATTTAAGACTTCTAGGAGTTACTATTATTAAGGTATAACTTAGCTTTTAATATAACTTGATTACCTTTAATTATTTACTTTAACTAATTGATCTATTATTAAATATAATATATTTTTATTATATTTTTACCTCTTATATAGACCTAATATGCCTAATCTATTCTATTAATATAAATTAATAATATAAATAATATCTCTTTATTAACTAGCCTATAAAGCGCCTACCCTTAGCCCTTTAATACCTAGCTATTAAAGCTTTATTATTTTCTCTATTAGAGCTAAGACCAGACTATTATATATTAAAAGCTCTTATTTAGTAGATCACCTATATTAACCCTATATAATATTATTATAATAGTATTTTAACCTACTGCATTAGGACTATCCTAACCTAAGGGGAAGAATACCTTTACTTTTAAAGCTTTAGTTAATAATAAGAGCATAAAAGAGGCTAAAACTAATAATAAAGAGAATAAGCAAATTAAGGCTATATAGTATAAGAATAAATAACTTAATAATACTATATATTAATTTACTAATAATTTATAGCTTAGTAATAAATACCTTATATATATAGAGATAGTATTATAAAATGCCCTTAATATAATAAATATTTAAAGGATTAACCTATAGCCTATAAGCTTAGTAGGATTAGAATCCCTAATAAATATATTTACTATATAGCTACCTATTATACTACCTATTATACTTAGTACTATATTAGTACTAGTAGTCTATTAAAAGGACCTAGGAAAAATAATTAAATCCTTAGAACTCTTTAAGTAGAATAGTTTAGTAATAACCTTATATAAATAGATTATATTATTAAGATCTTATTATTACTACTTTCTATAGTATTTTATATAAAAAGACCTTAAGGTCTAATATATAATTAGATATATAGAAGGCAAGGTACTATATAATATAGAACCATATTTAAGCAATTTTATTTATTACTCCCTAGAGGAATAGAAAAAAGAGACATAGAAGATATTTACTAGCTTTAATTACTTTAAAGAGAAAATTATTAGCTTATATAGAAAAATTAATAAGAAACAAGAGATTATCTAGAAACTCCAAAATCTAACTTAAGAAGGATTTTATAGTTCTTATCTATCTAATTTTAGGTATTATATAGTAAAAGTTAACTAGGATAATAAGGCTCTTATTAATAAGTTCTATTACAGTCTAAAAAAGGATATATAGGATAAAATATATAAGAAACTTAACCTACCTACTTACTTTAATAAGTATATAGTATTAGCTATTTAATATAATATTTGTTTATACTAAAGGCAATAGTAAAAAAAGATAGGGAAGAGGGCTATTTAATCTATTAATATAGGGCAAAAGAAGAACCCTCTAATCTCCTATAGAATAGCTTTAGGATTTATAGAACTTAATAATACCTAATAAGGAAGAGACCTTTCTTAGATAACTTATTAGAATTATAATAAGAAAGAATATACCTTTTATAAGTATTCTAAGCTTAATACTAATTAATAATTTAAATCTATTTTAGAAGGCAAAAGATAAATTAATTTTATATATACTAAGGAAGAACCCTAAATAATAATTTAGATAATTAGAAGGATTACTAAAGGGACTTTTATATTTAAGGGAAAGTTAACCCCTATAATTAGAAAAACTCTTACTATAATTAAGAAGTAAGATCTACTATTAATTACTATAAAAAATGCTATATACCCCTTGTATTAGAGTAATAAGAGTGGTAGGATTATGAGGGAATAATACCTAAGATAGCTCCTTAGAACTATAGGCTATAATAGTAAAGCTATAGTTTTAATAGGCTATCTTTTGGCTTCTTTTATAGAAAGGAGCTATTAAAAGAGCTATTTATTAAGTCTTTATATACTATTAATAATAAGAAGCTTAGATAGCTTAAAATAGAAGTATATATTAAAGGGTAATAGTATAATATTATAGTGGATAGTAGAGTTAAAATGAATTATATTTACCTAAGAGTTATAAACTAACTTTAGTTATTATAAAAGGATAAGATAGATCCCTATATAGTATTAAACCTGGAAGATATTATATTTAATTATAAGAATAGAGTGATTAGCTAAGAGATTAATTATTTTAAGGTCTTTATAAATAAGAAGAACTATAGTATTTCCTTTGATATTATTAATATTAGGATATATAACCTAGTCCTAGGGTACCTATAGTTATATTAGTATAATCTATATATTAATTAGTATATTAGCTAGGTATAAATACTCCTAGAGTATAATATAGCTAGTAATATAAATAATAATAATTTAAGATCTCTAATCTCTAGTATTAACTATACAAAGGCTATATATAATAATAGCTTACTACTAAAGGGAATATAGTATAAGTATAAAGCTAGTCTAAGGAGAAAATGGTAGAGAGTTATTGCCTATCTTTGTATATAGTTCTAATAGCTTGATTAGGACCTTTAAAAGATAAAGGAAGATATTACTAATAATTAATTAGATAAAATACTATTATAATATTATATCTATAAATAATTATTTGTAGATAAACTTAAGATTGAAATACTTAAATTTAGTTAATAGGATTATAAAATTATATTAAAGGAAGGAGTAAGTATTTATTTCTTCCTAATTAATAATCTTAATTAAATAGAACTTAATACTCTTAAGGAGTATATTAAAGATATACTATAAAAAGGATATATATAAGTATTAAACTCTAAAGCTAGTTATCTAGTAATATTTATTCTAAAGAAAAATAGAAAACTTTATCTTATTATAAACTATTAATAGCTTAATAATATTACTATTAAAAACTATATATTATTGCTCCTTATTAATAAGATAAAGAATAGGCTGTATAAAATAAAGTGGTTTATTATATTTAATTTAAAGGGAGCTTATAATCTAATATATATTAGGAAAGGAGATAAATAGAAAACTGCCTTTTAAATAAAATTTAGGCTATTTAAGTATTTAGTAATACCCTTTAAATTTATTAATATATTAGTATTCTTTTAGAGGATAATTAATAATATATTATAAGAATATTTAGATATTTTTGTTGTTTGCTATCTAGATAATATTCTTATCTTCTTAAAAAATAAAGAAGATTATAAGTGATATATTTACTAGGTTTTAAAAGCCCTTTAAGATGCTAATTTACTGGTTAAACTAGAGAAGAGTATATTTTATACTAAAGAAGTAGAATTCTTAGGATATGTTATATTATATAATAAGATTTAAATAGATCTTAAGAAGATTGCTATAGTAAAGAACTAGAAGGAATTAAAGAATCTTATTAAGGTATAATTATTTCTTAGATTTACTAATTACTATTATAAGTTTATTAAAAACTTTGGGTAGATAGTAAGGCCCCTTATTACTTTAATAAAGAAAGGGATATTTTGTATTTAAGGATTAAAAGTATAAAAAGTATTTAATTAGTTAAAAGATGCTATTATAGCTGAGCTAGTATTTATAATATTTAACTTAGATTAATTAATTAAATTAGAAATAGATACCTTTAATTATACTATTAGAGCTTAGATTAGATAAAGGGATAATTAAGGGAAACTATACCCTATTATATTTTATTTATATAAATTATAAGGAATTAAACTTAATTACTTTATTTATAATAAGGAATTTTTAGTAATTATTAATACCTTTAAAGAGTTTTAATAATATCTTCTTAGAAGTTACTATAAGATTATAGTATTTATAGACTATAAGAATATATCTTATTTTATAATTATTTAAAAGCTTAGTAGATAATAGCTATAATATACTAAATATTTATCTAAGTTTAATTATTATATTATATATATTAAAGGCACTAAGAATACTTAAGTAGATACTATTAGTAGATACTCTAATTATTATAAGGAGAAGAAGGTAATTATAGAAAAGTTATTATAGTATATACCTTAAGGCAATCTTAAATAAGCCCCTATTAGTAATATAATAATTAAGAGTAAGAAGATTATAATTATAATCCGAAGGGAAGGATAGTAAGAGAATTATATCTCCCTTGGATACTAGAAACTATAAAGGCTAACTTCTAAGAATTATAAGCCCCTTAGAGTAACTATAGGTAGCTATAGTTTTTATAGGCCTATAAACTAAGCTAGTAAGCTTGTTATTTTAGTGGAATAGGGTAATCTACTCTTATATAGGATTAAGGAGTATAATAAGGTACTCTTAGAAGATAAATAGATAATATGCCTATAGGTTCTAGATAAACTATAGGATAATTTAATTAAAGAAATTTATAAATATCCTTTAAATAAATATAAAGGTATAAATAAAACCCTTAAATAAGTTAGATAGATATTTTTTTTTAGTTATATAAAGAGAAAGGTAGAAGTTATTATTAAGTAATATTTACTTTGCTAATAGATAAAGTTATTATAATATAAGCTATATAGTAAATTATAGCTTATTCTGATTACTTTAAAACTATAGGAATTAATTATTATAAACTTTATTATTAATTTATTATTATTAATAGATCCTATTATTAGTAAGTATTATAATATTATTTTTATTATTATTAATTAATTTATAAAATTTACTTACTATATCCCTTATAAAAAGGCTATAAATAAAGAATAATTTACTTACCTTTTCTTTTAATATATAATTATAATATATAAACTACTAATTAAGATTATCTTAAACTATGGATAGCTATTTATATCTAAGTTTTAGTAAGGACTAATAGCTTTTATAGGTTTATAGTATAAGCTTACTACTACTTTTTAACTCTAGGTTAATAGATAAACTAAGAGGCAAAATCAGGAGATTAAGTACTATTTATAATATTATATTAATTATAAGTACATAGATTAAATAAAAAAACTATTAATTACTTAGCTTACCCTTAATATATCTTACTAATTAAATATTAAAACTATATCTATATTTACTAACTTTAGATTTATCCCTAATATATTCTATACTAAATTAGAAGAATTAATTAAAATAAAAGTACTACTTAAATCCAAATAAATATAGCAATTATACTCTAAGATAAAAATAGAACTTAAATTTATTTATATACAAATAAAGAAATATTATAATCCTAAATAAATAGAAGGTCTATTCTTTAAGAAGGGGGATATAATCCTCTTAGCCACAAAAAATATTACTATAAAATAATAAAATAAAAAACTTAATCTTAAGTATATTAGTCTATACCCTATAAAAAAGAAAATCTTATAAAATAATTATAAACTTAATCTACTAAAAAATATTAAGATTTATCTAATCTTTTATATTTCCTTACTTAAATCTATTGCTAATATTATTATAGTAAATATAGAATTATATATTAAGCTAGTAATTAAATTATAGGAAGAATATATTATTAAAAAGATCCTAGAAAAAGGTATAATAGATAAAGAAGTATATTATTATATAAAATAGAAAGGATATACTAAGGAAATATAGGAATTACCATAAAACCTTATACACTACTCAAAGAAACTAGATAAGTTCCTTTGTAAGAAGTAATAGTTAAATTATTATTAAGATAAGTATTAGCTTAGTCTAGTAAGAATACTAATAATTAAGCTTTAACTAACTCTACTATAGGAAGACTAATTACCTTTAGATACTCTTTTATCTTATCTAATTACTTAAGCTTAGTAAATACTATTATTACCTAGGACTATACAACTAATATTACTATCTAAGTACCTTTAAATGCCTTCTATAATACCTTAAAAGCCTCTTATAATACTTTAAAAGATATATATAATAACCCTAATTACTCCTTTATCTTATCTTATTACTTATATAATTTCTTTATTTCCTAAACCACCTAGGATACTTTACTTATTAGTATACACAAAAATAAGAAGGACCCTAGCTATATTTACAGATTATAGAATCTAAACTTACTTAATTATAAAGTATATAATCTAAGATATATTTATTATATTAGGTAAAACTAGACCTAAAAATATATTTATAATCTATTTATAGAGATTACTTATAGGAAGGCCCCTTAGCACTAAATAAATCTATATAAAATAATAAATCCTAATTCTTATATCTCTTTTAAAGGGACTCCTTTAATAAAGTCTAATAAGGTATAATATTAGTAGAGATAAGGAGATATAAGGAATATACTTACTAAATAAAGCTATAGGAAAAGGAAGGAAAAAGCTAAAAGGATAACCTATAATAGTCTTAAGGATAAGACCTTTAGAGGGAAGGCATTATATTATAACCTAGAACCAACTTACTCTAGAATTAAACTACTATACTAATAGAAGTCTAAATAAAAGACCTACTTCTTATTATTATTAGTAGGGCTTATTACTTAGTATAATAACTAATTAAAAGGCATAGCTTAGAGTATATAGTCTTAGCACTAGGGCCTTGGATACTCTAAGGGCTTACTTATACTAGTATATATTTAAGACTTCTAGGAGTTATTATTATTAGGGTATAATTTAGCTTTTAATATAATTTAATTACCTTTAATTATTTGCTTTAACTAATTAACCTATTACTAAATATAATATACCTTTATTATATTTTTACCTTTTATATAAACCTAATATACCTAATCTATCCTATTAATATAAACTAATAGTATAAATAATATCTCTTTATTAACTAGCTTATAAAGCGCCCACCCTTAGCTTTTTAATGCTTAGCTATTAAAGCTTTGCTATTTCCTTTATTGGAGCTAGGACTAGACTATTATACTTAGGGTTTATATTATAATCTTAATAATAAAATAAATATACCTAGAGATATTTAAATAGTAATTTAATACTTTATTATTATATATAATAAAGTAAAATTTATAAAAAGAAAGTTATTTAAGATATACTAAATATACTTTAAAAAAAAAAAATATATTAAAAAAAGGTAGAAGATACTTAATATATTAAAATATAGGATTATTTTTTTCTTAAAGGAATTTTCTTTAAAAAGAATAAAGTATTTATTTTATTTAAATTTATATAAGCTCTTTAGCTTAAAGAATTTTATAAATAGACTATTAAGAAAATTAAAAATATAAAATAAAAGATTAGAATATTTTTAATTTTATATAAAGATAAAAAGTTCCTTAAGAATATTATCTTAATAAAGGTATTTTAAATATTCTTCCTAAAGAAGAATAAAGAGAAAAAGAAAAAATACTAAATTTCCTTATCTTTACTAACTCTCCTAATTCCCCTAGCTCCCTTAAAAAAAAGAAAAGAATCCTATAATTAAGACTTTTACTAATAGAAAAAGATATTAGATAATATACCTAATATAAGGAAGCTTATTAATCTTAAGAAGCTTTATATAAAGGAGATAAAATATAAAGGAAAAGAATATAATATCTTTAAGAGTAAAGCCTATATTTTTTATATAATATATAAATAGGCTAGTATTTCTTAAGTATAATTTATAGGAGTATTCTTTATTATACTTAAAGGGAAAGCTATTATTTATTATTATAATAATATATATAACCCTTATAAGATCTTATTTTTCTACTAAATAAAAAGGATAATATAAAAATAATATAAAAATAAAATAATATATTAGAATTACCTTAGGAGGTAGTAAGAAGCCTTATTTATTAAGATACTTTAAAATAATAAGAAATTACTATAAAAAGAGGTCCTAGAAAAGCTTTTCTTAGAATTAGAAAACCTTTAAAAGGTAGTTTTTATACTTAACTAAAGTAAAGATATACTATAAATATAAATTATTAGTACTTATAATAATATTAAAGATTTTTCTTATTATCTCTAGAAATCCTTAAATACCTATAAAGGTATATACTATTAGCTTTAAGCTATACTAAGAAATATACTTATACTAAAGGTAATAATAAAAGAAGTCCTTTAAACTAATAATTTAAACTAATTTTAGATTAACTAAATATACTAAGGATAGATTAAAAGTTATTATTAGTACCCTTAAGTAAATAAGGGTAATAGAGCTTAAACCTACCCTATATAATTAAGTTAGAAAATATACTATATTTATAAGAAGCTAGGCTATTAGTTAAGAAACTATATTATAAAAAAGAGAGAGGAATTATACTATAAGTTTAAGAGGAGCTATATTAGTAAGGCATTTTTAATATTCCTAGCCTAGTATAAAGAGCCTAATAATAACTTTAATAATAATAAATCCCTTACCTTTAATAAGGAAAAAGACTAAGAAGAAATAGGCAAAGCCTATTATAATAGTAATATATAGTATACTTTCTTTATAGGCTTAGCAAAGATTAATATACCCTTTATTTTAAACTAACTTACTAATTAAGTAGTCTTATATTTCTTTACTAAGAGTAATCCCTTTAAAAAGAAGAAAATAAAACCTTATAAATTAATATTATAATTCTTCCTAAATAACTAATATTTAATAATAATATTCTAAGGTATTATTCCTAATATAGATATTATAAGCTTCTTAATTAGTAATTATAAGTAATTTATTATATTATAAAGAAATATTATTCTCTCCCTTAAGCTTAATATAAAGATAATAAGAAAAATAAGAATTATATTTAAAGAAAAAACCCTAATAGAATTATTAGGCATAGCTACTATACTAATACCTTTTGGAATTATAATCTTCTATATTATATTTATAAATACCTTATTCTTTTTATTATTTTATAATATAAATTAACTAAGTATTTATTTTTATAATATTAAGAAATACTTAGAAAGAAATAATATTTAAATTCTAATAGTATATAAATAGGGGTACCCTTAAATACTTCTAAAGGTAGAAGAATTATTTGCCTAGAGTAATCTTATTAAAGTTAAATTATAATAAATTTATTATTATTTTAGTTATCTCTCTATAAAAAGACTTTATAAGCTTTTAAATAGAGTAAGCTACCTAATTAAGTAGAAAGCTATTAAAAAACTTACTAAAATATATAAAAAATACTAGCTTTATATAGGGTAGCTTACTTACTTTAAATTTACTATCTAGGATAACTATAATTTTAATTATTATATTATTACTAATACTTTCCACTTAAAAGGTAAGCTTATTTTCTATATTATTAATTTAGCTACTATATTTAATATAGCCTATTTTTTTCCTAATAAATCTATAAAGACCCTTTAAAGAAGTCTTAAGCTATATTAGATTAATATTTACTAAGAACTACCTATGGGTTTATCCCAGGGGTAATTATAATGTTTTCACAGTTATAGGTCTAGCAACTACTAAGGGGGTTCTTATTATATTTATCTTTATCTTTTCTAGCTAGCTAGGGCTATAAGGCCTAAAGTTAGTATTTAGATTATATTATATAATTTAGAATAATACCTCTTCTAGGTCTAGGTAAGGCTATTTAATAGCCTTATTACTAATAGCTAAAATATAAAAACATATACTATTTAATAAGGCAAATAATATTCTAATACTTAAGCTTTTTTCTTTTGCATTAAAGCCTTTATTTCTAATTAAAATAAACCTTTATTCTAGAGTAAATAGCCCTTGCTTTTCGCTCTTATATTAAGTAGCCCTCTTTATTATATTTTATTTCTTATTACCTAGCCTTCTATTTAAATTATTACTTTATTATTATTAATAAAATACTCTAAGGCTTAATTAGGTATTACCTTTATAAGGGTATTAGCTAGGTTATCTTTTCTATTAATCTATTTAACTTTATAAAGCTTATACCTCTTATAAAATTATCTAAGCACTATAATATTAATTATTAACCTTTTCTTCTTTATTATCCTGATTTTTATAAGGTATTTATATAAGAAATATAAATTAGTATATATAATAATTAAAATAAAGGGTAAGTTAAGCTAGTTAGTTATTTCTATAAGAGTTATTATAAGGGTATATATAATATTAGCTCTTACTATTATACTATAGATTTTAAAGGTAAATATACTTTAGGTAACTTATTAGTATTTAATTAAGCTAAAATATATAATATTTCCTTTTATTATAAAGATTCTATTATTTATATATTTATTTATAATAAGAATAATAAATTTAAATTATAAAAAGAAATTAAGGTTATTTATAAATACTTTATTAATAAATATAAATAGCTTTATTATTATAAAGTTAAGTAAAGTAAATATAAAACTATAATTAAGATTATCCTTTTACTATTTAAGCCTTTTATTTAGAGCTTTTACTTAGGCTATACTAGGCTCCTAGTATTATATAATAGTTAATAAATTATAGTATACTTTAGGTTAATAAATTAAAGCTATATAAGCTTCTTATACCTATTATTTAATATACTATTACTTTATAAGCTTAAGTTTCTTAGCTTTAATTATCTTAATCTTCTTTCCTTAGCCCTTTTAGTAGATAATAATAATATTACCTTCCTTAAGGGTTATAATAGCTCTATTAAAGGTAAGAGGGTTCTCCTTTAATAACTTTTTCTTTAGCTTAGCTTTAAATAATACTTTTTAAAGCTTTTTTTCTTTTTTTTATAAGAACTTCTTATTAAATACTCTAATTATATTATTAGTTTATATTCTAATAATAGTAAAGCTTTCTTTTCCTTTTAATAAGATTAATAAGTATAAATTAAAGGTTAATATAATTATCTTAAGCTTTTCTTTATAGTACTTATTATATATTATCTATTAGTATATTCTAGCTTTAGGGATATTATAAAATAGTATTATAATTCTTATAATAATATTCTAAGAATAGTTATCTCTAATACTTTCTAGAAGCTAGGTAAGGATAATTTAGTTTAGCCTAGTCTATAACTATATATAGGCCTAGGTAATATCTCTTAACCATAAGAAAATACTTTTATTTAGGAGCAAAGGGATTAGGATTAAAATTAGCTATTAGCTATATTATTAAATTATTAATAATTAAATAAGAATAATTTCCTTCCCTTTATTAATATAGCTTTAAATTACTAGTTTTAATTTTTTATAGGATTTATTAGATATCTTTCCTTTTATCTTATTAATAATTTATAATTTAAAAACTCTAATTTCTTTATAGTATTTTTTATTATAAGGGATAAATTTAAATATATCTCTCTTAATTAAACCTTTAATCTCCTTCTTTATTAATCTCTTAAATAATCTTCTTAGTATAAAGATTATACCTTTCTTATATATTTAAATTACTAGGTCTAGATTAGATTTTTCTTTAGTAAAAAGAAATAACTCTTTATAATTAATTTTAAGTTTAAATTATTTAGTAATATATATTATAAAAAATAAAATAAGATTCTTTTAAGATTATTCTCTCCTTTATTTTTATATAAAAAATACTTTATTAATTATAATAAGGTTCTTTCTTAGGTAGCCTCTTTCTCTCTTTTATACTATTAAAAACTATAGAAAAATATTACTAATTTCCTCCTTAGGTATTCTTATAGCTTACTCTATTAAGGGCAAAGCTATACCTTTATTCTTTAAGAACTAAGGTTAGGGTTTATAATTAGAAGAATAAAAAGATAGCTTTTTACTTTCCTTTTTTACTTTACTTTATATCTTAGGGTCCCTATAATATAGTTTAATTATTATTAAATAAAAATTCATAGGTTTTTTTATATCTTTAATTATATAGATTTCTTTATTATTAATAATAAGTATATATAAGCTAATCTAGCCTTCTTTCTCTCTTTAAATATATACTATTAACTTTAATAGGAGGTTAATAATTACTAAAGTATTAAGATTATTTTAAGTAGCTAGGGCTTTATTTACTCTCTTTTTATTATAAAAGTAATATACTTCTATTATTGCCTTTTAAATAGCCTTTACTTACTTTATTATTCCTAGTAAAAGAGATAATTTCTATATTATTTATAAGTATACTCTAAATACTAGGAAGATTAAGATAAGATTATTAGGTCTAGCTATATTATTAACTACTTTTACTATAGATTAGAGAGCCTTATTAATCCTAAGGGAAGAGTCTTCTTCTTAAATTATCTTATAAGCCTTATAAAGGGGTTTATAATATTATTTAACCTTGCTAATTAAGTTATAGGCTTTAATAGGCACTATATTAATAAAAATACCTATAATTCCTATCTCTTAGTATAACTCTCTTAATATATAATTTATTCTAATATCTATAATAATCTAATTAGGTAGTCCTTAGTAAATATTAATCTAATATAGTTTAAGACTTCTTTAAAGGATCTTTATAGATTTATTAGAAAGAAAATAAACTATATTAAATATAATAGCTAAATTAATAATATAAAGAATAAGCCTATCTTCTAAATAGAAAATATTAGTAATAATATAATAATTAAAGTTATAGTTATCTTAGATAATAAACTTAAAGTAAGTAAGCTACCCTATATAAAGCTAGTATTTTTTATATACTTTAGTAAGTTTTTTAATAGCTTCCTACTTAATTAAGTAGCTTACTCTATTTAAGAGCTTATAAAGTCTCTTTATAAAGGGATAACTAAAATAATAATAAATTTATTATAATTTAACCTTAGTAAGATTACTCTAAGTAAGTAATTCTTCTACCTTTAAAAATATCTAAGAATACCCTTATTTATATATTATTAGAATTTAAATATTATCTTTTTCTAGGTATTCCTTAATATTATAAAAATAAATACTTAGTTAGTTTATATTATAAAATAATAAAAGAAATAAAGTTTTTATAAGTATAATATAAAAGATTATAATTCTAAAAGATATTAGTATAGTAACTATACCTAGTAATTTTATTAGGATTTCTCCTCTAAATATAATTCTTATTTCTCCTATTATCTCTATATTAAGCTTAAGAGAGAAAGTAATATTTCTTTATAATATAATAAATTACTTATAATTACTAATTAAAAAGCTTATAGTACCTATATTAAGGATAATACCTTAGAATATTACTACTAAATATTAATTATTTAGAAAGAATTATAATACTAATTTATAAGATTTTATTTTCTCTTTTTTAAAGGGGTTACTCTTAGTAAAGAAATATAAGATTACTTAATTAATAAATTAATTTAAAATAAAAAGTATATTAATCTTTACTAAGCTTATAAAGAAAGTATATTATATACTACTATTATAATAGGCTTTACCTATTCCTTTTTAGTCTTTCTCCTTATTAAAGGTAAGGGATTTATTATTATTAAAGTTATTATTAAGCCCTTTATACTAAGCTAGGAGTATTAAAAATACCTTACTAATATAGCTCCTCTTAAACTTATAATATAACTCCTCTTTCTCTTTTATAATATAGTTTCTTAATTAATAGCCTAGCTTCTTATAAATATAGTATATTTTCTAATTTAATTATATAGGGTAGATTTAAGCTCTATTACCCTTATTTACTTAAGAGTACTAATAATAGCTTTTAGTTTATCCTTAGTATATTTAATTAGTCTAAAACTAATTTAAATTATTATTTTAAAGGACTTCTTTTATTATTATCTTTAGTATAAGTATATTTCCTAGTATAGCTCAAAGCTAATAATATACTATTAAAACGTTATTTGCCCTGTTAAATAGCATGTGTTTTCGTATTTTGGCCATTAGTAACAAGGCTATTAAATAGCCTTACTTAGACCTAGAAGAGGTATTATTCCAGATTATATAATATAATCTGAATACTAACTTTAGGCCTTATAGTCCTAGCTAGCTAGAAGAGATAGAGATAAATATAATAAGAACCCCCTTAGTAGTTACTAGACCTATAACTATAAAAATATTATAATAACCCCTAGGATAAACCTATACTAATTAGTCTAGGAATAGTTTATATTATTCCTTAGATTAGTAAGGTATTAAATAAAGAGGTATAGCTTTAAGTAATTAACCGGGAAATTATTAGTAAAAATACTTATATATTAATTAGAATAATATTATAATTATTATTATTAGTATATAAGAGATTAATATAATAATTATTAATAAAGTTCCTTATATTTATTATATAAAAAATCCTTTCTTTTTATCCTATTTAAATAGAATAATCCTACTATTTAGATAGAAAGAGAGCTAAAAATATAAAGAAAACTTAAGCTAATTATAAATAAGACTTTTCTTTGAAAAATATAATTATATTATAAGAAGAGATTATCTAGAGTTATTAAGGGAAAAGGGAAAGATACTAAGAATCTACCCTAATCCTAGACTACCTTAAATCTCTAATTACCTTAGAAACTTAGGGTTTATATTATAATCTTAATAGTAAGATAAGTATACCTAGAGATATTTAAATAGTAATTTAGTATTTTATTATTATATATAATAAAGTAGAATTTATAGGAAGAAAGCTATTTAAGATATACTAAGTATACTTTAAAGGAAAAGATAAAGTATATTAGAAAAAGGCAGGAGGTACCTAATATATTAAAATATAGGATTATCTTTTTCTTAAAGAAATCTTCTTTAAGAAGGATAAAATATCTATTTTATTTAAACTTATATAAGCTCTTTAGCTCAAAGAATTCTATAAATAGACTATTAAGGAGATTAAAAATATAAAATAGAAGGTTAGAATATTTTTAATTTTATATAAAGATAAAAAGTTTATTAAAGATATTACCTTAATAAAGGTATTTTAAATACTCTCCCTAAAGAAGAATAAAAAGGAAAAGATATACTAAATTTCCCTATCTTTACTAACTCTCCTAATTCCCCTAGCTTTCCCAAAAGAAAGGGAAAAATCCTATAATCTAGACCCCTATTATTAGGAAAAGATACTAGATAATATATCTAATGTAAGGAAGCTTATTAACCTTAAGAAGCTTTATATAAAGGAGATAAAATATAGAGAAAAAGAATATAATATTTTTAAAAGTAAAGCTTATATTTTTTATATAATATATAAATAAGCTAGTATTCTTTAAGTATAATTTATAGGAGCATTCTTTATTATACTTAAAGGGAAGGCTATTATCTACTATTATAATAATATATATAATTTTTATAAGATCTTATTTTTCTATTAAATAGGAAGGATAATACAGGAGAAATATAAGGATAAGGTAATATACTAGAATTACCTTAGAAGGTAGCAAGAAGCCTTATTTATTAAGATACTCTAAAATAATAGGGAGCTACTATAAAAAGAGGTCCTAGAAAAGCTTTTCCTAGAACTAGAAAACCTTTAAAAGGTAGTCCTTATGCTTAACTAGAGCAAAAATATACTATAAATATAAGTTATTAGTGCCTATAATAATATTAAAGATTTCTCTTATTACCTCTAAAAACCCTTAAATACCTATAAAGGTATATACTACTAGCTTTAAGCTATACTAAGAAATATACTTATACTAAAGGTAATAATAAAAGAAGTTCTTTAAAATAATAACTTAAACCAGTTTTAAACTAATTAAATATACTAAGGATAGACTAAAAGCTATTATTAGTACCCTTAAGTAAATAAGGGTAATAAAGCTCAAACCTACCCTATATAACTAAGTTAGAAAATATACTATATTTATAAGAAGCTAGGCTATTAGTTAAGAAACTATACTATAAAAAAGAGAAAGAAGTTATATTATAAGTTTAAGAGGAGCTATATTAGTAAGGCATTTTTAATATTCCTAGCTTAGTATAAAGGGCCTAATAATAACTTTAATAATAATAAATCCTTTATCTTTAATAAGAAGAAAGACTAAAAAGAAATAAATAAAGCCTACTATAATAATAATATATAGTATACTTTTTTTATAGGCTTAGTAAAGATTAATATACCCCTTATTTTAAATTAACTTACTAATTAAGTAGTCTTATACTTTTTTACTAAGAGTAACCCCTTTAAAAAGGAGAAAATAAAATCTTATAAGCTAATATTATAGTTCTTTCTAAATAACCAATATTTAGTAATAATATTCTAAGGTATTATCCTTAATATAAGTACTATAAGCTTCTTAATTAGTAATTATAAGCAATTTATTATACTATAAAGAAATATTACCCCCTCCCTTAAGCTTAATATAAAGGTAGTAAGAGAAGTAAGAATTATATTTAAAGGAGGAATCCTAATAGAGTTACTAGGTATAGTTATTATATTAATATCTTTTGAAATTATAACCTTCTATATTATATCTATAAATATCCTATTCTTTTTATTATTTTATAATATAAACTAACTAGGTATTTATTTTTATAATATTAAGGAATACCTAGAAAGAGGTAATATTTAAATTCTAATAGTATATAAATAGGGGCACCCTTAGATACTTCTAAAGGTAGAAGAATTACTTACCTAGAGTAATCTTACTAAGGTTAAACTATAATAAATTTATTATTATTTTAATTATCTCTCTATAAAGAGATTTTATAAGCTCTTAAATAAAATAAGCTACCTAATTAAGTAAGAAGCTATTAAAAAACTTACTAAAGTATATAAAAAATGCTAACTTTATATAGGGTAGCCTATTTACTTTAAGTTTATTATCTAGGATAATTATAATTTTAATTATTATATTATTACTAATACTTTCTACTTGGAAAGTAGGCCTATTCTCTATATTATTAATTTAGCTATTATATTTAATATAGCCTATTTTCTTTCTAATAAATCTATAAAGACCTTTTAGAGAAGTCTTAAGCTATATTAGATTAATGTTTACTAAGAACTATTTAATTAGATTATTATAGATACTAGAATAAATTATATATTAAGAGAGTTATATTAAAAGGCAGGAATTATAGGTATCTCTATTAATATAGTGCCTATTAAAGCCTATAATTTAATTAGTAAGATTAAATAAAACTATAAACCCCTTTATAGGGCTTATAAGATAATTTAAGAAAAAGACCCTTCCCTTAGAATTAATAAGGCTCTCTAATCTATAGTAAAGGTAATTAATAATATAGCTAGACCTAATAGTCTTATCCTAATCCTCTTAGTATTTAAGGTATACCTATAAATAATATAGAAATTATCCCCCTTACTAGGAATAATAAAGCAAGTAAAGGCTATTTAAAAGGTAATAATAGAAATATACTGCCTCTATAATAAAAAAAGAGTAAATAAGGCCCTAGCTACTTAAAATAATCCTAATACTTTAGTAATTATTAACCTCCTACTAAAGTTAATAGTATATATTTAAAGAGAGAAAGAAGGCTAGATTAGCCTATATATACTTATTACTAATAATAGAAAAATCTATATAATTAAAGGTATAAAAGGACCTATGAATTTTTACTTAATAGTAATTAAACTATATTATAGGGACCCTAAGATATAAAGTAAAGCAAAAGAGAAGAGCAAAAAGCTACTTTTTTATCCTTCTAGTTATAAACCCTAACCTTAGTCCTTAAAAAATAAAGACATAGCTTTACCCTTAATAAAGTAAATAATAAGAATACCTAAGGAGGAAATTAGCAATACCTCTCTATAGTCTTTAATAGTATAAAAGAGAGAAAGAGGCTACCTAAGAAAGAACCCTATTATAATTAATAAAGTACCTCCTATGCAAAAATAAAGGAGAGGATAATCTTAAAAGAACCCTACTTTACCTCCTATAATATATACTACTAAGCAATTTAAACCTAAAATTAATTATAAAGAGTTATTTCTTTCTACTAAAGAGAAATCTAATCTAGACCTAGTAATCTAAATATATAAGAAAGGTATAATCTTTATACTAGGAAGATTATTTAAGAGATTAATAAAGAAAGAGATTAAAGGTCTAATTAAGAGAGGTATATTTAAATTTATTTCTTATAATGAAAAATACTATAGAGAAATTAGAGTCTTTAAATTACAAATTATTAATAAGATAAAAGGAAAGATATCTAATAAATCTTATAAGAAGTTAAGATTAATAATCTAAGGCTATACTAATAAAAGGAAAAAAGTTATCCTTACCTAGTTACTAATAATTTAATAATATAGCTAATAGCTAATCCTAATTCTAATCCTTTTACTTTTAAATAAAGGTATTTCCTTATAATTAAGAGATATTACCTAGGCCTATATATAATTATAGACTAGGCTAAATTAAATTATTCTTACTTAGCTTTTGGAAAGTATTTAAAATAATTACCCTTAGAATACTATTATAAGAGTTATAATATTACTTTATAATATCCTTAAAATTAGAATATATTAATAGGTAATATATAATAAGTACTATAAAGAAAAGCTTAAGATAATTATATTAATCTTTAATCTATATTTATTAATCTTATTAAAAGGAAAAGAAGATTTTACTATTATTAGAATATAGACTAATAATATAATTAGAATATCTAATAAAAAGTTCTTATAAAAGGAGAAAGAAGAGCTTTAAAAAGTATTATTTAAAGCTAAGCTAAAAAAGAAGTTATTAAAGGAGAACCCCCTTGCCTTTAATAGAGCTATTATAACCCTTAAGAAAGGCAATACTATTACTATCTACTAAAAGGGCTAAGGAAAGAAGATTAAGATAGTTAAAGCTAAGGAACCTAAGCTTATAAAGTAATAGTATATTAAATAATAAGTATAAAAAGCCTATATAGCTTTAATTTACTAATCTAAAGTATACTATAACTTATTAACTATTATATAATACTAGGAGCCTAGTATAGCCTAAGTAAAAGCTCTAAATAAAAGGCTTAAATAGTAAAAGGATAATCTTAACTATAGCCTTATATTTACCTTACTTAATTTTATAATAGTAAAGTTATTTATATTTATTAATAGAGTATTTATAAATAATTCTAATCTTTTTTTATAATTTAGATTTATTATTCTTATTATAAATAAATATATAGATAATAGAACCTTTATAATAAAAAGAAATATTATATATTTTAGCTTAATTAAATACTAATAAATTACCTAAAGTATACTTACCTCCGAAATCTATAGTATAATAATAGGAGCTAATATTATATATACCCTTATAATAATTCTTGCGAAAATAACTAATTAGCTTAACTTGCCCCCTATTTTAATTATTATATATACTAACTTATATTCCTTGTATAAATGCCTTATAAAAATCAGGACAATAAAGAAGAAAAGATTAATAATTAATATTATAATGCTTAGATAATCCTATAAAAGGTATAAGCTTTATAAAGTAAGATAGATTAATAGAGAAGATAATCTAGCTAATACCCTTATAAAGGTAATACCTAACTAAGCCCTAGAGTGTTTTATTAATAATAATAAAGCAATGATTTAAATAGAAGGCTAGGTAATAAGGGATAAAATATAATAAGAAGGGCTACTTAATATAAGAGCGAAAAAGCAGGGGCTATTTACTTTAGAATAAAGGCTTATTTTAACTGGAAATAAAGGCCTTAATATAAAAGAGAAAAGCTTAAGTATTAGAATATTATTTGCCCTATTAAATAGTATATATTTTTATATTTTAGCTATTAGTAATAAGGCTATTAAATAGCCTTGCTTAGACCCAGAAGAGGTATTATTCTAGATCACATAATATAATCCAAATACCAACTTTAGGCCTTATAGCCCTAGCTAGCTAGAAAAGACAGAGACAAATATAACAAGAACCCCCTTAGTAGCTACTAGACCTATAACTATGAAAATATTATAATAACCCCTGGGATAAACCTATATATATACCTTTATAAATATTTAAGGATTTTTAGAGATAATAAGAAAAATCTTTAATATTATTATAAGCACTAATAACTTATATTTATAATATATCTTTACTCTAATTAAATATAAAGACTACCTTTTAAAAATTTTCTAATTCTTAGAAAAGCTTTTCTAGGACCTCTTTTTATAGTAACTCCCTATTATTTTAAAGTATTTTAATAAATAAGGCTTCTTATTACCTTCTAAGATAATTCTAATATACTATCTTATTCTTATAATTCTCTTATATTATTTTTCCTATTTAGTAAAAAGATAGGATCTTATAAGGATTATATATATTATTATAATAATAAATAGTAGCCTTCCCTTTAAGTATAATAGAAAATACTCCTATAAACTATACTTAAGAAATACTAATCTATTTATATATTATATAAAAAATATAGGCTTTACTCTTAAAGATATTATATTCTTCTCCTCTATATTTTATCTCCTCTATATAAAGCTTCTTAAGGTTAATAAGCTTTTTTATATTAAGCATATTATCTAGTATCTTTTCCTAGTAGCAAAAGTCTTAATTATAAGATTCTTTCCTTTCTTTTAGGGGAGCTAGGAAAATTAATAAAAATAAGGAAATTTAGTATATCTTCTCCTCTTTATTCTTCTTTAGGGAAAGTATTTAAAATACCTTTATTAAGGTAATATTCTTAAGGAACTTTTTATCTTTATATAAAATTAAAAATATTCTAATCTTCTATTTTATATTTTTAATCTCCTTAATAATCTATTTATAAAATTCTTTAAGCTAAAGAGCTTATATAAATTTAAATAAAATAAATACTTTATTCTTCTTAAAGAAGATTTCTTTAAAAAGAAAATAATCCTATATTTTAATATATTAAGTACTTCTTACCTTTTTCTAATATACTTTATTTTTTCCTTTAAAGTATACTTAATATATCTTAAATAGCTTTCTTTCTATTAATTCTACTTTATTATATATAATAATAAAATATTAAATTACTATTTAAATATCTCTAGATATACTTATTTTACTATTAAGATTATAATATAAACCCTAAGTTTCTAAGGTAACTAAAAATTTAAGATAATCTAAAATTAAGATAAATTCTTAGTATCTTTCCATTTTCCCTTAATATCTTTAGATAATCTCTTCTTATAATATAATTATATTTTTCAAAGAAAGATCTTATTTATAATTAGCTTAAAGTTTCTTTATATTTTTAGCTCTTTTTTTATCTAAATAATAAGGTTATTTTATTTAAATAGAATAAAAAGAAAGAATCTTCTATATAATAAATATAAGGAACTTTATTAGTAATTATTATACTAATCTTTTATATACTAATAATAATAATTATAATATTATTCTAATTAGTATATAGGTATTTTTACTAATAGTTTCCTAATTAATTACTTAAAGCTATATCTCTTTATTTAATACCTTACTAATCTAAGGAATAGTATAAACTATTCCTAGACTAATTAATATAGATTTATCCTAAGAGTAATTATAATATTTTTATAATTATAAATCTAGTAACTATTAAGGGGGTTCTTATTATATTTATTTCTATCTTTTCTAGCTAGCTAGGGCTATAAGGCCTAAAGTTAGTATTTAGATTATATTATATAATCTGGAATAATACCTCTTTTAGGTCTAGGCAAGGCTATTTAGTAGCCTTATTACTAATAGCTAAAATACGAAAACACACGCTATTTAACAGGGCAAATAACATTCTAACACTACCTAATTAAATTATTATAAATATTAGAATAAATTATATATTAAGAAAGCTATACTAAGAGATAGAAATTATAGGTATTTCTATTAATATAGTACCTATTAAAGCTTATAACTTAATTAGTAAGATTAAATAATACTATAAACCCCTTTATAAGGCTTATAAGATAATTTAAGAAGAAGATCCTTTTCTTAGGATTAATAAGGCCCTCTAATCTATAGTAAAGGTAGTTAATAATATAGCTAGACCTAATAGTCTTATCCTAATCCTCCTAGTATTTAGAGTATATCCTTAAATAATATAAAAATTACTTCTTTTACTAGGAATAATAAAGTAAATAAAGGCTATTTAAAAGGTAATAGTAAAAGTATATTATCTTTATAATAAAAGAAGAGTAAATAAGGCCTTAGTTACTTATAATAGCCCTAATACTTTAGTAACTATTAACCTTCTACTAAAGTTAATAGTATATATTTAAAGAAAGAAAGAAGGCTAGATTAGCTTATATATTCTTATTATTAATAATAGAGAAATCTATATAATTAAAGGTATAAAAGGACCTATGAATTTTTGCTTAATAGTAATTAAACTATATTATAAAGATCCTAAGGTATAAAATAAAGTAAAAGAGAAAAGTAAAAAGCTATCTTTTTATTCTTTTAATTATAAATCTTAATTTTAATCCTTAAAGAATAAAAGTATAACTTTACCCTTAATAGAGTAAACTATAAGAATACCTAAGAAGGAAATTAGTAATACCCTTCTATAGTCTCTAATAGTATAAAAGAGAAAAAGAGGCTACCTAAGAAAAAACCCTATTATAATTAATAAAGTACCTTTTATATAAAAGCAAAGAAAAGGCTAATCTTAAAAAAATCTTATTTTATTTTTTATAATATATATTACTAAGTAATTTAAACTTAAAATTAATTATAAAAAGTTATTTCTTTTTACTAAAGAGAAATCTAATTTAGACCTAGTAATCTAAATATATAAAAAAGGTATAATCTTTATACTAGGAAGATTATTTAAGAGATTAATAAAGAAAGAGATTAAAGGTCTAATTAAGAGAGATATATTTAAATTTATCCCTTATAATAAAAAATATTATAAAGAAATTAAAATCTTTAAATTATAAATTATTAATAAAATAAAAGGAAAGATATTTAATAGACTTTATAAGAAGTTAAAATTAATAATCTAAGGTTATACTAATAAAGGAAAGAAAATTATTCTTATTTAGTTACTAATAATTTAATAATATAATTAATAGTTAATTTTAATTTTAATCTCTTTACTCCTAAATAAAGATATTTTCTTATAATTAAAAGATATTACCTAGGCCTATATATAGTTATAAACCAAGCTAAACTAAATTATCCTTACTTAGCTTTTAGAAAGTATTAGAGATAATTACCCTTAGAATACTATTATAAGAATTATAATATTATTTTATAATATCCCTAAAGCTAGAATATATTAGTAAGTAATATATAATAAGTACTATAAAAAAAAGCTTAAGATAATTATATTAACCTTTAATTTATACTTATTAATCTTATTAAAAGAAAGAAAAAGCTTTATTATTATTAAAATATAAACTAATAATATAATTAGAGTATTTAATAAGAAGTTTTTATAAAAAAAGAAAAAAAAGCTTTAAAAAGTATTATTTAAAGTTAAGCTAAAGAAGAAATTATTAAAGGAGAACCTTCTTACTTTTAATAAAGCTATTATAATCCTTAAGAAAAGTAATATTATTACTATCTACTAAAAAGGCTAAGGGAAAAAGATTAAGATAGTTAAAGCTAAGAAACCTAAGCTTATAAAGTAATAGTATATTAAATAATAGGTATAAGGAGCTTATATAGCTTTAATTTACTAACCTAAAGTATACTATAACTTATTAATTACTATATAATACTAGGAGCCTAATATAGCCTAAGTAAAAGCTCTAAATAAAAGGCTTAAATAGTAAAAGAATAATCTTAATTATAGCCTTATATTTATTTTACTTAATCTTATAATAATAAAGCTATTTATATTTATTAATAAAGTATTTATAAATAATCTTAATCTCTTTTTATAACTTAGATTTATTATTCTTATTATAAATAAATATATAAATAATAAAATCTTTATAATAAAAAGAAATATTATATATTTTAGCTTAATTAAATACTAATAAATTACTTAAAGTATACTTACCTTTAAAATCTATAATATAATAATAAGAGCTAATATTATATATACCCTTATAATAACTCTTATAAAAATAACTAACTAGCTTAACTTACTCCTTATTCTAATTATTATATATATTAATTTATATTCCTTATATAAATACCTTATAAAAATTAAAATAATAAAGAAAAAAAGATTAATAATTAATATTATAATACTTAAATAATCCTATAAAAGGTATAAGCTTTATAAAGTAAGATAGATTAATAGAAAAAATAATTTAATTAATACCCTTATAAAAGTAATACCTAACTAAGCCCTAGAATATTTTATTAATAATAATAAAATAATAATTTAAATAAAAGGCTAAATAATAAGAAATAAAATATAATAAAAAGAGCTACTTAATATAAAAGTAAAAAGTAAGGGCTATTTACTCTAGAATAAAGGCCTATTTTAACTAAAAATAAAGGCCTTAATATAAAAAAGAAAAGCTTAAGTATTAGAATATTATTTGCCCTATTAAATAATATATATTTTTATATTTTAGCTATTAATAATAAGGCTACCAAATAGCCTTGCCCAGACCTAAAAGAGGTATTATTCCAGATCATATAATATAATCCTAATACCAACTTCGGGCCTCACAGCCCTAGCTAGCTAGAAGAGATAGAGACAAATACAACAAGAACCCCCTTAGTAGCTGCTAGCCCTATGACCGTAAAAACATCACAATAACCCCCGGGATAAACCCACAATTTCACCGTTTATAAAGGCAATTACAATCTAAAAGCCTTAACAAGTAGAAGTCATTCCACATATATTAAATAAAGGCATATTAAATCAATTCATTTTATATGTACTATCACAGAGGATTATATCAGGAGAACTAGAATAAAGCTTAATACCCAAGAAAAAAGCAATAAAGAGATATAAAATATAATCCTTTTTATTACAAAGATCACAATAAAAAAAGTCTCTTTTCTTTAGCTAGTTAATTAACCACTCTATTAGTATTCTACCTACTAATTTAGAACAGCAGTAACAGCAGAGGAGATTATTCACATTATCTTTAGTAATTATACGGACATCAAGATTATTATCAATATACAGCTAGGTAAGAATTTAAACAGGGCAAATACTAATATTCTACTATAATATAATATTAATCTTATGCTTTTAAATACCCTTATTTTGATATTATAAAAATGCACTGGCCTAAAGCAAATTATAATTATATATATTAGCCCAGTCTCCCTATATACATTAAATACACCAACATTAGTCAGACTGCCTCTATAACACTAAGCAATATTAGTATATAATCATTTAGGAGCTAGTATTTTACTTTTTTAACTTATATATTAATTCGGATAACTAGTCTCTATAGGGGCAGCCTTTACCATAGCAAAGCATTATATATATTAGATTAGCAGCAAAGGGTTTCTTATAGTAAATAGCAAGACTATAGCCTCCATCCTTAGCTATCATATTAGCAGCCTATTAAGCCTCTTCAAAAGAAGGAAATATCAACTTAAAAAGAGCCTCCATCATAATATATATATTGCGGGCAATCAGGGCAATATATATATACAGGCAATATATATATAGCCGGTCATAACAACAGATATAGGCAGCGCATAAAGCAGGGCGCATTAGAAAGCAACATAACGCATCTTAGTTACCATACTAATTTACATATGGAAGCCAATGTCGGATATCTTTAGCTTACTAAGTTATCTCAGCCACAAATTGGCTGCTTGATACACAGAGTTGAGGGCTTGATACGCACAGCCTTAATAAATAACTCCAGGAATAAGAGGCCATATTGAACAAATTAAGAGAGGTTTGTGTGCTTTTTGAACCAGTGTAAAATAAATAGCATATGCAGGTTATCAAAAGTCTGCAAAATTCGTTCATTACCTAATCCCAGTCCCTTGAATAGGTCCAAGGGCCAACTACAGTATGACCATCCTAGTACGAGTATCTAAAGTGGGGGTTTACCTAAAGTCACTCAGCATTAGTATCAAACGTGTGTGAACCAGGGTCAATGCGTGCTTACCCTATCAGTGATATCCTCAAAGGCGTGGGTAAGGTTATCGTCCTCGATAACCTCACCGCTAGCCACCTTGGCATCTCGCCTCTTGTTTTGCCAAATGTAATATGTTCGAAGCGCAAAGAGAACAAGCTCCAGCAGAGCAAAGCAGCCCAGCACAATAGACAGCGCCAGAAAGTATCGAGGGGCGTCCTTGTCGCGGAAGGTTTGGGGGCCAATAGAATTTCCCGCGGCCCAGAAGATGAAGTTGCTCGCAATGAGTATGGACTTCTTTGTGGATCCAGCCACATTTCGCGTCACGAGGGCGAGGGCGAGTCCGGAGCAGGCCCAGAAACTGTACATGATGTAGTAGGCGATGAGGAGGCCGACTTGCTTCGAGGGGTGGAACGGCACCGCGATGAGAACGACGACGCCCGCAATGGTGGGGAGAATGTAGGCCATCATGGTAAAGGTTGTCTGCTTGTATCTGCGGTCAAACCACGCAGAGCTCCACATGACCAGGATCATGATGGCGCCAATGACCATCTGCAGCAGTTGGGTCTCCCATGTTGAGAAACCAAACGACTTGACAATGATGTTGGCGTAAGCACCGATGCCGCCGGAAGGCAGAGTTGTAAGAAGTTGGATGAGAGCAAATGCATAAACTGATTTACGACAAAAGGGTTTTTTTTAAGGTTAGCAACCTGGTTTGCGTGTGGGGGGAGAAGACGCATACGTACGTTGTGGGTCGGTGAAGGCATCCTTGACCTGTTCCACTCGAAACACCTTGCTTTGTAAACCAGTCTGGTTTCCTCTCACGCGCTCTATCATGAGTTTCTTGTCCTCTTCGGACCAGCATTTCGCCTTCATGGGAGAGTCGGGCATCCAAAAATACACAAAAATGCCCCACAACACGGTGAGGATGCCGTATGTCATAAACAGGGCCTGCCATGACTTGATGGGACTCGATTCAGGGATAAATGAGAAGCCAAAGGCGCACAGCCCGCCAAGTATTTGTTGAAAGCCATTCATCACTTGGGTTTTGGGTCAGCTCTACTCATTCACTGGGCCGGGTGGTTGCTCAGACTTACTGTACCAGAAGATGATGGTGGATCCCTGCTCCTCACGCTTATACCTATTCAGGCAGGATTAGAGACCATGTTTCCGGGGCCCCTCAAAAGACAATGAATGACCCACCAGATGGAGGAGAGAAGGACAAAAGTGGGCTGGCACGCGGCCTCGAACCCACCCAGGAAGCCACGGAGCACCAAGAGCCCAGCGAAGCCCTTGGCCACGGCATGCAGGGCTAGTGTGATGCCCCAGAGGATAATGTTGAGTGACAGCCACTTGGCGATGGGCACACGCTGGATAATGTAGTTTTCCTGTCGGCTGTTAGCGCGCGGGGCCGAAACCGAGCACAGCCATGTCGCGTGTTGTAGGGGTTGGGACATACGGGGTACTCGATAACCAGGACAACGAGGTAGATGACGGTAGTGAGCCAAGAGTACTAAAGGGGGGAAGGGGGGGGAGGCTGTTAGCGCATCTTCGGGTATAATTTCCGGCTGGGGGTGCCCACCTGGCCGTCTTTGAGATGGGCATCTTCGACAATGCCCATGATGGAGGCAAACGACATTGTGCCCTTGTCAAGAGACTGGATAAAGTACGTGACCATCATGACAAGGAGGATGCGCTTGTCAATCATCTTCCGGAGCCGCGAGTTGGTTTCCTTGTCAATGTCGATTCTAGTCTCGCCGGCATACTGGGCAACCTCATTGTCGACCAGGTCGTAGTTGGTGTGGTTCTTGCCGAAAGTTTCGACCTCGGCCACCGAGGCCGCTTGGCCGGATGCTTCAGGGTCCTTCATTGAGTTTGAACTAGTGGCCATCAGAGGGAAAAGGAGGAGAAGAAGGCGGGTGAGGAGTTGTACAATTGACCGTGGCAAGAGAAAAATCAAAAAGGCCAAGAGTTGGGGTAACGAGATGGGGGGGAATGGGGGAAAGATGTAGTCCACCAAGACCGTTGGAGAGATGAGACAACAACAGGAGCCCTTTTTTTTTTGGTTGCCAAATGACCAGGTCGAACAGGGCAAATTGCTGTAGCCTGCCGCGAAGCAAGCCAGGGATTCAGCTCCATCAAGCAGCACATTTCTCGCTGGGAATTGACCCGGGGTGGGTGGTAGTGACGCCGTTGACGATACCGCAACAGGGCCAGCATGACGTCCCCGACGAGGCCCTGGTGGACATTGCCTGCAACGTTCCACGGCCATTGAGTAACTAAATTGAAGAACGGCCGAGATTCCCCAGACGGCCCTGGCTCGGAATCCTTCCCCACGGCCCAATCCAGGCTGGCTTCTGGAGTAAATTGCGGAGCCCGGGGGGGTGGAGGGGGCGGAGGGGGCACGCATCTTAGTGTCCGGGCAAGCCCGAGAGAAAAACATGGGGAACAGGGGCTCTTGGTTGCGGAGATCCAGTCGTGTGCCCTTGTTGCGACCCCAACCCCGCCTTTTCCCCTCTCCCGTGCCCCTGCTGGCCTCTCTCTTTGGCTTTCCTCTTTTGCCCAGCCTTAGCAGACGCCAACACGTAATGTCACTTCATTTCTGGGCCGATTCGGAGCTCCATTATCATGCGGGGGAGTGTGTGCGTATGCGGCCGTTTCCCTTCTCCTCCCCCTCACCTACCTTGCTTACCTACCTTGCTTGCCTACCTTGCTTGAGATTACCTTGCTTGATTACCTTGCTGGCTTGCTTGCTTGCTTGCTTCGGGCAATTTGAGAAGGCGAATAATAGCTTGGATCCGCTCTACATACATCTATATTGCTATATCCACCCCGGCCACCCTGAGGATACGCCATCATGTTTGAGCAAATTTTCGTCCAGTTTTCGCCTTCGCCAGGCTCGCCTGCCCTGGTTGGAGCCCCAGTCGTAGTTGACCTCCACGACGAGTCAGGCGTACAAAGAGCCGCTCACGATTTGACTCAAGATTTCGGCCGTGTCACGGACAAGGGGCCGAGCACATTGATCAAAGCCGGCGCCGACAGTGACGCACTGCAATCTCACGTGCAAACTGCAATCATTGTGGGCAGCATTGAGTCGAGCCATGTACTTCAACGGCTCGAGGCAGAAAAGAAGCTCGACACAGCCAGCATCCGCGGGAAGTGGGAGTCCTTCATCACCGCCGTGGTGGATAATCCCTTTACCAATTGCGAAAAGGCCCTGGTCATAGCCGGCAGCGACAAGAGAGGAGCCATCTTTGGTATCTACACCCTCTCTGAGCAAATCGGCGTTTCTCCGTGAGTCCACCATGCACCTTATCGGGCAGCCCATGTAATTGACTCGATGCAGCTGGTATTGGTGGGCAGACGTGCCATCAAAGCGCCATGCGGAAATATATGCTGCGCAGAAGCTTACGGCCCATGGAGAGCCCAGCGTGCGATATCGAGGCATCTTCCTCAACGACGAGGCCCCGGCCCTGACCGGCTGGGTGCTGGAGAAGTTTGGCAAATACAATTCCCAATTTTACAAAAATGTCTTTGAGTTGCTCCTGAGACTAAAGGTAGATAGATTATCCCTCGGCCTCTCTCTTTCTCTCTCTCTCTTTCTCTATCTCTCTCTATCTCTCTCTATCTCTCTCTATCTCTCTCTCTCTTATCTGAAGTTTCAGGGGGGAATACTAAAACGGAATAGGCCAACTTTCTCTGGCCGGCAATGTGGCCGGGCTACCCCAACCCCGGTGCCTCATTCTTTGTCGACGACCCAGAAAACCAAAAACTGGCCAACGAATACGGCATCATGGTATCCACTTCGCACCATGAACCTATGCAGCGCCTGTCCAACGAGTGGTTCGGTGAGAACCCAGATGGAAGCTGGAACTGGCTGACAAACAAGGAAAAAATTACAAAGTTCTTTGAGGACGGCGCCAGTCGAGCCAAGGGCCGTGAGTCGTACTTTACTCTCGGAATGAGAGGCGAGTACGACAAGAAGATGGCCTGCGAGGACCCTGCAGCCGTTGTTCAGGATGTGATTGATACTCAGCGGCAGGTGATTAAGAAGGTGTATGGGCGGGAGGATGCAGCACCCCGTGAGTTCTTTTTTTTTTTTTTTTTTTTGAAGCAACAAACTGATTGATCTTCCATCTAATAATCATCACAGAACTGTTTGCCATTTACAAGGAAGTGCAATCATTATTCGAGTCCGGGCGTCTGAATGTCCCCGAGGATGTGACTCTCTTATTCCAAGATGACAACTTTGGAACAATCCGCAGACTTCCTACCTCGCAAGAATCTAAGAGAAGTGGCGGTGCTGGTGTAAGCTCCAATACATGCATTCCATGTCTTGTATCCTCTAACAACACAACCGCTAGGTCTATTATCATCTCGAGTACGTCGGATCGCCCCGTAGTTACAAGTGGATCAACAGCAACTCTCTAGTAAGTTCGAGTTGTCTTGGGAAACCAAACATGTCTCATCTAACTCGTTCAAACAGGGAAAAGTCTGGCACCAGCTGACACAGGCCTATGAGAGAAATGCAAGACAAATCTGGGTATTCAATGTCGGTGACTTGAAACCCTTGGAAGTGCCAATCTCTTTTGCCATGGCCCTCGCCTACAATGTCAAGGATATTAAATCCGATGGCCTGGAGCACTATCTCAAGGAATTGGCCAAACGAGAGTTTGGTCCTGGCCTTGCCGATGAGGTTGGCGCCATATGGTACCAGTATGACCGGCTCGCAGCGCTTAGGAAGCACGAGCACATCGAGCCCGAGACATTCACCATACTTCATTACAATGAAGCAAATACTATTCTGGGTCGTTGGAAAAGACTACTCGACCAAGCTGAGGCGACTCATGCCCGTGTCTCTGAAGAACAGAAACCGGCCTCGTTCCAGCTCATCCTCCACCAAGTCAAGGCGTCCTACATATACGTCGCGTTGCAAGTCACGCGAGCGCACAACAAGCTATTCGCCCGTCAGAGACGCAACTCGGCCAACAAGACGGCCCAAGACGCCCTCAACCTATTCGATGCTGACTTTGACCTATCAGAGGAATACCACAGCCTGCTGGACGGGAAATGGAACCACATGCTCCGACAAACACACTACGGCTATGAGGAGACCTGGCACGCGCCGTCTCGTGATATGATTAGTGGTCTGGGATTTGTTCAGAGACGCCAAAATTCCAACCCCATTGTTGGCCAGATGGGCGTCGCAGTGGAAGACCACGAGGGCATTCGCCCGGGACGCATCAATGAAGAATCCGAGCGTACGCACCCAAGTAGGCGTGACCTCGTCCCGGGCCTTACTCTGAAACCGATGAGTTTCTACGGCCCCGAGACGCGCTGGTTTGACATTTACACGCGTGGTGTTCCGACCATCCACTGGTCTGCCTCGGCGCCCCACGATTGGATCAAGTTGTCCAAGACTGTGGGGGAGCTGGTTCCCGGTCAAGACGACGCCAGAGTCACGATATCCGTCGACTGGAACCTGGTTCCCAAAGATTTCAACGAGGAAGTTTTAGTCGGTATCAAGTCCGAAGAGGGAGATTTCGAGCATGTTCACCTGCCAATCGACAACCGCCGAGTCCCAGAAACATTCCAAACCGGCTTTGTCGAAGCAAGCGGCTACGTCTCCATCCCAGCAACGAGTGCCGATATAAACGCCCCATACCTTCTTCTTCCCGACGCCGGCAGGCTCGAGAGCGGTTCCGTAACTCTCACTCCCGAGTTCAAAAACAGCGCAGAGGCCCCGTACTTGGAGTACCCCTTCCACCTCGTGTCAGAGTCAACCGGCAGCGTGGAGTTGCATTTTGCCACCACACTAGACTTTTCGCCCGAGGATGTCATGAAGTATGACTTGAAGCTCGACGGCGATGCCGCGGCGGCCCATTCACTGCAAAAGGTTACCCCCGAGAGTCTGAAGAATGCTGCGGACTTGGGCTGGGCTTCGGCTGACGGATGGTTCTTTGCCGCATCTGACAATGTCTGGGTTCGGAAGCACGAGTTCCCCAAATCCCAGCTGCAGCCAGGGTCCCATATCCTACGGGTCAAACTGAAGCACCCCAACATGATATTGGAAAAGATTGTCATAGATTGCGGTGGGGTCTTGCCGAGTTATTTGGGACCACCATTCAGTCGCAGTGTATAGAGTATGAAGACTCACAAGTCCAACATGTTTTATAGATTGTTTTTTTTTAGGGATAAATATACATTGATTGTCTAAATCTTAATCGAGTGGTGTAGGTCGCTTCTTGATAATTCCAATTTCATCCATGTATTCCAAGGCCGTGTACCCATCCTTACTCCATCATTGCATGCCCATATATGTATGCTAAACAACGTTGGAAAAAAAAAACCCCCCATAAATGCCCACGCATCTAATTTAGTCATCTCAATACCATGAAGGGGGCGATTTCCAATGCCGTAGCATTGTATCAGCAGCCAGGTTCCATTCGTATTCGAAGCATGCCGCCAGTTGCTGGACCTCTCCGTCAGATGGTACTGTTGACCCCCACATCTCTTGCTTTGTTGCCTCCATGGCAGCGTACGCAGGTATTAGTCCATCTTCTCTCATTTTCATGAGACAAAGCCAGGCCATGTTCCAGCTTCGGTTGCTCTCGGGGTCTCCCCTCACCCGCGCATATGCATCATTGACGATATCAGCGGTGATGGGGTAGTTGGTGGTGAACCCCCGTAGCTCAATCAAAAGCTGGTTGCTAGTCACGTAGTACACCCAGGCAGCAGTCATGGGTTCTTGGAAGGCTCTCGCGTCCGCCTCATCTTCACAAGCAGCAGCTATACGTTCAATACGGCATAGCTCAGTCAGTGTGTTGACGCTGTGGTTCGTCAGAGACTTGATGAGTGACTTGACGGACGTCTGGAATATATCATTAGCCATTGACCCTTTTGATAAGAAAGTGGCATCAGATATTGGTGCTAACCCTAGAACGACCCGACTTGGAGCTATAGGCACCGGAACGACGGGAGGACATTGCGTAGAGATGTATGATAACGGGTGAGTGGCGAGAGATTGATGAAACTGATCGACAAGAACTAATGGCTTTCACAGTCATATATTCAAACGTCTAAGCCCCAGTCTTAATAGTCTCCCTCTTAGAGACAGAGAGAGAGAGAGAGAGAGAGATAGAGGGAAAACTTCAAGGGTGTTTATGACTTCTAGTGGGGGCATCCATCGCCCCCAATGTTCCGCTGCTTGCCTAGATAGTCAGTCAGATGCCCATCGTATGATTAGAAGGGAATGTCGTAGCTGAGCAGGAAATAACGGGGCTAACTAGATTCCGTGCATATTCCAAGATATTCGCAAGCCTCGCATTTGATTCCATACGGGGAAATTCGTTTCCTGAACTGCCACAGTGCCAGAGCAGCCGGAAACTTCCCCAACTGGCTGCCTGGCTGGCCGCAGCCACACTGTCACATGAAGAAGATCCTGTCGGCCGATTGATATATAAAATAGATCATGGAGGGTTGTGAAGGGTTGTGAAGAGTCGGCCGGCAATCTCAGAGACGGGCCTATAGAATGCCTCGGATGGTCCCAACCTCTGCCGAAGGGAAGACCAGGGCGTGTTAGATGTGCAGGAGAGAACCCGCAAGAGAGTCCAGTGTCAAGTAGAGAGGTGCAGTTAAGACGGCAGCGGGATGTTCATCCTTCGGCCGCCTATGCCCCTGCAGCCCTACCGGTTGGTGGAAGAGGGAAGGGAAGGGAAGCTGTTTTGGAGAGTTGCAGCTCACCAAATCTAGACTCTCTTGGCTTGCCCAGGATGATGATGCAAGGGGCTGACCCCGGGCGAGTGGTACCACTATAAATCTTTTTGCCAGGCTGTCGGTGAGATTGCCCTCATGGCCGTGGCGTTGGCCGGCTCGGCAGCCAGATGGCCAGCTTCCGGCCCCCCTCGAGATTCAGTGAGATGATGTCGTGAACCCGCCCTGAGTCGAGGGGCAATCTCCACAGAAGCGACGAGCTCTCGGCCCCCGCGAGCTAACACGGACATGGAATCTTGGGCGCATCTTGGTGCTCTCCTGGGACATGGAATCCACGTCAGATTTTAGACGACGAATTAGGCGCGGCACATGAGGAAACCCCACGGAGATGTCGGTTCCTGAACAAGCCAAAATACCCCGGCCCGGGTCATGAGCAACCCAAAAAAAAAAATTACAAGTGTAGCTGTGTAAGCAGGATCTGCGGGTTTAGAGGTCGGCACGCCGCGATAAACGTCACAATGCATGCCCGAGTGGGCTGCTCCAGCTCCGAGTTTGGCATCTAAGCCCTGGGCCCCAAGTCCGTGTCCGCCGCCGCGTGATGGACGGACGTCGTTCCCCTGTCTCCGCGGACGGCAATGGCTCTCGTCGGTCCCTCACACTGCCCTTGTCAAAACTACACCACGAGGCGGGTATCTTGGGCGCTTAGCCGCATTGTGCATGTAAGTCATCGTCTGACCCTTGAATCTCACTTTCCCACAAAGCTGGGACCGGCAGGCCGATTGTGCCGCGACGTTTCATCCGCCCCCATTCTCTTTGGCTGCAAGACGAGAGATTGACTGCGAGCCGAGTTGAAACGCCGGCATTTCCAGCCATGCACAGCGTTCTAAAGTCCGGGGGGAAAAAGAAGAAGAAAGAGGCTTCGTGCCGTCCCTCGAGTGACACTTTGCTTGCAGGTGGACCGCACGCACCCATACATACTCAAAGACTCACGCCGCGTCAGCCTTGGTTAGCGGCCGCCCAACCACCGTCTGGCTTATATCAGCCAAGGGTTTTTGGTCCGGACAGCGCGTGCCCACAGCCTCTTGCGCGCCTCTCACCCCATTTTAAAACAAAGAGGCCATCGGCATGCACCGCGTGGCAAATCCGACCCGCGAGAGCCGGCAGGTCGGTGAAAGGTGGTGTGCGGGTGCGCCACAGAGTTGCGATTTCGAATCTGACTGCGGCGGTCTCTTAGTTCATCCGGCCTTCCAGAAACCCGCCGACCCGCTTCACCCCGGGCTCCTCTTTTCTCGCTGGGTATTAGTCAGGGGTTCTGTTTGTAAGAGAGAAAGAGAGAGAGAGAGAGAGAGAGAGAGAGAGAGGAAAAGATGGGCGTTTGGGGTCCGGGTCATGTTGGCTGTGTTGGCCATGGAAGTGGCCAGGTGAATTGGGGGGGGCCATGGCGTCCGACGTCACTTGCTTGCCCAGACGATGATGGCATCAAAGCTATTCGGATTCAACTCCGCCGACGATTGAATCAAGCCGTGCGCAAAGAGACCTCCGCCCAGGTCCTATGTGTTTCTAAATTGAGAACCGATACCAATTGAGGCTGTGATGCGAACCGCGTCAGTGGATCGGGATGTGGGTGTCAACTCTCTCACCGGCGTGCGCACCGTCTCTCAGCACTCGTTGGCTCGCTCACTAGCCTCGGATAGCCTGGAATTAGGTCATGTATTTCAGGTTTTGGATGCAAGCCGTCGCGGTTTATTCTTAGCATTGCATGCGAACATCTTCAGCATCTTGGCGCTCTGCCTTAACTGTCCAATGCCAAAACAAAACAAAACAAAAAAGCCCAAACTACTGCCTCCTAACTAGAGAACGCAGGACCAGACGCCGATGAATTGAGTGATTGCAGTCCCGCTTTCCATGATCAAAACTCCCATAGCGATCCGTTGACAAACCAGGCAACAAATTCTCAGCAGATGACAGGGGAATTGGGTGATACGGCCACTCGTATAGCCCTACCCATCTCCCCTCGTCATCCCACTATAGATGAATCCAGTCTCTAAAAATAATGGCTCCAAAGCACTTTAAATAGCATGAATTTTTAAGGTATTTGAACTCGACATAAAAGTTTGAGCACAGCCAACGCCCATCAGACCCAAATCCTATCGGGGCTCACGGAAGGCACCAACATTCCTTCACTGCCACCCTAATGACCCTGCAACAATTCAGTATTTGCTTCATGTACCCCAAGAAATGACTCATGTAGAACCTACAAAGGTTACCAAGTAGCAGTCGCCTTCAAGTCCCTCGAACTTTCGCCAATGGAAAAGTGGTATGCCCCTTCAGTGAGCATGACCCAATTCTGCTTCTTTACTTCCCAGTAACTCAAGTCCCTTCTTGTTACGTTAAACTCGACAGTCTTGCTCTCACCCTTCTTAAGGAAAGGCTTCTCGAAGCCCCTAAGTACCCGCACCGGAAACGTGACACCGCTCGACACCTCCGGATACGACAAGTACAACTGCGGTACAGCCTTGCCGTCCCTCTCTCCAGTGTTGGTGACGACGATGGACGCGGTAACAAACGTCTCCCAGAGGTCAGGGTTGCCTCCCTCGCCTCCGCCGGCTTCCGAGAGCGGCTGTTCCACCTCATACCCCTCCGGGTAAGGGTACTTTGCATTTTTCACATCACTCACAGAATTGATGTAAGGGTATATGAACTTGGACAATTTTCGGATCCCTTCTGGAAACAGGGCTTCTTTGGCATCGGGGATAGTGTTGTCAAACTTTGGTGGCTCGGCGCCGGCATTTGGTCGCTTCGCAGGGAATGCCGACTTCTCCTTCAGAGCCGTGATCTTCAAATCCTTATAGTCAAAGGTAGTGTACGAGAGCCCGAAACCAAACTCAAACCGGGGTTGTATGCTATACCTGTCAAAGTGTCGGTAGTCTATGAAGAGCCCCTCGCGGAAAGTTTGCTGGGGTACAAGACTAGTTGCCAGGTACATGACCTGGCCCCCCTCTCCATAATCTTTGAGAGACTTTCCGATAGTATAAGGCAACCTTCCACTAGGGTTCTCGTCTCCAAAAAGAATGCTTGCGATGGCGTTGCCGCTTTCTTGGCCAGGGAGGTTGGCTGCCAACACAGCCTTTACCCCGTGATGGTCAATCCATTTATCCATCACAACGGGGCCGACAGCATGGACCACAACAATCGTTGAGCCAGTTCCATCACCACAATGTTCGGCGACTTCAAGAACGAGTTCCTCGCCTCCTTTTTGTAGGAAAAGATCGTTACGGTCGCCACCAACATTTGACCACTTGATATAGCCCTCGCCTGAATCCGAGTTGACAAAGACTAGACAGACATCCTGGTCATGCAAGGTATCGCGGTTCTTCTTGTAACTCAGCTCGTTGGAGAGGAATTCGGTAACTTGGACCTTGTCGGTGACAAATTCCTTGCGCAGAGCATGCACGGGAGTGACCAAGTAAGGGAAATCAACAGCACCACTACCCCATCCAGAGGCCAGTGTACCTTGGTTACAACCACGATCAGGACACTCGTTGGGGCCTTTACCTGGACCAGCATCTTCACCAAAGATTCCTACACGAACTTTGTCACCTCGTTTAGAGTGCTTAGAGTCGCTTGTAGCTCCATCGCGGCCGAGGGGCAAAATTCCGTTATTCTTGAGCAGAACGGTTCCTTCAATGGCAATTTCCCGGGCAATCTCAGCGTGGTTGCTCTGTACATTAACATACTTGTTCACTTCGACCTTATCATGTGGGCTAGAGCTTCCAGGAGCAACAAGGCCCATCTTTTCATTAGTCCAGGATGAAAAGTTTGGTCCCTTGCCGTCATACTTTTCCTTGTCGTCTTGTCCGAGTTGGTACCACGAGGCAACAATGCGCACAACCATGTCATTCAGTCGATCCACTGGCACCGATCCGTTGAGAACAGCCATGGTCAACTTTGATCCCCAAAGAGAATCGCCATCTTGCCACTTCAGGCCGTCGCCGGGCATTGTCATGTCTAATCCAGCCAAGGCACTCGCCACGCCAGATCGCTGTGCAAGCCAATCTGACATGACGAACCCCTGAAAGCCCATCTCATCCTTGAGAATTCCGTTGAGAAGCTTGGAGTTGCCGCAAGCATACGAGTCATTGACCATGTTGTACGAGCACATAACACTGGCCACACCAGCCTTGATTGCATCCGCAAAAGGCCAGGCATACAGCTCATGCAATGTGCGATCGTCAATGTTGGACGAAATAGCATGAGGGAATCCCCACTCCCAAGCCTGGCGGAAGTGCTCCTGTTCGTTACCCACAAAATGTTTAATGGTAGCCATGACACCCTGGTCCTGGATGCCTCGAACAGTTTGCGCGCTTGCAACACCCTGGAGGTAGGGGTCAGATCCAAAGCCTTCCCAGTTGCGCCCACCCGCGGGCATCCTCCCAAGGGGCCCGACCGCGGGTCCCAAAAGGACGTTGATGCCCTTTCCGCGGGCCTCAAGGCCATGCGCCTTGCCACGCTCATACATCAGCTCCTTGTTCCAAGTAGCACCAACAGTCACGCCGGCGGGAAATGCGGTCGCATTATCTGCGAATCGGAGTCCCAGCGGCCCATCTTGCAGAGCAAGACCAGGAAAGCCGACGCCGTTGGCGGGTCCAGTATTTCCGACAGCAAGCCCCATGCTCCATCCAGTGCCGGTGGTGATGTTGACCTTTTCCGGGAGTGTCATGCGAGAAACAAGCTCGGCAGCCTTCTTGTAGCTCTCGGCCCACGACTTTGCAGTACCTCCCTTTGGGCTTGGATACCACGGAGGCGACATGTCATCAGGCGGCTGTGGAACAGGCTTCCCGCGCAAGAACCCCAGTGTCACTGTCACGGTACCCCAAATGACGATAAGGGTGCCGAGAATACTGATGCACCAGAACTGCCATGGTCGTCCAGACCTCTGTCGCTCTCTGGTCTTGTCCGGGGACTCATACAGAGGGTCCGTGTCGAGGAATTCCGAGTCGGAAAGGTTGTCAAGGTCATAGCTCCCATCTTGGGACGGCCTCTCGGCAGACCTAAGGAGGCCTTCGCTGCTTGGGTCCGTGGCCATGGCCCATAAGGTATGCAACGGGCAGGGGTCAGATTATGACAATTGGCAAATTGGATAGGGGAGGCTCAAACGTGCGCCAGCAACGACAAAGATGGAAGCCGTAGCAATCAGCACATGTAGAAATGAAGTGATGGAATCAGACTCGTCGTATCGCCTGCTATCTCAGAGTTAATCCGGGGCCGTGCAAAGGCTGTCCTCTTTCCACTGCGTCAGATCCCCTGGTTGCGGTCGGACGCAGACGGGCTGATGGCGCTACTCTCCGTCCCGCTCTTGCAACTGGACGGCGCAGCTCCACTGTGCAGGCTAACCCGCCCACTCTGGGGATGCGTTGCCTCATTCGGGTGCTGTTCTGAGCAAGTGCAGATCTAGATTGCTCCGAAGCAGCGCGCTCCATGGCGATTGCATCCGACTAGGGCCACTAGCGGAGCAAGAAAGGTTTGCCCAGCAGATGAGATGAATACCGTTGCTCGTTGGTTACGCCACCATAGCAATGCGCAATCTGTATGTGCAATCTGTGCTACCCAGGACAAAGTGCATGACGACATGGTTCCCGAATCCCCCAAGGGATTCGGTTCTCATTGAGATGAATGGGACAGGAATAAAAATCATGCATGGCTTCCCTGTTCAGCCAGGAAAGTTGGAACTACCTAGGCATGGCCAAATTTTTAACATTCGTGATAGTATCCAATCCCATCCTCCCCAAAATACACCTGTGAATAGAAATGTGGCTGGTGATGCTGTTCATATGGCTGTGAGCGTGGCTGGGTCCACACCTCTCCGGCAGCTCTCCGGCGAAACCTTTTCCGCGCCAACTGAAGATTCTCTGAGCGACAATCCAATCCACCAGCACATCGTCATCCCACCTCCAATTGCCCGCCATGTCGATGTTCCGCGCGAAGAAGCTCGATCTGGGCTGCTTCGTTAACATCCGCACCCTGCGTGACCACACGAAGCGCAAGGTCTTTGAGCAGAACGAGACTGAGAGGTGAGTAAAACTTGGTTCCCGTCCGATCTCGCCTGATCTCTTGACCAAGAGGCAATCGAGAAATCGGCCGTTTTCTCGTTTGCAGTTTTTTCCCTTGGCTTTATTCCGGGGCATCGAATGCTGTCGCTTGCATCAATTGAGTATTGTGCTGACTGAGCCGGTTCCAGGCAAGCCCTCCGATACATTATCCGCAACACCTCTCTTCCTCCTCGAGTCCGTGCCGAAGCCCAGCTACAGTTGAGCCAGATGCACTGCTACACCCGTCCTACCCAGATCCGAAACCGATGTATCATGGGCGGCCAGGGCCGTGGTGTGCTGAGCGACTTTAAGATGACACGAGTAAGCCGACGCAATCCAGAGCACAATGCAAGTTTATATTCTAACCGTTTTAGTTTTGCTTCCGAATGGAGGCAATGGCTGGTAACATTCCTGGTGTGAAGAGAGCCAGCTGGTAAATATGCTGGGACTGTGAGCCAGACAGTGGCGGAATATGCAGTGTACGACTATGTAATGGGGCGTGGTGTCGTAGTCTAGGATTGGAATATGGCTGCGCAACGACCCGTGATGTGACAAATAGAAAATCAGACATGACTGTACAATACAAGGTGAATATCCAAATTCTCATAACTCGTAAATGCAATACGCTTGCCCCTCAAGATAGCTTGCAGCAGCGGCAATTGCATGTGCGAAAACTCATTGATTAGTACTTCATCATCACAGGTACAGACAAACAGTCAAACAGAAGCGATAAATACGTTATTCTTAAGATACCAAAACATTTATTTATAAACTCCTTTAGTGCAGTATCCGTATCAAAGCCGGGTGCATGCTAATGTGAACAATGGCGCGGCTCATTCTTGATGAAACCGAGCTACAGGGTAGGTGCATGGGCCAATGAGCTCCGACAAAGAGGGTTGGCGCCAAATAGCCGCGATACGGCGGATTTTTTGCCTGGAGGCTGGGAGCCGAGTCTAAACATTCATCGCCACCCCACCAGCAACACAGCAACATCACTCTTTCACCCTCCATCTTCTCAAGACAGTTGCGCCATCTTAATTGCCCATCATGGGAGGCGGCGATCTCAACCTCAAGAAATCTTTCCACCCCGCGCTGCGGCGCAACCAACAAGTCGTCTACGAAGAAGAGCAGAAGGCCTTAGCTGAGCGCAAACGAACCCAACTGCGCATCAATGAAATCAAGGAGGAGCGAGCGAAGGAGGAGCTACAGCGCCAGCTAGAGGCTGCTGGCGGGAAGAAGCGCGTTGATCGTGTCGACTGGATGTACCAAGGCCCGACCGATGGACAGACGGGCACAACTGAAGAGACTGAAGCGTACCTGCTGGGCAAGCGACGAATCGACCATCTTATCAAGGGAACAGAACTCAAGAATCTCGAGAAGCATACTGGGCAAGAGAGTTTTATGGCTCTGCAGAATGCCAACAGCGCGCGCGACACAGCATCCAAGATTCGAGATGATCCTCTACTCGCCATTAAGCGACAGGAGCAGGCGGCATATGAGGCGATGATGAACGACCCGGTCAAGCGACGCCAACTTCTCGCTGCCATGGATAATAACGGCGACAAAGAAAAAGACAGATCTAGGCGGAGAGACGAGCGACACCGACGACGACACCACAGGCACCGCAGCCCCGAATCAGACGAACGACGCCACAGGCGGAGACGATCATACTCACGGTCGCGAAGCCCCCGAGGACGTGATACGTCACAGGACCGAGACGAAGACGGCTACAGGCGCCGTGATGAGTCCTCTGACCGTCGGTCGCGACGACACGGAGATGAGTCAGAGTCCAGAGGGGAACGCCGGCACCGACGCCGACATGACGACGATAAAGGCCACGACCGTCGAGATCGACGCCGGGACGAGGACAGGTCACGGAACGATGAGCGAAAGCATGATTCAGAGCCCGGAGATGAGCAGCCCCGTTGGAGGCGACCAGAACCCTATAATCGTTCCGAACATTCACGGAACGGTCAGCGTGGGGATTACACACGAGATTCACGCAAAAATTATGGCGGCGACGCTCGTGACCGAGGTCAGCACTCTAATGGAGGACGGGATCGCGGTGGAGAAGATGAAAAAGCAAAGGAGGAAGAGCGACAGCGCAAGCTGGCTGCCATGCAGTCGGCAGCAACCGAGCTGGACCAGGATCGGGAGAAGCGCCTGGCGGCCTTGGAAGAACAGGAGCAGTCGCTACGGGAGGCTGATAATAAGGCGAGAGAACGTGGGGGAGATCGAGGGTTCGTGAACGGTCTGCATCGCCAGGCGGGTAAGCTAGACCTAGCAGAGCGGATGGGCCGTGGACGACAGGGTTACCGAAGGGACGACGATTAGGGTGGGGGTAGAATGAATTAATGGTCATCTGTGTGGTATCTGTATGGTTCGTCTGGGGTGGATATGGTTTCGATTAACCCGTTTGATTAATTGCTGGTGGTAACTGTGGATAAGGAACAGGGTCCGTCGTGTAATGCGCATAGCATCATCAACCATCCCTGAGGAGGGAGCACAAATTGAACTTGAATATGGCGCAAAGGACTCGGTTTCAATGTATCTGATGATGCACTTGGATAGCTAAAAATGGGCCGAATAGCAATGCGACATGTCTATATTTATCCACATCTTGACCACTTATACGAGATTGGGCCAGTGCTGATAGGGCGGGAGCAGGGCCGTGTTTGTGAAGGGTGGCTTCCCACGCCATCATCACGAGCAAAAGAGTACATCTTTCAACTACACGAAAACCTGTACTGGAACACGAAAAATGAAATAAACCAATCGATATTTGGAAATGAGCACAACAAATACACACTGATGCCCTTTTAGGAATTATTTACTTATTTTTTGCCAGTTGTCTTTTGCTTTGCCGCGCCAATTAATTAATCTCTACCAGCCGGCCTCCCATGTCATAGCTTCTGTAGCGCGATTAGCAGCCTTCACATCCAAGACAGCAAGTACAATACATACATGGTATTATAAAAAATTCTAAAAAAATAAATCAAAATAAAAGGTGAAAAATCGGTGCGCCAATGAGAAGGGTGAAGCCTCTCTCGTATCTATAAACACCATCATTGAAACCCATGGGTCAAAGCGATATTCACCAGCTGAAGAATAGACGAGTGTAGCACGGGTCGATAGAAAGAAGCCAGATTCATGCACAAGCATGGCATGCTCGATTGACAGACGGACGCTACCTTTTTTTTCTTCTTCGGAACATGTAGTTCCGCTGCAACTAAGACAAGACTAGATCAAGCCACGTACTATGTAGAAGGCACTATCCCCTGTCAACAAACAAAGCCTTTGTCGCCGTTCGCCGTTCGCGCCGTTTGTGCCCCTGGGTGAGAAATGGCTGACGCTTCGGGGAGGGCGGCGCATCGAACTCATCCCGTTTTTTGCGCTCACGCTCACACGCACCCACACGGACAAATCTGTTGGACCCCCTTTGGCTTTGACCACGGGGCATTGTGGAGATTCAATTCATCCATGAAGGCGATCAGGTCAGGCCAGAATGCCATGGAATCCGATTTTTTTTTTCTCCGCCCAGTGTCCGTGTCCCTTTCCCCGGGCCCTTCCTCCTTCCATTGCTGCTAAACGATTGCGTTCCAAGTCGGGCTTGGCTTGTGTTGGCAAAGTTGGACGATGCCATGAGGGAGGAACTGACTTTTTACCGATGCAGTGGAGCCCAAACAAAGGCAAAAAGGCAAAAAGGCACAACAAAAAAAAAGAGACCTGACACAGTGGGAGTAAAAATAAGGGCCAATTCTATTCCACCAGGCCGGTGTTGCATGCGTATACACGCACCTACACAGACGCAAGGTGCATGTCTGCTGTACATGAAGTGGGCATCATTAATTCTGCAGCACTTCCCCCCCCCCTACCCTTTGGTACGCCACCAACGCCACCTCACCCTTCTCCCCGAGTCAGGGCGTTATAGCGCATCAACAGCCCCGATATTCGATGACGATGTCTGTCCCTGAGCCCTGAAAATCAACTTGCTACATGTGCACACCGGTTTGATGAATGGAGGGATCACGCCGGGGCCCCAAGTCCGTCCAGGCAGCCTCAAATTGACAAGCGGGCACTCGTTTCCGGCCTTGACATCCGGATCTAGTGGCCACGAACGAGATTTAATTGCTGGCTCACGCACACTGCTGAGAGGGACGAGGGGCCTAGCGGGCCACTACTGCTGCATAGATTGAAGATTGTCCAGTGGGGCGCTGGGGGTTACATTGCGCAGTTAGCCCGTGTACTGTACAGGAGCTGAAGCTGAGGATCACTGCCAGAGGCCAATCTCCATCAGCTGGCAGAGGCAAAAGGGTAAAGTACGCGATGCCCGGTACCTACTCTAATCGCGAATGAGGGTCGCGCCCCTGGACGTTCAGATGGCACCCAACCCAATCAGTGGCTGCAGTGCTCATTCCTCATGGCCTACTCCGGCCTAGCTCGGACCGGGTGGTCCCCCCTCTCGGCTATCCGGGGGGTTGGAGGGGCGCGCGAAAGGTTCCAGGATAGCGAGCGCACTGTGCTGGAACCACTCCATACCGAACAACCGACACAGGCTGCTGGCTGGCTGGCTGGGCTGGGCTGGCTTCGTTTGCTCTACTGGCCGCTGCGCTAGCCCCCAGCACACCCGCACACCTTATTGCTAGTAGGCACCCAGCAATAGTACCGCACCTCTGCAACCCCTACTGTAAATTTAGGTACCGCGCTGCACAGGCTGTGGCAACAGCTGGATGCACCTAATCGCAATCGTCAGCGCGCCCAGCCAGGCTGAGGCGTGGTTAATATGTACTGAATTGATCCCTGCTCCTGGCTCCTCTCCCCCCACTCCTGGTTCTGGTCTGGTCTGCGTCCACCATCCCGTCCTTACTGACTTCATCTCTTTCCCCCCCAGTGGCTCATTTCCTTGCCCCCATCGAAATCCCTCCCCTCACGCACACACGCTGGTTGACCTCTGGCCTTTTTTTTCTTGCTCCTCCTCCTCTTCGCTAGTGGTTCGCCGCCTCTCCGGCTCTATATACATACATTGTCCTTCCCCCTTCGCTGCTCGTGACAGATTGGGTTTCTCCGTTTTGCGACACTGCCGATCCCGCCAAAGCCTTCCCTTCCACTCCACTCGCCAGCCCTTTCTGCAACGTCCCGCCACCGAGCACGCTACAACTACTACATTACTACACTACCACCACCTGCTCCATCCAACATCCAGCGCGATACTACCTCTGCCCCCGACGTCTCAACCAGCTCCGCACCGTCCCCTCCTCGGTTACATCCAGTCGCATGCGGTTTCCATTGCAGCGCTGACAGAACCCCGTCTCCGTCTCCATTCTCATTCCCCCGTGTCTGAATCCGAACCCGCTGCCGCATCCGTCCACCAGCCTGCGCGTGCGCCACTATCAGCTCGTCGTCATTTACCACGCTATACCCGTACCTGCAACTCGACGGCGAACCGGCATCTCCCTCGACAAATAGCCACGTCGGATATCTTACTCCTGTCCATTCTTCTTTTCTGATTCCTCTTCTTCCCTCCTTCCCATTCTCGACGACGACCCACGTCCACACAACAAGATGCCTGCTCTCTGCGGAGGTTCCAAGACTGTCCAGCGCAAGCTGGTGCTACTGTACGTTTGGAGCCCTCGGTCGCCTCCTCTCCCTCCCTCCCCATCGCGACGCACTGAAATCTCCGACAACAAGACGCTGACCTGAATCCAGGGGCGATGGTGCTTCAGGAAAGACCTCGCTGCTAAACGTTTTCACGAGAGGGTATGTGTGTTTCCGTGCTACTGGCAGCCGCTTGTCACTGCTCCGACAGAACTCGTCTCATCATCTGCGACAGCTACTTCCCAACCGTCTACGAACCAACCGTCTTTGAAAATTACGTTCACGGTACGACCCTGCCAACACCCGACGATCTCACCCGCATTAGACTAACCCAATCGCCGCAGATATATTTGTCGATAACGTCCACATCGAGCTGTCCCTCTGGGATACTGCCGGCCAGGAGGAATTTGATCGTTTAAGGTCTCTATCTTACGGTAATTCTCGCCCTGCTCCCCCTCCTTTCTCCCCCTCTTGTCGCCTCCCCGCGTCCACATGCTAATGGAGACCTGCCCAATAGATGACACCGACCTGATTATGCTCTGCTACTCTGTGGATAGCAAAGATTCGCTGGAAAACGTCGAGTCCAAGTGGGTTGGCGAAATCGCAGACAACTGCCCTGGTGTGAAGCTCGTCCTCGTCGCCCTCAAGTGCGATCTACGCGAGGGTGGTGAGGATGAGGAGGCTGAGGCGAGCGAGCAACCCGAAAAGCGACCCACGATTTCCTACGACCAAGGTCTCGAGGTGGCCCGGCGCATAGGCGCGCTGCGATACCTCGAGTGCTCCGCCATGAAGAACCGCGGCGTCAACGAAGCATTTACCGAGGCCGCCCGAGTGGCATTGAGCGTCAAGAAAGATCGCGAGGAGGGTAAATGCGTCGTTATGTGAGAGGCTAGCCCCAATGCCTCAGCTCAGCCACAAACTTCGTCACCACCCGAAACCCAGAAAAGACGAGCTACAAATGAGACGAACCACCAAAACGAGTTCGAAAGCGGGTTACTCCGCCATGTCCTTACGTCTACTAATGGGTCCATTGACTTGGCAGCCTCCTCCCTTCGGCCATGTTGGCCATCTCGCAGCTTCTCCTTTCGCCTGTACGCAGGTGACTACGACCGAATTATTTCTCAAAGCTTCAGACCTCAGACCCGAGACACGCTCGGGTATCAATTGTATATATCAATGCGGCATATATGCACATAGGGACACGGTGTTGCATGTGGGCTTTATTTTTATCCCTTTTTTTTATTATCCTTTTTGTTGTCGCTCCTTTGGACGACGTTTTGTCGGATCCTGGAGATACGCAGCGGAGCTGGAGTCTTATGGGTGACGGTAGTGTCAGACTGAGGGTTCCCTTGCTCCTCAAAAGCTCTTAGATTTAACGTTTTTTTTTTCTGTTTCGGCTTCTCTGTTCTTCTTCCCCTCGGCATGTAACCCCCCTAGTCAAGCGAAGTTTTTTAATGCGAATTTTCTGTTTCAAGATCCGAACTGGGCTTGCAGTGGGCATTCCGGCAGCTGTGAATGTGCGAAAAAGAGGGCGTTGGGATAAGTGGGCTTGGTGATGTGGCAGAACATGTGCGCCCACGACGCCTCGGCATCTTGGCTGTGTTGGGCGTGTCCCATGTAGTTGCAGTTGCACCGCCACCCTTGTGACAGGAGATCGGACGTGTCGATGCATATGGATGGATGCTCCCGTGTTTTCGGAGAGGGCTGCAGGCGATTGCATCCCTTTTAGTTGTTCCCTCCGCAATGGTCCGGATGCTGCATAGACTTGCGGGAGCATTTCCGCGCGAGCTGCATGATGGCGAGGTGACAGCCTGCCATCATTGGACGCGGCCGCCATCTCTCGCACATTCTCGCATATGTGCAGGTCAGCAAACCCGGGCCATGCTTTGGTGGGCTCCATACCCGCTCGGTGATTTTCATGGCTGTGCGAGCAAAGTTTTGGGGTGCCATCTTGATCTATACGAGAGTGACACGATTGGCGAGGGGGAGGGGTTTTTAGCTTCTAGAAGGGCAGCGTCGTTAGAATGCGTCGTGACGTGTGTATGCTTAGGATGCACAACTAGATGATAGCCTCGGCCGATACGTTAGTGTTAGACTACTGTCTTTACGGTGTCATCATTTTGTCTAGTCCGTCCATTACCCTGCCGTGTCTTACTTGCTCTTTAAAAAGAATATTAAAAAAAAACATACGAGGGCGGGATGACATGACGGCTGTGGAAATTTGTACTTGTACACCTAGCCGACACAGTCAACATTCCTAGCCCATTATGGACTTGAAACTGCCAAGTCGGCGTCATCCACCATGAAAATCAGGATCGATGTGACAATTTCGATGCCCATCACCACCTCCATCGGATAATCCCCAGAACCCTATGCGTCATTGGCCATCATCATTGGCGGTTCGCTTGGATGTTGTTGGCTGGACCCTTGGGATTGGCCTACCCTACAACAGGGATTTGACGTCACTGCGCAAATCGCCAGACCAAATACGGCCTCTTGTGTCTGTAAGCAGGTTTCAGACGTTGATGAAAGCGCAAGACTCGTCAAATCAAGGCATGACGATCATTTTTACGGTGGTATTTCGATCTAAAAGGACAGGAAAATCCCCTCCTTTAGACAAGGAAGGTTTCTACTTTGGATGATTCGGAACAACAGACAACTCAAGTATACTGAGGTTTACTCAATAACATCACCACTTACTCACCTCTCATATCACAAACACAGTCACAAACCACTGACAACATGCCCTTCTTCGGAGGCCGACGCGATCCATCACCCGAGCCGGTTGTCGAACCGAAACACACCTACGAGGAGCCCCGGAAGAACAGCATCTTCCGCCGTCGCGAGCCATCCCCACCAACCCCTGAACCGGTTCGAGAACCCGTCTACGACGAGCCCAGGAAGAATGGCTTCTTCCACCGCCGCGCCCCGTCGCCAACCCCTACCACGGCGACCCGCTCGACGGACATGTCGTCGCTGAGCTTCTCAACCTACCAGACGGCCAATCACCAGCAGGAAGGGGGAGGAGGGCTCTTCGGCAAGAGCACGGGCGGCAGCAAGCGCGGCGGCATGCTGCACCGGACCTTTGGCAACGGCAACCACAGCTTCGAGGACGATCCCAGCGTCCTCGAGGCCCGGCAGCGCGTGCAGAACGCAGAGGCGGCGGAGCGGGAGGCCGACCGCGCCCTCGAGGAGGCCCGGGCCAGCGTGCGCGACGCCCGCGAGCGAGTCAAGCAGCTCGAGGAGGAGGCCAAGGAGGATGCTAGGCGGGCCAAGTTTAAGCAGCACCAGGCGCGCGAGGTGTCAAAGCTTGGCAAGGCTCTCGGACGTAAGTATTGACTGCCGATATCATTGATGTTATTTGTTTCCTCCCCTCCTTCTTATTCTTCTCCTTCCCCATTCTCACCTCTCAATTATACCCTGGGGACGAGGAGGGAGCCGGCATTTGGGGGGAGGTCCAGAAGAAACGATCGGCATGGTTTATCCTGCTTGAGGGATGATGGCTACTAATTGAAGTTTTTATTTATTTTTAGGACATGGGCCGTAAGAAGCCAAAGACCAGGAACCGAGATATGTCTGTGGGAGAATTTCCCGACGTGGCGCTGAAGGTGTAGGATTGGCTGGGGGGTTTTATGTTTTGTGCTGGTGGGACGGAAAGGGGGGAAGGGTTGAACTTTGTTTCATCCGTTCATCAACATGTGCTTGTTCCCTTTTATTACTTGCCGTTGGGGTGTCATTTTTTCTATTCATTGTATAGTTTTTGAGCATTTTCGTGTGTCAAGGAGCTGGTTCTCAACTTTTGCTCAAATGGTAGAAAAAGAAAAAGGTCTATGAATACAGAACACTCCGCCCCTGAATGGTGTCGGAGTCCAACGACAACAGTGGCGGCATGCTAAGCTAAAAACGAGAACAAAAATACACACGCATCCCCAATGGGTCGTTCGGCTCACCGATGGCGTAGCCTGACAACCGCCTGACAGACCCGGCACCGCGAAGCCGAGATGCCGGAGGGAACGCCACAGGCACCATTGACAAACCCATGCAGCAGTGGAAAGGACGGATATACCGAAGCCAGGAACCCACGGAACCCGTCGCTGGTGCTAATGCGGCCAGCAAGCCCGTTCCGCCGCCTGGCGTTCATGGGCCCCCCGGCTGGAAATCTGGAAATTGAGATGGCGGCCGGCTCTGGTTGGACCGCCCGCCCACGTCCCCTGCGTCTTTGACAGACGTGGGCGAAATTGGACGGGGCCTATTTTTGGGGCTCTGGTCCCTGGAAAAAAAAAAACCCAACTAAAAAAAAACCAGCGCCAGTTCACGCAGCTTTGGCGTCATGGCAGCGGTGCTCTCTTCCCCACTGCTCACCGACAACTCAGGCCGTGGACAGCGGTGGTTCTTGGGTTGCATGGGATAATAATGTATTGCGTACATGTGCATGCTCATGGGAGAGGGCGATGTCTCTCTCTCTCTTTCTCTGTGCACATCTTTTATTATTATTATTTTATTATTTATTATTTTAATTTTGTTTGTGTTAATGTTGTGTGCGTGAATGTCGCTGCTGCGCGTGGTTGGACCATTGGCGCCGGGAGATGTGCGCGACCGACGCAGGGAATGCACATGGAATGCGCATAGAGAAGGCCAAAAATTGGGTTAAACTCGCGGATGCTTGATTGCTAAGGGGAGATCGGGCCAAAGTTTCCGGGCCATGATTTGATGATTGGCCTCTGGGGTCTGAGCTCATTTTTTTTTTTTCGTAAACCCTTTTCTTTTAATCTTCTCTCTCCATCTCTGCCTCGTATTTTGCCTCTGATCTGCAGTTGTGCGCGTGCGCGTGCCCATGATAACATCATTGTGCGCCTTATCCCGATGCTGCCAATTTGCTAGATTCCACCGATCTGCACAAACTAGAGGCGTGCAATGCCGCAGACTAGCCAGAGACTGGAATCGCATTTGCCCATTCGATACAGGTACCGTAGACACCCCCTGAACCACCTGATAACGACGGCACCCCGGCCCCGTTTTCAGAATTGCCACAGCCCAGAACCCAGCCGGTGTTCCCTTGAAAGAGGGGGGCACCGAAGCCAAGAACTTGGCCAATCTCTGGTTGCGCGGTGGAGTTGCTCGTGTCTCGAGCAGGGCCCCATTCCCCTGGTGGTGCCGGCCCCTTGCCCTATTTGCTTTGGCTTCCTCTTGGCTGGGGGGTTGGCCCAGGACCAGCAGAAGAGACATGGCAAATGGGCAAAGGGGTAATCGACGGGAGGAGCATGACAGGCACAGAGAAGCAGCATCGCCAGCCCAGCAGCCCAGCAGCCCAGCAGCCAAACAGGAGTCGAGTGCTTGGCCCAAGACGCGTGACTTGGTGGTGCTTCGCTCAACGGCAGCCATTCCATCTTGAGGCAAAGGCGATGGGGTGGAGGATCTTGGAAGCGGGACTCGTTTGCGGGTATCCTTGAAATTGCCGGTGTTTCCAAGCTTGGGGATGGCCTCCTGACTTTTCTTTTCGACTACCACCCCAACTATCGTGTCTGGGCCAAGGCTCACTCCATGATTCCTGTCACTCCTTAATTCTCCTGGGCCGTTTCCGAGCGCTAGCTTCTCTGTCCCACTTCCTCGGCCCCATGTTGCACTGAATTGTGCTATTAACCCCCCGTCGCTCATTTTCATCATCGTTTCAGTCGCTCCCTTTGCCTCTGCCCTCAACCACTCACACTCACACACTCTCTCGCCCAGTCACTCCTTTGACTCGTTTCGGTTTGCGCAAGACCAGTCCACTCCTTTAGGGCTCCATTGACATCAACTTGGGATTCACTCCCTTTTTTTTCTTTCCCTTCTCCCATCCAAAAAGTAATGCAACCCTGCTCCAAGTCGCTTTTATAGTATACCACTAGTAGTACATGATGCTCTTGCGATACCTCGCACCGGCCGCGGCCCTCCTGGGTCTCGCCTTCGCCCAGACCACCACCAAATGCAACCCTCTCAACAGGACTGATTGTCCCGCTAATCCTGCCTTCGGTACCTCACAATCCTGGAATTTCAACAGCACGCCATCCACCGATCTCTGGGAGACGACGGTTGGTATTGTTCCCTACGACCCGGAGAATGGCGCGACCTTCACGATCCGAAGGCAGGGCGACTCGCCCACCATCCGAACCAAGTTCTACTTCTTCTTTGGCCGCACCGAGCTTCATCTCAAGGGTGCCTCCGGAGCGGGAATTGTTAGCTCCATGATGTGGCTGAGCGATGACCTGGACGAGGTCGATTGGGAGCTGATGGGCTACAACAACACCCACGCCACGACAAACTACTACGGAAAGGGCATTGAAGACTTTGGCCATGGTGGGTGGCACTACATGAAGAATGGAATGCAGGACGACTATCACAACTACACGACCGTCTGGACCGAGAAGAAGCTTGAGTGGTACGCCGACGGCCAATTGGTCCGCACTCTGCTCCCCGAGGAGGCCAACAGCACCTACAACTACCCGCAGACCCCCATGCGCCTGAGCATCGGCATCTGGGCTGGTGGTGATCCCCGACTGCCTCCAGGTACGCGTCAGTGGGCTGGTGGTGATACCGACTACAACGCGGCCCCTTTCACCATGTACGTCAAGAGCGTAACGGTTGAGGACTACAGCTCCGGCAAGGAATACAAGTACGGCGACATGTCTGGCCACTATAAGAGCATTGAGATTGTCAAGTAAGTCACAACCGCTTTTTGGAAAATAAAAAAAGCAAACAGCTCGAAAGTGATGATCATTGACTTACACTGAAACAGGGGCAACTCTACTGCTGTTGAAGCCATCAACAAGAAGCCCGAGGAGTCATCTAGCAAGTGGGATTCTCTGTCCACTGCAAGTAAGACTGCCATCTACGCCGGTGGCGGCGGTGCTGCAGCCATTGGTATCGGTGCCCTCGCCTTCTTCTACTGGCGGTCTAAACGCACTGGTAGAGCCGAGGCCAAGGCTGCCGACGAAAAGGCCCAAATCGAGCGCCACGAGCTGATGGGCTTCAAGGATGGCGAGAACTCTGCAAACCAGGGACATGAGTACAGCTCCGGTGGGTGGACCAGGATATAGAGAAAGAATGAAAAAAAGACCAATGATTTTGTTTTTGTTTGGTTTGTCCATGACGAAGAAAGAGTCGAGGGGCTTGTTTGAAGCACAAAATAAACTACGGACATGACGAACGCTCCGAGGCGCATCACATCAAATCATACCTGAAAATACATGGCTCAACCCCAGGTATTGAACGAGTTTTTTCTTTCCTTTTTTTTTTATCATCTCTTTTAGCCCCTCGACCCACGAGTCTCTTTTGGGGGGAGCTTGGGACAAGAAAAAAAAAGATGCGACGAAACATGACGGCCTGAAACCCACATAGTTACAGGTCAAAGCTCCATCCTTCCTGCAAAGCCTTGGGAATGCGGAGACCAACTAATGTGGGCGGCGAGGAACACAGATGGGGGTTTTGTACATACGAGTTTCTTCTAACTTGCCCTTCTTCACTTCCTTGCTTCGATATATATTCCCCCATTCCGTATTCTTTCTACTTTTTCTTTTTGGGCTTGACTCATTTCCCTTTTTGCACTTTCTGGCATCCACCCTCCACCCCTCCGAATTTGGCATGGTTTTCACCGTTTTTTTTTTCTGTTGCACGTGTCTGTGTGCATCGATTGGAATATAGTAGCGACATTGTTTTGGAACGGCACGGCGTTGTCATATATACTTGGCGTACGGAGAGAATATACATTTTTTATTACCCATGGAACAAAATTTGGTCCTCTTGCATGAATTTCCCAATGTGTCTGTCATGTGTGCAACTGCCAAGTCTTCCATCTTTGATGGGGCCAAGTTGTGGAGTCAGTCTGATAGACTCAAAATTAACGGCATGAACAGTTCATATCTGATAGCCTTTTGAGACTGACTCGAGTTGGGCAATGAGTAGGGTGGCTAAATTTGGGAGCTAAATTCATGTTGTGTATTCGAGGGAAGCAGCAACCACGGTCGAAATCGGTTAGGCACAATTCTTAAATCACCTCGTAATCTTAACCAGTCAAACGGTCATAATTGATGAGAAACAGTGGAATTTTGTGGGAACATGCCGGCAAATCAATAAACATTTTGTGGAGTAGATTTTGTTCATTTATTAAATGGTTGACGTGCTCAAGGGTGCCTGGACTCCCGTCTGTTGCCATTTTAACCTTCTTACATGGGGCCTGGTGGACCCAATCTTGGTGAAGGTATTTTGGCTTGAATTCTTATGTTGAAATTTAATTTTTGTCTATTAAAGCCACCTTGTCGTTGTATTCATGTTTGGTTAAAATACAAGCAGGAGGCTCGACCAGGCATTCCCGGGAGCAGATGCAATTGGTGTTTAAACAACTGTAGTTGGTCTCTTTTCGCCCTGACCACTTTAATATCACAACCTCGATGCCCTTTTGATATCGGAGACAGTAAACTCTACCAGACCTATCCCAATATCTAAGCTGGTTTCCCCCGCCAAGACCAACGCATTCCAGCCCACTTCCAATATCATCGAAAATGGCTGAATCTGAAAAGTCAAGGAAAATGGGTGGTCTGGGCTAGATTTCAAATATCTAGGAAATCAAAGTGCTTTTGTTCACAATTAATAACTTGTCGTTGTATATTAGGGATATTAATACTAAATGTTCTGGGGTGTCGAGTAGCTATGTATTCCTCGGATTAACGAAACTCCATACTCATCGTCGATGACGCTTGAACAATCCCCTCCTCTTGTACCAAACGACTTTTCTTTTGACAATTCTATTAAATATTCTGCTTCCTGGCTCTTCTATAATTACTTGCGCAGGTAACTGCGCGATGGCAGCGAGAAGACCTATCGCCATGTATTGCGATGCTGGCAGCTTACCATGCCACTCCGGAGTGTTACCAACCCCAAATGCGTCTTTCGCAGTATTGGGAAGAAGATCAGCAAAGGCAATGGTGTATTTTAGTGGCCCAGAAGAAACAAGATTTTGATGTAATACTTTTACCGAGTCGAAAAGGTGACTCGCATAGAGGGAATCTGTGCTGTGCAATGCTGATTCAAGGCCGTTGCAAACAGTTTCAAACTCGTTGTCGCCAACGCAGAGGATGAGAACAACAATTCCGGCTGCTGCGCCCCCTAAGATCATGACCGCGACCTCTTGCTTCCTGATGAGACTGAACAGACGGCGATATCCACCGACCCGTTCTTTGAGAGAATGTAGTTTGACCACTTTTTGTGTCATCGTGGGCACAGCAATCACTAGCCCGGCAAGGGCGGGCGGTGTCACGCTCCCCATGACGATGGCGCTCCCGATGCCAACAGAGGAAGCTGAGATGGAAAAAATTGTTAATTTAAGCTCCTTTGCGGTCCGCTTCCTCTTTTTTTTTTTACCGAGGGGTTAGAAACATAAACATGATGCGGATGGACATGGGCGAAACGACATACTGAAGGGATCCAGATCCGATGCCCCAACGCAATGAGGGACTTTTCGATTTCTTGACACTTCTCCTTTACCGCTATTCTCTTGCGTTTGCGTGATTTCTTCCTTATAAAGCCCTTCACTCCCTTATTTACATCTTGCAGGTTGCCGGAAATGCGAGCAACGAGGCGTAAAGGGGGGCCGGCGACGGCAGTCCTGGCGTCGTTATACTTGGTGGATATTTTAGAAATGCGCTTTCGGGGAATCTTGAAAGAGACGGAAGGCATGAGTGTGTTTGGGAAGTTGACTGACAACATTTCCCAAGGCAAGGATACAAAAAAAAACGCTGTGTAATATTCCAACACCTACAATAGGCTTGAGAGACAGAAGGGAACTACCCGGTACCTTGATATCGGGAGAACCCAAAAGGAATAGAAGATATTGAGGTACTACTAGTCAGCGGATTCGCCGTGTTAGTCACAAAGGTGTTACCACCTCGCATTTACACATCTGTGAAAAAAATATATGGGGCCTGGTCTCGTGGTGCTGCAACACACACAGCACCCACTCCCAAAAGGGCGCACTGCACATGAAAACAAGACGATTGAAGCAATATGATGACGTTGCCTCAGCCTCACTTACGCGGCACCTGAGCTGCATTGTCAGCCGTATCTGCCTATGAACCATAGGGAACGCTCGGAGGCATACGGAACGATCGGATAAGGAAATGAAAACAGGTCCGACAATACAAAGTGATGACACATGGATTATGACAACAAAGGCACTGTTTTGGCGGAATTTGGCTGCATGGGATTTCGGTTTGCAGCCATGAATTGGGACACTTGTGTCAGGCTGACTTGCTGACCGGGACCCTCGGGTGAGGCATTTTATTTTATTTTTTATACTATAGCAGCTGAAGCAAAGTAGGACCAATTTTGGGATTGAAGATTATGATCGGAAGTGACGGTTTGGTCTGGCTCGTGGGACAGGAGCCGTCAAATAGCCGCGCAACTGAGAATAGCATAATAATTACCGGAGTCTCAAAGCTTGGTGGATGATAGAGAGTGCATGGTGTTATGCTGATGTTGTGATCAGGATTTCGGTAGTAGACTTCTTCTACGGCCGGCTTGTCTTGCCCCAACGTCTCTATGAGTGTAACCTCGTACGCAATCCATTCGTATATCGAAAGGCGTATCCGTACACATGTGCTAAATAACCGATATGATGGTCAGCATGTTGTATGCAACGCAGGCGCACCGGACTCGCTTGTCTCTTTGGCAGTGGGTATGCTCTCGCCAAATAATCGCAACCGTTTGCACATCTATTGACGCAACGAAAGCATTTGTCGCATGGGAATGATCAATAGCAAGGATGGTTTGCGGATCAACAGGGGGCCACCGGCTGGTGGGGTTCAGCGCGACATGGATTATGAGCCTAACTTGTAAGTTGCACAAGAATTGTTCCCCATTCAGAGTCCGGGGAGACCTTGTGCTTTCTTCAGCTTGATTGGCCCATTCTCAGCTCTGCAGGCCTCGCTCAGCGACGACAACCGGGCCATGAACGCCGTGCAGGACTTGACCCAGAAGTATGTGACGCGCGGCTATCGCTTGACCGGGGGCTTGTGTGTCCTGCGACGGATTCGCGTGCCCAACCTGTCGCCCGGATACAGTGCCGCCGATGCCGTTGCGTGCTGCCCTGGGTCGCTGGGTCATACGTCCCCGCGATTATCTCCCTTGGAATACTGGCTGGGCAAAGCTCTCGGAGCTGATTGAAGCTTCTGTATTAGTAAAGATAAGCGGAACTTGGGTGCATTACACTAATATATCGGAGTCATATTTCTTGGGTGTTCCCCAGAAAGGACATTGAACGACCTCTCGGCCTCTCGTTAAGTCTGGATTGGGACGACTGGGGGTTTCTGGCTTGGAAGGATGCTTTTTGGACTCCAATGTTGAAGCCTGCCACGGGGAATCCTGGACAAGCGATATTTTCGCACACTGACTTTTACAGAGTCCCTCGGGCTGCCGGGACGCACGATTAAGCGTTCAGATGGAGAGTTTAACCCTGGTTTCATCCCAATAAAGCTGCAGATTATGTCGAGTTTGACCAGCTCTTGTCACACATGTTTCAGGAATCCGAGAATCGTGGCGGAGCATGCTCTAGTATTGCAACGCAACCCACCGGAGGAAACAGAGACCAAGAAATATACTAAATCTGCCCTCCATGTTGTGGAAATTCCCACGCTGGTGGCATTTGGGTTGAGCTATAAACTCAAAAATGTGAGTCTGGAATTAAGAGACGCAGGACTCTAAACCACTGCGCCAGTTTGTCGATGAATTGGACATTTACGTCTACATTTTGTAGTAATGGATGGTGTCACAAAAAATACGACCGTCCCTTTGTGGACCGGTAGACCTCCCTTATATTATGACAGATGGGTTATCAAGCACTGCACAGCATACTAATACGAGTGCGATATATAACGAGTAGTCTGAATGACTTTTAAATGACGAGCATGACAAGTATGACGAATGCATTGTTCTATTATCTCAACATCTTACTATTTTGTTCAGTCAATCAGCGATTCTTTCAGGAGTGTCTGAATGTCATTGATGGCGTCCTTGGTGGTTTTCTGCCCGGCCATAATGTAAAAGACATTGCCAAGCACACGAGCGTGCACATTCCATCGTCCCTCATCGCCGCCCTCTCTAAGGCGGGCCTGAAGAGTTAGGGCGGCGGTGCTCTTGTATCCGGCGCCATCGTCGCTGCGCAGAGTGATGGCAAGGACGCTACCCAGCGCCCATACACTACTGACCCGGGAAGTTGTATGGGAGATGGCGTCAACAAATGAGTTGGACCAGACAGACCAAGCGCCGTGGTTGTTTCCATGTTGCGAAATTTCGCCCAAAGTCATCCAACCATCCGTCTTGAACGCGTTCCAGTCGCCCTTCTTTTCCATTTGCTTCATCTCTCGCAGCGACTCTAGCGCTACCTGGCATCCCACTGGATGCGCCGTGTAACTGTGTCCATGCAACAATGCATCGCTCTTGTCGTCAGTGACAAACACATCAAAAATGCTCTCAGAAGCCAAGGTGGTGCAAAGTGGAACGAGACCGCCAGTAAGGAGCTTGGCGTGCACGGAAATGTCCGGGTGGACGCCAAGGAAGGACGACGACGTGTATCGGCCGAGGCGGTATAGGCCCGTGAACACTTCATCAAAGACAACCGGGAGACCGCTCCAAGTGGTGTTGTCCGACTCGGCCGGAGAAGGCGAGTTATTGGAAGTGCTGAATAAGTGAGGGGAGCGTCTGACAACATTGACGAGAGTTCTTTGGAAGAGGGGATCACTAAATGTGTGAGCTTGGAACCACAGTGAGTAACAAAAAGGACTTACACAAAAAGCATGCCACCGGCGCCGAGAATGACAGGCTCCAACATTAGGGCGCCGAACTTGCGTCCCTGCTTCTGGAGCTCGCCCAAAATCTTCTCAATGTAGGTCTCATACTTGCGGCACGTCTCGGCCTCCTCTCGAGCTGTGACATTAAAAACATCGGCCAGCGACGAGTGCTCCTCTCCATTTCCAAGCTCAGACTTTAAACTCTCAGGGACGTCGACGATCCATTTACCCTTGGTGCACTTGATGGTCGGGTAGTCAAACCAGAAACCCTTGCCCTCGTACCACTCAATCTTTTCGTTGTAGGTGCACGGCTCAGCACAGTCCATGGCTCCGATGGTATCTCCGTGATAGCTCCCCTTTAGCCCAAGGATGCCTAGTTTCGAGTCAGGGCCCCAACCGTATCGCACGCGTGCAGCTCGAAGAGCCATCTTGACGGCAACCTCGCAGCCTGTGCTACCATTGTCGGAGAAGAAGACACGCAAGAGCCGCGGGTTTTCTAGCTCCTTTAGAAGAGTCTCAGCTAAGGCAAGTGCAGGTTCATGAACTGCCTCGGCAAACATGACATGGCCGTAACGACCGGCAGCATATGCAGCAGCGAGTGTCAGCTTTGGGTTGGCGTGGCCCAGACCTTGGGTCCACCAAGAGGCGGAGCCATCAAAGGAAGGTCGAAGGATGTTGGCCTCAGTAGGAGAAGCCTGTAGAGACTCGGGGCTGACAGTCTGGAAATGGTCGCCATGTGCTGAGTCAATGGCTGTGATGCGCTCCGGTGGCACAAGCTTGTGCTGTGTAAAAGGGTACCAAATCTTTTGGTGTGCGTTTGCAGCCATGCTTTGCAATCGAGCAATTCGGGCTTCATGCTTATCGTTGAGATGAACGAGAATAGAGTCGACAGACTCTTCATCGTTTACATCTTCATAGTATTGAATCATATTTTCTTTGTCTGATCCAAGGTTCTCGTGTCTGTTGGGTGGCTCAGGGACGGTGCCAACGGGGATTCCATGGTTGTCTCGGAAGTAATCAGTCAAGTATCGATAATTTTCATAAATGGCTTCCCGGAATAATATGATGCTTTCAACATCGTAGCCTCGAATCTTGAGCGACTCGAATGCTGAGATTGTCTGTGAGATACCGCCAAGTTTGGAGTCACCAACGAGGACCACAGGAGTACGTAAAGGAGCGTATAGGTCAGCTTGGGTGGTTCCTGATGGGCCAGGGGAGTGAACACCACCAGCTGTCTCGAGAAACAACCAACCGGGCCCCTTTTGAGCCTGAAAGGATACGTAGTCGTGAATCTTTGTCAGAAGCTCGTGATTGGTAGGTGTAGGCTTTCATAGTGTGAGTACAGGGAGCTGAGCGGGGACTTCCAATTTACCTTGCTTGAGACAGCGGCAGCTGAGTGTGGGCTCGCAGGGATCTCATATTGATATAATGTTTTTGGAAAAGTATTTGGAGAAAAATTTTTAATATGCCTGTTTTCAATTAATATATCTCTTGTTAATTTGGCCTTTCTCAAAATGCGACATCTACAGGTCGTTAGCTTCTAATTAGAGCACCACCAGCGAACTCTCATTCAAGTACATACACTCATCATCAGCTTCGTCTTGGGGTCCGGTAGATACAGGCTTCAGGTACGAGACGCGACCGCCCATCCAATTTTTGGCCGCGGAATTACACAGGACGGTTGTCAAGATGGTCTTGCCCACCTCGGTATTGGCGCCATAGACCTGGTGCACGCGGAGCTGGCGCCGGAGCAAAGCTCCGATGGGCGCCATTCTGCAATCTTTCAACGATGAGAAGCCAAAACAATCTAGGGTTTTCAATTCGCGGGTAGACTTTGGGATGTTTTTAGAAGGGACTCCGGCTATAAAAGTGTTGAGAGATGGTGATGGTGTCGAATTGTTGAAGCTGGAAATAGGCCTTTGTCGGCGTTGCTCGGCATTGGAGACCAGTGCCGCTACCGCCGTCGGGCCGTTTTAAGCTCCACCTCAACAGGGTCGGAGAGGGGCAGAAACGGGAGCTGATGGAGATGCCAACTGAGCAGCAAATCTGGTTGCTTTCTTTTATAAATATAAACCAATTGAGCTGATTTTAGAGGCTTATTCCCCCTAAATAACCCCGTCGAGCTTCTGGAGACCCTTGATCATTAACAAGGAGCTGTTCATGCTGGACGAATAAATATCGCAACACCTTCCCCGCATTGCAACCCTGTGAGGAAAGCTACCACGCGATGGCACTGCAGCTCCAGCTAGATCTGGCAGCTCTAGGAAGAGGACGGCTTGTCTCGGAGCTTCCTTTTCGACCAATTCAGTCAGCAGAAGCTGAGCTGACCCTTCACAGCCGCGTAGCTTCTCATTGAGTATTCACACTCCACGTAAAGGATCTTGTTGTGTTGGTTGTGTTGGTTGTGCCGCATCACCCAAGTTTTTTGACCTTTCTCCTCCCACTACACTAGCCGAGCGGACCGAGCGGACTGGTTCATCAAGGGCCAGCTGGCCGAGACGACGGGCAAATGCCGAGAGTCCAGATCAATTAGCACGATTCGCACGACATGGATGCCCCCCCGAAGTAGAAACAACCCCACTGGGAAATCTCGATAAGAATACCACCCTGTTGTGTCGTCGAGTAGACAAAAGGCTGGATTGCGCGTTGCATTGTAGAAATTTGCACAATTATCCTCTATCATGGATGGGCAAGGGCGTATATTGCTAGAGGACCGTCTCAAGGCCCTGCTCGCCCGCCGCGAGTCCCGGTCGCAGCTGCGGCGCCTGACTACCGTGGCCCCAGACATGGTGGATTTTTCGTCCAATTCCTACCTCTCACTGGCCAGAAACCCCGACGTGCAGCGCGCATTCCTGTCACTGCTGCAGTCTCATATCGCCGAGGCCCTGGAGGTGACAGCGGCTCCAGTACTTGGCTCTGGCGGATCGCGGCTTTTGGACGGAAACAGCTCGTTTGCCGAGACTATTGAACGCGATATTGCCTTGTTCCACGGCGCCCCGGCCGGGCTCCTGTTCAATTCAGGCTTTGACGCCAACGTCGGCCTTTTTGGTTGTGTGCCCCAACCCGGCGATGTCATCGTCTATGACGAGCTCATTCATGCCAGCGTTCACGATGGGATGAAAGCGAGCCGAGCGGCGAAAAGACTGCCCTTTAGGCATAACACCGTGACGGGCGATTCCACTCAGCATGAAACCGGCGCGGAACCCCTCGATGTCATCCTCCAGCATCTTCTAGATGGAAGGGATGGCAAGGAAATACTCCAGGGTCAGACAAACGTTTTCATAGCCGTCGAGGGTGTGTACAGCATGGATGGAGATGTTGCACCACTACGAGAGGTTGTTGAATGCGTAACGCGACGGTTACCAAATGGAAATGGTCACATAATCGTTGACGAGGCGCACTCAACGGGAATCTATGGCAATCAAGGCCGAGGTCTGGTCTGCGAACTGGAACTTGAGAACAGCATATTTGCTCGAGTGCACACCTTTGGCAAGGCAATGAGCTGTTCTGGAGGTGAGTTGAATGCCAATTGGCATGCAAAATTCTCATGACTGACTCTATTTTTCTAGCCATTGTCCTCTCATCTTCTATAACGCGAGCTTACCTCATCAACTATGCCAGAACCCTCATTTACACTACCGCCATGGCATTCCCATCTCTGGCTAGTATTAGAGTCACGTATGATTTTCTAATGAACGATGGCGGTGCTCCACTTGTCGGCAATCTTTTCCAGTTGATGAGCCATACCCACGGACTGTTCCAATCATTGTGCGCATATTACAAACCGACGCCGGATCTTCTACACCTAAATGAAGAGCCTCCCAAATCGCCCATCATCCCTATTTTCACATCTCATCCCCGCAGCCTGGCTCAGCATTGCCAGCAAAGAAACTTTATGGTGCGTCCAATTGTGGCCCCGACAGTCCCTGCAGGCAGCGAGAGAGTGAGAATATGTCTCCATGCCGGAAACACCATTTCTGAAGTGGAGGCTTTGTCTAAAGCCGTGGAAGAATGGCTGCAACTTCGAATGTGCCAGGATGCGCAAACGAGGGGCGGCGTCGTGACAGACAATGAGCCATATCAATCTATCGAGGCCAGTGCTGGCCAGCAAATTTCGGAGAAGGCAAAACTATAAACCAAATCTATGTATCTGATTAGATATTTATGAATAATGGCAATTGAAATGTTGGGGTTGAATGCAATAAATAGTGGCGCGAGAGCAATGAACCCGGAGCTGCCCACTCTTTCCTCGCTCTCTATTTGTTATGCTTATCATATTCCCCAGCAATATCATGTACTGGGTAGACTTGCGTGTTTTACTGTTTTGCTTTGCAACTGCTCTTTGTGAATGACGTGTGAGATATTGTACATGTAGTTAATCCATGGCTGGGCGCCTCAGTTTGAACTAGTGAAATTCAAAGGCTTTGTAACTAGTCGAATAGGAAAGAAGCCAGGTGTTGCTTTGCATCTGCAGCGCCCCAATCAGACAAAAGCCGTTCCTTTGATTCCTCCATATTTGTTTGTACCAGCGAACCGGGACTCATATCATGTTCCGTCTCTTCCATAACTGAAAGCCAGGTCGTGAGCCGATTTTCATAGACTCTGCTCCAATCTTCAATAGAATTGTCCCACATCTCGGGCACATCAAGCAACAGCCATGCCACGCCGGGACCTGAGATATTCCATAAAGATGAATAGTCCGATGCTAGAATCAACACGATGGCAAAATATTTTTGGCACTAAGAATTTAGTATGTGGACTGATGCATGATACTATCGCTGCTTCAGCAGTTGTTTTCTCTTCAGGAAACACGACCTAGCTTGGGCAGGGCAGGCAAACGAGTAGATTGGCAGAAAGGCTTTCCATATTGAAGGCGCCCATAATTAATGGGGCGGTCAGGGTTACGAGCTTTTAAACATGGCCTCGGTAAAGGATTAAAATTTGCGAGAGGTGGATGACAACCGGACTTGCTTCATGGCCTCTTCCCAGAGCTCATCGATCCGGTACCATGCAAGGTTGTCTGAATCCTGTCGAGCTGCCATTCTGGATAGTATGGGATGTGTGAAGGAAACTTGTAGAAAATGAGGTGGTGAAGAAGATGGCGGAGAGGGACTAGATGGAAAGAACGTGGTCAAGCAAGGGACATAGCGATACCGATAATCGTAGCCTCACTGTTGGGCTTCGGGCGTGGAGCAAAGCCGAAGCTCGTTGATTATGTTGATTTTGGTCCTGAAGGTGGCCTCATAGCTGTTGCAAACCGCAAATCTGGTGATTTTGCCACGACCTCAACGCCGCCTGTATTTCCGAATCTAACAATCTCCAACTCCTGTCCAGACACAATCCAGGACACGCCGTTCTCATCGATATCAAGACCGTCAAGCCCCATGCCTAAACCAGTCCTAATGACCTCGACCGGACGGGTTGGCGTTCCGAGGCTTGGGTCGATTGGTACGCGGTAATAACCCTGACCCATAAAGTTGTTATAGTAGAGATATACAATCTGGGAGTCGTACGGGTGATGGAATCTAGTACCGTCAATGCCGATAAAGAACTGCTGGCTAGGTGGTGAGAGGGTTGTGCTATCGGGCGGTAGGACCACCTCGACATCTCCAGTGGTAGTGTCAATGCGGTACACGTTGCCGTGGTATGAATCACAGGCGAGAACAACTGTCCGATCTTCGAGAGTAGTTAAGCCGTTAATAAAGGCAGCATTGGGGAGCGAAGCGATCTTGGCGACAGTTGGTTCTTGGCCTGGATAACCTGTCAGGTCAATCGTCCAGATCGAGAACGAACCCCCGACTCTGACTAGCGTTGTGTGATTCAGATCTTCAACAATAATTGCAAATTTATCTGGGTAAGTCTCAACCAGGCAGTAAACCTAGGAACACCTTTATAGTACAACCAGGTTTTTTTTTTTTTTTTTTTTTTTTTTGGATACAACCAATGGAGTAAAGTGATGTATTGTCGTCTGGAGAAGTCATTTTGTTATTTGTTCATAATAGAGGTGAATATGTCCAGCGACAGCCGACGTGTTAGTGGGATTGACGTTCGAACTTGCGCGTAGCACTGTTCGACTCTGGGCTATGGGCATGAATGAAAGGGGTGGGAAGGCAAATGGTATTTTGTCTACTTCAGTTATCGTTCTGTTGTATGAGCGATTCTTTCGTTTGCACTTTTATGTTTTGTGTCACTGATTCGGTGAGCGCCTTATCTACCACCACCAGCTTTCTTTGAAGTAAGCAAAAGTCTTGTGCAATTTAGCACCTGCTTAATTTTATGGATGATGCTATGATTTCAAGCCAATGATATTACTCGAGTGAAATGTGTTGCCATATATTACGGCCATTTGCAATGTAGTTCTTAATAACTAACTGTCTTTACCCCCACTCGGTGACCCATCCACTAGTTTGTGCCTAACATCAGAGCTTACTCTATCGTCACGTTACATTGCAAACGCACTCTCAGCATCAGCCCAGGTGACCTTAACCAAGAACGACTCTGCTTATATTGAGTAGATCATATGGCGAGAGCGGATAGGCAAATGAGGTTGGCGGGGATGGGAAATCATTGTGGTAGTGTGTGCGTGAAGTGCGAGATAGATCGGCATATATAAAGATATAAGTTATAAGTTTGATTAAGCTTGACTCAAATAATATAAAAAATAATGTATAATAAAGAAATTCCCATGTATAACTTTTCATAATAATAAATCATTTTTGTTAAATCATTTTCCTCTTTGTAATTTTAGTTTCATTTAGTGGCTCAATTGTAAGGTCGTCGTAGATATTTGAGTTATTGTAGTAGGCTTCCGTTTGCGAACATATGCTAATCATATGCCTCGCCTCTTCGCTCGGCCCCGCAAATATGTCAACTTGGACTGGCTACGAGCTTATGCTGAAGGGGACATTGGGTGTGTCCAGAAATTGTCATCCTTATGGTACAGTGGATCCGTGCACGCTGGCGGCTGTAAGATGGAAGAACAATGTAAGCTTTCTCCGCACACGAGTGCATTTTGAATTCAACAGTCGCCAAAGAGCAACGCCACCAGACGTTGCCATACATTTGAAACTCGGTTTCCTTGATCCAAGATGCTTGTCGCCAGTCGCATAAGGGCCATGAATGACAAGATAGACCTGATGATGGTCATGCACCCAGGTGCCTTGAAAGGCGGAGACGCTGACTACTTCCCTGTCAGGCCCTCGTTTGAGCCAAGATCAGCCAGTGACGACGAGTTTGAGACCAACCTCGACGAAAATGGGCTGCTGGGCATTGCTAGAAAGGGCCAAGGCCCGCTGCGCACGCCGGATGCTGCTCTGGTCCATGTCCAGACAAGCCAGAGCCTCTGCAACGCCTGCCTCAGTGCTCTGGGGCATCTTGCCAAGTATCTCGAGCAGAAGCTTACGGTCCCCAACCGGTACGAAATGACCGACAGGCTGCCGCCTAATGTGGTCCTGCACTGGAATCTTCTGTCCCTCGAGAGCTCACGGATGGACGGCTGTCACCTGTGCTCGCTTATCTCAGCGCACGTGAATCCTACATATCTCTCTCGTCTCGAGATCATGAAAGACTGCCGAGTCGAGCTGGTTCTGCACACCAGTCTCGAGGACGCGTCTTCTTCCGAGTCTGGAGAGGAGATATCTGAAGGCAAGGCCGAGGACACGCGGCTGGCTTGCTGCCTGACGCCGAATTCCGCCCCGGAGAGAACCAATCAAACCTATTGGCAGATCTTTAAGCTACGGTTCTGGCCGTCTCCTGAAAGTGATGGGTTTTTCCCAGTACAAGTGCCCGCCGATGGTGGCTCGTCGCGAGACCAACATGAAGTCGCACCTAGAGGTGCTAGTACAAGATGTGCCAAGGATATGGCAGCGGAGTGGTTGGATCGCTGTACAGGTAACCATGGTGGAATTCACAAAGCGTGCGTTACAGAAAACGTCTCGTGGTTGCCGACACGGCTTGTCGATCTGAGCAATGCCGAGCCTGGAGGCATGGTTACGGTCGTTTCCACAGCGAAAAACGCTGAGCTCTTTGCAGGCAACCCGCCATACATCACGCTCAGCCATTGCTGGGGCGACTGGCATAAGTCGGGATTGCCGCGCCTGCTCGAAGAAAACAAGGTCAATTATGCACTGGAGGGGATTCCTTTTGATGAGCTACCGCCACTGGTCCGGGATACTATGGAAATAGCACGTTGGTTCAAAGGTTTGTAAATCATCCATCGCCAATGGGATTCTTTATGCCTGACTGTCTCATATAATCAATAGTACGCTGGCTATGGATAGACTCGCTCTGTATCATCCAGGACTCGCCAGGCATGGCTGACTGGAATCACGAAGCTTTGCTCATGTGCAAGGTGTACAAATACGGACTGCTGAACATATCAGCCGACGCTTCGGACGATGCCCAAGGCGGCTGTTTCCACGACCGTGCCGAGGCGAAGGTGACGCCTTTCAAGTTCCAGATGACTAACCTGCAGAAGTCGTGGTGGGTTGCCATGGACGAGAACAAAATCTTCGAGTGGGTCAAGACAGCGCCCCTGTCGCGGCGAGCTTGGGTGTTCCAGGAGCGGCAGCTGGCCCGGCGAGTACTTCACTTCACCAGGGACGAAGTGTTCTGGGAATGCTGCGCAGATGAGCCCTACTGCGCGTGCGAGACCTACTCGGCGGGCTCTCCCTTTGAGGACCGTTTCCTAGACGTGAACAAGTATGAGCCATCACACCTGTTGACCGAGCAAAACCGTCAAGTTAAACTCCGGTATTGGTTCGACCTTTGCGAGGACTTTTCCGTCAAGGCTTTGACTTTCGACACAGACCGGCTTCCAGCGCTGGCGGGTTTGGCTATCGAATACGCAGCCTTGTTCCCAGAAGACAGCTATACTGCTGGCTTCTGGTCATCAAGCCTTCCTGAAGCCCTGTTGTGGTCAACTGAGCATCCCATAAAGAAAAGGGGCCACCATGAAACCTACATTGCACCTTCGTGGTCGTGGCTCTCGTTGGGATCGACCATCTCCTTCGGCATCATCCCGAAATCTTCTCCCGATTTTCAACGCGCGATATCCCGAGTCTGTAGCATTTATATCACTCCGTCTACACCGTCTCCGTTTGGTGCTATCCAACCAGGTGGCTGTATAGAACTTGAAGGCTTCCTGAGACCCATTCGCATCGTTCGGACACGTGTGTCCAGCGATGTCGACGAGGCTGACCGATGGTACTTGCCTAGTAGGACATACAACCAAGTCTTGTACGTCGACGACAGTGACAGGGCGTACGACGACGGGACAGTTGGATCTCCATCTGGCCCCTCCCTCTCGTACAGCCTGGACTACCAGGAGGAAGCTGATGAGGAAGCTGACAAAGATGACCAAAACACCAAGGAGGGCGCTGTGGGCGAGGTGAACGAGTGGAGTGGATTTTGCTTTCTTGTGGCGCTATCTCATCAAACCAAAGATAGTGACCTGGTTCTAGATGCACTACTATTAGAAAAGACAGATTCCGATGGTGCTTTTCGCAGAGCTGGCCATCTAAGGGCTCACGGCTTCATTGCTCTGCCGTTGGTATTCAAAGTAGGGAACACGGTCAGCGATGATGAGATTGCCACCGCTGCCAGAGACATGCCAGATCTGTCTCGACGCGGGAGAGAGAAGTCTGAGGGGCAATCCTCTGGCATGACAGATGCTGACGAAGACAGTACAGTCAAGGAGCATGTTAAGGGAGAGCAGGAGTTGAGCAGCCACGTGGGTGCCGACCCTTTGAAACTTTACAACACGTATAAGACACCCGCAGGCCTATCGTTCGCAAAACTATCCTGTAACAAGATCAAGATCATCTAGGTCAGGATGTAGAGGGGCTATTACTGGCAGATGTTTCAAAGACTTTGAATATTATACACAGGTGTCATGCTGTAACCCCTGCATCTAATCTATGCATCATCCTGTGTAGTTTGAACATCATACGAACTCAATTGAAGCGCAAGGCCATTGCCTAATGTAGCGTAACGGAATTCCTAACGAATACCTCCACTTGGACAGAGTCTCGAGCGGCGGCCGGGACTCTGGCGGATAAATAGGACGCCACTGCCTGCAGGTGGTGATCTCGGAGGGCATTTGCGCTGTCCTTGTTGCCCATGTCAAGCAAAGTTGTTACACCAATAGGACCAAATTGGCGGAGGTGGTCAAGTGTGCTGCAATGGACGTGAATGTCGATTAGGTCTGGTAGCAGTGTGCACCCTTTTCCATTGACAATACTGACTTCCCTAGTCGTCTGGTTATTGACAGAGGAGATGTAGCCATTCACAATCAAAACATCATGAGTTTCAGAGCCAAGGTTTCTGTCGTTGAATATTGAAACATCAGCGACGATTGTCGGGCGTAACTTTCACATATGGAAGCGTTCGGTCAACACACAAATCCAGATAATGACAATATTATAGTAAATTAGTAGAAGGATACGAGTCAAAAGTGAAACCTGTAGTAAAAACTGCTGTACCTTATTCTCAAATATATTTCTAGTACCCTTTAATGCTTGTCTCATCCGTCGGGGTAATTAAATGATGAACAAGCATTTGCCATGTCAAAACTATATCCAAGGCGCGATTCGGAAGTTCTTCGTCCGTATGTCGGAAATCTGTGCTCCTTTTTTGTAGGTTTGTCCCGTTGGACTTTGGGATTCAGTTACCTCTGGGCGGCTCTAAAGCGTCTCATCTCCGCAACAAGAAGCTCATCATGTTCCTCGCGGTATTTCATCTGGTTCCGTTTAGATTGCTGTCTCCAAGTGTCACCCACAGCCAGATCTAATCCTAAATGTTTACTCATTCCCGCCACCATACAGTGCAATTCAACTCGGCTCCGAAATTGTCAGATTTTGGGGTGAATTGTGTGTTTGCTGATCTACTTCTAGGTTTCGAGGCCTTTTATTTATGTATATGATGGCTAGTGAACTATATTATTTGCTTCATCGGCCGGTGGCGGTTCGTAGCAATATTTTTACCAGACTTTAATCAACAGCTTTCTTTTTGCCCCATACAACAGAAATGAATTTCCATCTGCTAATCTCAGCCATGCTACTATTAGCTAGGCGCCACTTCAATGCCATGTTTATCGGCTTTGAATCCCATCATTAAAGTTCCATCGGGTTATAGATAGATCGAAATCCCGGTGCTTCCTGGCATCTCTCATCGATAAAAGGCCAGAAACATGAGTCCCAGACTTCCCGTCGAGGGTTTGTACTTGTTAGTCCTGACGAGCACCCGAGGCAATCCCATGAGAACCGATGCAGGGCTGGCGAGTATCATGGAGTAACAGGTCACATATTCTAGACATCTTAAAAAATATAGTCGGAGCTCTGGCATAACGATTCCGAACTTTGACTCTCAAACCCCACTATGACAGATCTATCTAGCTAGTAGTACTTGTCTTATAAATAGATTAGGCACCCTAGTAATTGTGGTGACCGAGGTCACTACTAAAACTTTTATTATCACGGTCAGTCACTGGTCTATTGCGCCGTCGGCAATGCTAAACTCGCCATTAAGTAGATATAGACTACCTTGTTACCTTGTACAACTTGGTGTGTAGCATATTCCTTGGTTGGAATATATTGGATTTCCCCTCAAAATATAATGAGATGACAGACTAAAAGCTCGAAAAAAAACTAGAACATAATATCTACGTAGGAGCTAGTCGATTCAAGTTGATGATTAATGATATCATCCCTTTGTAAATTCGGGGTTTCAATTTGAAACATGACCAAAAAAAAAAACTCTGGTCAATCTATTCAGTGCTACAATAAGAATGGTTTACAACTAAAAGCCCCGGTCGCAGTGATCGAGCCCATATTGTTAATCGTTAGTTCATGATGAACGATCCTTAATCTGCGGCGCTCGGTCAAATCAACCACCCAACTGTCTGTGCGAGACATGCCAAAACCCATCTTTTGGTCCAGGCAAATTGGGCAAAGTTTGTTATAGTTTATTTGAAAGATGAAAATCGATGCATTGGATTCTGATTTACAAAAAGGTAAATGGAAAAAATATTTTATGCACGCGACGGTGCGTACGACCTGCCGCTGTGGTAATCACGAGTGAGAGTGAACACGGTTTCATATCAAGTAACACTGAAGGAACGTCATTCAGCCGCAGGTGTGCAATAGCTACAGCATGTATAATATTGTACTTGCAATCTATATTTCGCAAAGATTGGTCTTGCTTGGCAGCCTGTGGTCGCCAACTTGGTGTCACAGGGGATATAGGGTAGTTGCACAGCATTAAATTGATGCATAACAAATAATGTATGTCAGTTTGGGAATACGACAAATGGACAAATTAGGTGGTAGTGGCTGCAGTACATGGATCCACAAACGGACTGGACTTGTAGTCTGCTCGCAATCACGGGCGGTGGATACGGTGTAGACACAATTGCACCCAGCTAAACCATTTGTTGAAAACCAACACTAGACTGATCCAAGCGTAAGCAGAATTAAGAAGCAGTAGACTACATACAATAAGCACGCACATTGATTCCGCTTTGTCCTTGACTACGGAAAACGCATCAAGCACCGGGCTGATTTGCGTCTTTCCGACATTCGGGGTGGGTAGATTCCAGAGAGCATTAACACGCCTCTACTATAGTCAGTACATGAGCATGGTTGATTTTCAATACTAAATTTAGTACGACACTTCCGCGAGCGCTTTGATCCGGCAGTCTGGGTTAGCAACCCTCCCCACTCATCCTGTCTCTTTGACAAGCAGTGCTTCGATCAAAAGGCCTCCCCATGGGGGCTAAATTAGGCTGAGAGGTAGGTGGGAGGCCAAAAAAAAAAAAAAAGAATGGAAAAAAAAAGTCATGCTTCAGTGGGTGCGCTAGCGCGTCGAGTAGTCTGGGTCTTATCCGTGTTGGAAACCGAGGACACGGGCACTTGCAGCCTGCAGTCGACGGACCGTTGCTGGTGCCACGGAAAAGATGCGGTGTCTGGGACGCCCTAGGCATCTAAAAGAGTCTGGATCGGTTGTCCTGAGCTGATGGGCCTCTGCAAAACGGCAGTTGGCCGTGGCGCTAGGAGGATGAAGGCATAAGTGGCAATGGAGCAAAAAGGAAAACACGAAAACGTGATGGCTTCCTCGGTGACTGAATTGATGACACGGCAATGCACTTACTCACAGCTAGTCTTGTCTTGTGATGCTGGGAGATGGCCCGATGGGCAGCAACATCATTTACACGGGTTAAGCCACAGCGTCAACCATCATGGGCTTGGCTTAATCGCCAAATGCCCCCCCCCCCCCGGTTGATAGTGTTGACGAACACCGGTGTCGGATACAAGAAGCCATAGCCTGTGGGATGGAAAGTCACAGACTACGAGTACTGCAGGTGCTACCGCAGCCCGCGTTCTCCCGCACGACCAATGCCTGCAGTGGCACAGAGCATATGTTCGAGTCGACGGGGAGGATCGGCAGAGCAAATGTTCCAAAAGAGATGCTGGCGGGTAATTGGTTGTCTCTTGTCCGGAATGGCGTTTGGCCAAAAAACGTAAGCGGCTGAGGGCTACAAGTTTAATTGGGACATGGAGCCCAGATTGTGACGGCGACACGGTGAGATTGGACCAACGTGGACAGCAAAATGCTACCATGTGAAATATACTTTTTGGAGTTTTTATTGCCGTGGCCGAAAGAGGAAAAGAGGCAGATGGATTTATTTGACGACCATGGCCAAAAAGGCAAATAGGGGCGTGTACGACGGCGGCTAGGTGCAGTACCTAGCAGCAGCAAGCAAAGAAAGGCGTGGTGGGAGTGGGAGCATGGGGGGGATTCCGACGCGCTGGACAAGCCGAGACCTTGGCGGTCGTTGGGTCCCGTCTTGTCGTGCTTGGCGACCTTGGCAAATGAAAGGGCTGGGCTGCAATCACGTTGCGGCAGGGCGACTTGCAGCCTTGGCAATCTCTTGGTTCGGGGCTACCGCCTGGGAATAATGCGTCGTTTGGTTTTGACTGGGCTTGGCGATCGGGGTTTGGTTTGTGCCAAGGCGGACTGCATGCGAAAATTGGTGCTAAACACGATGACATTACCAGACGGCGAATAAGAGTCAAGCTGTAAGTGAATGATGGACGAGTGTTTTTCGACCTCAACACGGCGAATCCGTACAAAATGACAAATCGGGACACATTCGTCAGCCGGGCTCCTCCATGCCATGCCGCTCAGCAACTCAGTCCATCCTGATTCTCAGCTCGCCCGCGGCTCCCTCGGTGAATGAGAGCGCCGTCGGGGATTCCGTTTGTAACATCGACTGATGCAGCGGTAAATGATACGAAAATCAATTTCTTGGCTCAGCTCATGGGCCAAAGCAGTCGGGTTCCAGACCTCCTCTGGCCATAATGAAGAACGCCTAGTCAAAACAGGCATGTGTGGGAAGGGTGCAAGAGGTGGGAGCCAAACGGACCAAGTGCGTGCCGCACGTGGGGGAGCAGGAGATGTGTGGAGGGGTAAATGTCAATATTTTTTAATCCTCGCTTCCTTTCAGCTGATTATTCAAGCCTTTATCCAAGGTTAAATTTTACCATAACGTTTAGCAAATCCGATGGTGATGGAGCCCCTAGGAGCAGAAGACCCGCCTCGAGATGGTGGTGAGACGACACATCTGGCACCGAAGAGTGGACGGGTGGATGCAGGCGGGCGACTGACGCCAGCCTTAGATCGCCGAGACGGAAGACGGGAAGGGCCAAGAAAAACCCATCCTGCAGCCCACAGGCCCTATCAGAGCCGCGGGAGCTTCCACGTGTGGTCAGCTCCCCGCTGCGGTTCGCTGGGGAAGCCGCCTCTTGGCATCGCCTGCGAATCGCTTCCCTCACTCACACTCCGTCCATCCCCCTCCTCGGTAATGGCACTGATGGGCTGAAGGACGCCCCTCCAGTGGGCTGTCCCCGTTGCCAAGCCGCTGCCGCTGGGCGCCTTGCCCCAACTGGGAACCGAGAGCACGACAGCAGCTCGGCAGCAGCCCACTTCGTCGTGTGTGCGCGCATGCTCTGTTTCACGTTTCGTGTCACAGACGACATCGCCCGGCAGCCTTGGGGCATACTGGTCGCGTGCGTCCCTGTGTTCAGGGTCCAGGGGGGATTCTTCCATTGTTCCACGCGTCTTCTTCCACTGGCATGGCCGCAGTTCATTTCACGATGCTGGGCCCTTCTTTTTTGAACTTGACACATTAGGGAAGGCTACGCCGTACAGTTACGGTGTATTTTCCCCCACACGCCTCTGTTTGTTGCTGTGACCTGTGTGTCGAAGAGGAGGGCCCAAAAAATAAAAATAACCAAACCCTCCATCACCGCAATATCAAACTCGGCGTTCAACCGAGCAGCCCAAAAGACCACCGCCACGATATTGAAGAAACGCCTTGCAGGCCACTGCTAACCCCAGTTCAAGCACCGAAGGGCGGGTCCCGTCAAACTGATCGGTTGCAAGCTCGCGCAGCACCAAAGCTGCACCAAAGCTGCACCAGAGCAGAGGCTCGGTGAGCAAAGTGGGCAAACGCGCACACGCACACTTGCTTAGATGCTGCGGCCACTCCCCTGCACACCCCTCTCCCTTCCCCATCCCCCCGTCCCCGTCCCCGTCCCCCGGGCCCTCATAGCGGAGCATCTGGGCCTGGGCCAAGTCGACGAACCAGCATGGATCAACACTCGCGAGGGAATGTTCTGTGCAAGACATGACAGGCAGAAGCTCGGCGTCAATCTGCCAAAGGGGTCCACGTTCGGGCGGGCAGGGTCCATCTGCTGCTCCGTCGTAGATCCCCGTGGCCCACTGAGACACACGCGCACAAGACACTGTCCAAGACACTGCCCAAGACACTGTCCAAGACACACGCCCATGCCGTTCCTAGGCACTCTTGCTCTCGGCCTCTTTTTTATATAAACCTCTGCCTTGGCTCGTAACTTTGTCCGAGTGTCTCTTGTCTCTCATCCTCATCAAGCAACCACGTCTTCCCTTGTCTTCTTTCCTTCTAGAAGCGAAGCGCAGATCACACTCTCTCCCCGGGCTTCTCCTCATACTACTTTATAACTCCCTTCTCCCTCCCTCCCTCCCTCCCTACCTCCCTCCCTCCCTCCTCACACCCCGCCACATTGACAACTGAAACCCAACCACTTTACGCGCTCTCCGAGAGCCACCAAACCGCCACCAAGCCGCCACCATGGTGCTCCATCAATATGATTACGTCTTTGCCATTGGCACAATGTTTGCCATGCTCGACGCCTACAACAATGGTGCTAGTAAGTAGCCAACACTCCACTCACTCGACCACATACATCTCCAAAAACACAATTCTAACCCCACACTCTTCAGACGATGTCGCCAACGCCTGGGCTACCAGTGTGTCTTCCCGATCCATCTCCTACCGACAAGCCATGATCTTCGGAACCATCTTCGAACTGCTCGGTGCCATCTGTGTCGGTTCCCGTACTGCCGACACTATCAAGAACGGCATTATCCCCAATGAGGCCTTCCGTGGCGACGCCGGTGTCCAGATGCTGGCCTTTACCTGCGCCCTTGCTGCCGCTTCTTCCTGGGTTATGTGGTGCACCAAGAACTCTGCCCACGTCTCCTCTACATACTCCCTCATTTCTTCCGTCGCTGGCGTCGGTGTTGCTACCGTTGGCGCTTCCCAGGTCCAATGGGGATGGAACAAAGGAAAGGGTCTTGGAGCCATCTTTGCCGGCCTTGGAATGGCCCCCGCCATCTCGGCCTGTTTTGCCTCCATCATCTACCTCTTGATCAAGTTCATTGTCCACAAGCGCGAGAACCCCATTCCCTGGGCTGTCTGGACCTCGCCCTTCTTCTTCCTCGTTGCCAGCACTATCTGTACACTATCCATTGTCTACAAGGGTTCCCCTAACCTAAAGCTCGGCAAGAAGCCTGCCTGGTACGTTGCCTCTGTCACCATGGGCACTGGCGGCGGTGTATGTCTCCTTGCTGCCCTCTTCTTCGTCCCCTTCGTCTATGCCAAGATTATCAAGAAGGACTACACTGTCCGCTGGTACCACATCTTCCAGGGCCCTCTTCTGTTCAAGCGAGTTCCTCCCCCGGATGCCGCCGAGGCTCGTGTCCCCAACTACGCCGTTGTCCAGCACGACGAAGACGATGAGGTGGAGTCTCGCGGCACCGACTCCATCGCCGAGACCTCTGAGAAGGGCGCCAAGGACATCTCCACCACTGAGCAGAACCTCGTCTCCAACGAGTCCAGCCAGGCCAACTACAAGGCGCTCGTGGCCCAGGGCCAGGAACGCTTCCATGCCAAGCTTCGCAAGAAGAGTGGCCCTCTCGGCTGGGCTATGCGCACTCTCCATGAGAACCCCATGGGACCCGGCCAGATGTACGAACTCAACAACATCCGCATCCTCGCCAAGCGTATCCCTGCTATGATCACGGCCGGCCTCCTTTACGGCATCCACTACGACATCCACGCTGCCCAGTCTGGCATCTCTGGCACGCCCGAGGGTGAGCGCATGGCCCGTGTTTATGCCCACGCCAAGAAGTACCCCAACGAGGTTGAGCATCTCTATTCTTTCATCCAGGTTCTCACTGCTTGCACTGCCTCTTTCGCCCATGGCGCCAATGATATCGGCAACTCTGTTGGCCCCTGGGCTGTCATTTACTCTGCCTGGAAGACTGGTGATGCCGCCGCTGCCAAGGCCGACGTCCCCGTCTGGCAGCTTGCTGTTCTCGCCCTGACCATCTCCCTTGGTCTCATCACCTATGGTTACAATATCATGAAAGGTAAGCTATTTCCTCCAACGTCCTCGTATGATCGGTTTACTAACCCCACATAGTCATGGGTAACAAGATCACCTACCACTCCCCCAGCCGAGGCTGCTCCATGGAGATGGGCGCTGCCATTACCGTCCTCGTGTTCTCTCAGTACTCCCTCCCTGTGTCCACATCCATGTGCATTACTGGTGCTACCGTTGGCGTCGGTCTATGCAACGGTACCATCAAGGCTGTCAACTTCCAGCGAGTCGGTCTCTTGGTCCTCGCCTGGATAATGACTATCCCCATTGCCGGTACCATCGGCGGATGCCTCATGGGTCTTATCCTCAATGCTCCTCACTTTTCTTCTTAAAAAGCCGCTCGACATCATATCTCGGATGTCAAATTTTCAATACAAAAAGCAAACACAACATGAAATACACTTGGAATTATTTATCACATATAATGAGGAAAGGATTGGTATAGACAGGGGCTATACTTTGGGTACCGTAGATGAATTTTATTTAGATACCTTAGCATCGAGTTGAAAAATTTACAATGTTCACAAATGCAGATTCCCAACGTGATTATCGAGGTGATGAAAGATGATAGTTCAAGCCTCAAGTCGCTAGCGAGCATGAGATCCTCAATTGAGTAACAAAGAGGACCACCGTTTCCTTTCCTCGTTTTCTTGTTCTTAATTACTCTTGAGTTTTCTATGAACCTCCATCACTGCGAACCGTCAGGGACAAAGGTAATCTTGAAGTTGAAAATCCCACCCTAAAATATTCTTAAGGGTAGGAGGGGTTTCATCTTGTCGAAAGTAAGCTAACAGCTTCTCCATATAGCAGGCGATTACTTACATTCTTCATTGATATTGATGTTAATTTCTAAACAACGCAACTCATCCAGATCATCTTGCAATGGGATGCACTCCTTTGCCATGCGAGGAGCCCAGTAAGAATGAATGAAATCCATGAGAGATCTCTCGGACTTTGCATATTGCGCTTCAAACTCTCCCACTAAACTTTCGAGACGGGCTCCTGGCTCTCTTTCTTCTTCGCGGATTTCATGCGGACTTCCAGGAAAGTGTTTCAATATATATCTTCCAATCCCAAGCCCGGACACGAACGCCCAATCCACAATACAGCAAGTATGCGTCATCTCGAGAGCCTGAAAGGTGATGAATCGAAGGAAATCGTTATTTGAATGTTCTGGGAGGCACCGCACCAAAATTTGACCAATACGCTCATAATGAAGGTCGCTTATGCATCCATATATACCAGAAATGGCAACCAGCATTTTATCCAAGGGGAGACAACCGTCGGAGCTACACCAGCAACTGCAGCAATCCCTGGATCGACTGTTGAGTACCGTAGATATGAATTTTTGTAAAAGACTTTGTGGCCGCCTGGGGTCGAGAAAAGATAGATGTAATATATAGCGTCTAAGTTTAAAGGCCAGATAATGCCAGCCAGTTGCCGAAGTATTTAAACCGATACATTGTGGGTCTGTTGGCGATTGGTCGAGGCATGAATGGTTTTGTAGCCAAATTAGGACATCTGACGACAAACTCCCTGGGTCCGCAACATGTATTGGTAAGAGTCCTGTGGAACTTCGCTCGTTGATTTGATGGAACCCTGCATCAAAAACGTAACAAAAATCATCCAACGTCAGGCACGGGCTGAAATATATTCCTTCATAGCCGTTGGGGACATGCAAGATTTCAGGGACCCTTTCACCTATCTCTAGTATCTTTTGCAAAACTAAAGGCGCTTCTGTGTCAATAATGGTGTCTCTAGATATACCTAGATACTCTAGGTCGTTTTTAGCAAGCACGTTTTTGGCAATAGAACACAGACTTCTCCTTTGGTCAAATAGATGGAACGCCAAACATCGAACACACTTGGGTGACGATCTTCTGTAACCGATATCATCGTAGTTCCAGGCGGCCCCATGGTTAAAAAGAACTTGCATCGCTTCCGGGCTTCGAAGTTTCCAAGCAAACACCACAGGTGTATCTCTCTCGTAAGGTTGATTAACTAGCGTGACTGCGCCTGCTTTGAGTAATAGAGACAGCCCAGCTGGCCAGGATGAAGCCAAATGGAGGACTGTCATGCCGTAATATCTTCCAAAAAGGGCTTCTGGAGTTTTATTTAGTATTTCACCAACCCTAGCCTCAGACTGGAGCATGATAGCCGCCATCAAAGGGTGCATATCAATGGCTGGGCAACGAATTATTACCAGAAACCCCAAGGAATGAAATATAGTCGATTTACACTCAACTGCGTCCTTATTTTCTTTCAATCCCCATAACAAAACAAATCCTTTTCTGTGAATATATGCAAGGGGTTCAGTGTTGAAAACTTGGGATAAATTGGCCAAAAGTGCACGACAATATTGTCTCGACTTTGGCCAGACATATAATTGCTGAAGAAGAATATAATCAAGAAAGGTTCTTTGCTTTGGTAAGCTATTATGATGCGCTGAGAGGAAACAGAGCCTGTGTTAAAAGGGTCACTTACCCAACCGTGTCCCTTTCGTCGCAGGGCACGCCAAACCCGATTAAAGTTTTGACAAGACGACACATTTGGGTGATGTCGATTTCAAACGTCAAGGTAAAATATAAAAACAACTCGCGAAAAAGGATCTGTTGCTAATCAGCCCCCTGCGTTCTGAAAAGTTGAGTATACTCACATGAAGAAGTGTTTGCCCTTCTGCGGTCACATCCTGTGGCGAGGCCTTTCCCTCTTGGAAAAGTTTGAGGATTTCTCTTTCCAAGAATGGAAATTTAAGATCACAAAACTCTTTAAAACTTTGGCTTTTCTTAGAACTATTCCACTCGAAAGAAAGTTCATCTATTAGCAACATTGCTGGGCTGTCTTCAACTACCTGCTTTAAAGCTACCTGGGGGCTGATAGAAAAGCCGCCTGCCCCACCAGTATGTGATAGACTCATGTCTAATAGAATAGAAAGGCCTGTGCGAAGTGGAAACATAAACTGAGCACCGACGCACCGACTCTGTTCTGGAATGTAGTAATGGCAGTGTCGGGAGTGTCTAGACGATTTGCGTTGTTTGTTGTATATTCCGAAATACTTTGAATAAAAACTCTTATGAACAAATTGTTCGATTCTCTCTTTCCGTATATCGCAGGTGCAGCGCAGTGGGATGGCAGTTTGTATTATGGCCTGTTCTTCATGGGCGTAATTGACAGAGTCACAGACTTCCTTCAACAGGGCTGGTTTGCTGATCAATTTGAGTGCGTCACTCGGGAAGGAAACGTCCCATTGTGCTTGCTACACATTATGGTAAGAGTTGATAATGCCAATTTGAATCGAATGCTTACTAAGAGAGCGAGGACTTGCGAAACTTGATCTTGTGTCTGTTTATGTTGTTCAATCATGAGCCTCTGCAAATTGTCATGCCTTGCATCAGACCTATTTGATTGAACGACGATGGCGCTTGTAGAATCTCTGAGATCTTGATTCACTGAATTGATGTTCTTTAAAATTGCGTCCGACTTGTTTTCGATAAGGCTGTGCGTGTATTCGAGGTGATCTCCGGCGTTTTCCAAATTTTGTTCGATAATTTGAAGCTGTTGGCTCATTTTTATTTGTCGAGAGTCCAAGGATGTCTTACAAACGACCAACTCTTGGTGTAGCGAAAGCCCAAGGTGTCTGGTTGCGTCAGTCCCGTGTATTTGGATAAACATTGATGAAAACTTACGAATTAACAACCTGAAGGGCTGTCTGAGAGATATTCAAAAGTGAATCCACACTCTCCTGCATTTGGAAAAGATCTTTTTGTTGAAACCCAAAGGCCAGTACGCGGCCCGCATTCTTTACCTTTGCCTTGGGACCACTATCCGGAATGTCCTTGAGTGAGGTAAGGAGAGTGTCCAACTGTCTGACACCTTGTTCGCTGTCTCGGAGGCATTTCTCAAGAGTTTTGATGGCCTCATGGTTTGGATTTGAAAGCGACTGAATACTGGGTATTAGTTGCTCGAGGTCCTGAAATGATCGACGAAGGGCCGCAATTTTGGTTGACGCAGTATTGAGGTCCTGGTCGCGGCCCCTCACGGTATTGACGTAGGTGTACAGGCCTTGGCACACCTGGATGCCGAGCGAGACAACGCCGACAGCAGTGCCCGTCAATGAAATCGGGTCCGACATGACGATTCCTAGTGGCGAGAGCCGCGATTTGAATGCTTGGTGAGCCAATTTAGGCGAGAACCGCGATGTGAATGCTTGGTGAGTCAATTTAAGTGAGTGTATTGGGCATTGGGCATTGGGCATTAGGCATCATGCTCACCAGGCTTGAGAAGTCACCGTCAGCACGTGAAGCTCAGCCTCAAATCCAGCCCAATAGCCAGACCAATCAGATTAGCCTCGGGTCTGCCTTAAATCATCTCTCGCATATATCTACCACCGACTTCGGTGTGATATTCAAAACCCATTACTTGGTCTGCAACTAAAGTTACAGAGAGTACTGGAATGCGCATGTCCGCCGGTTAGAAGTTGGAAGTTGGAAAGTCAAGCAGGGCAGGCAAGTAGGCAGCTCCCTTTGCACTAAGTGTTTTTCGGTATATAGTTTATGCTTTTTATAATTAAGATAGTTAGCTTGTATTTTTATTAGTAGCTAACCTATTATAGTAGTATAGGTATATATTTTAGTAGTAGGTTTTAGAGACCTAATAATTAGCTTTTATTAATAGGAAAAGGATTAGATTTTATATTAATTTTAATATAAAAATTAGAGTTAATTATATTAGGAAAATATTTTAGTATTAAGATTATTAGAATCTAATTAAAGGTAAAGTAATATAGATTATAGATTAATTTCTTAAATTATATTATTTTTAATAGCTATAAACCCTTTAGAGTCTTCTTATTAGATATTACTTTTTTTTGCCTTTTAGTTCTATTATAGATAATCTTCTAATAGAATAAATAAGGGATCTATTAAGAGTTTTAAGTAATTATAAACTATTTTTTTTTTTTTTTTTTTTATTATTATTCTTTTTATTAGACTTTATTAATATTAATAGTAAGATTAGTAATTTAAGTATTAGCTAGAATATTATAGCTTATTATCTTTTTATAGTAAAATTATTTAAATTAGATTAGGATAAGTATAATATAAAGGTTATAGATATCTTATTTTAAGGGATAGTATTAAATAGCTATAATAAGTTTATTAGTAATAATAAGATTTACTATAGCTTAATTTATAATAGCTTAGCTTATAAAGAATTTACTATAAATAACTCTATCTATAATAGTCTAGAGAATATTACTTATTAAGCTTAGGAGGATTTCTTTAATAATAATTTAAATATAAACCTTATTACTATAAATTTATTAACTTAAAATAAATTAGTTTAGGCCTTAGAAAGGAATACTTTATTAGGATTAGGTCTAATAGATATACTTTTGTTTAGAAATCCCTAAAAGTCTAAAATAATTATAAAAATATAATCTCTTTTATTAGCTAGGGAATTAATTATAAGCTTATAATTAAGTAATCTAATAACTTTTCCTATATAAATAAATAAAATACTATATATAAACTAGGTATCTTTTCTATCTACTATTTTCTTTAATATAATTAAGAATAATAAGGCTTTTATAGGAAAGAGAATAAAAACCTAAAAGGAATAGAAATCTTTAAATAGTAATTTTATTAGTTAGCCTAGAATAATATAGGTATAATACTAAATAAAAGTATAGTACCTTAGCTAATTTTTATTAAATAATAAAACTAAGTTCTTAACTAGCTAGGTTTAGCCTATTCTAACTATATAACCCTATAAAAAGACAAATAGTAAATTAGCTAGAAAGTACTCACTATTAACTAAAGTCTATTATATAATTCTAAGCTTGCTTTTTAGTAGCTAATACCTTAAAAAATATAGGAAGGGAAGAAGAGCAATTAGTAGGTTTTACTTATAATTTATATACAAATTTATAAATAAGTATAACTAGGCCTTTATATACTTTACCTTTATTATTATTAAAAATATTAAATTCTTATAGCATTTATTCTAGTATATATAAATATACTTTGCCAATAAATTAAAACTACTAATTCTCCTACTCTAAGTTAATAATTTACTAATTATATATAAAAAGATTAAAGCTAAAGTAAATAGATACTAGATCAAATAATTAATACTCTTTAGGGCATAAAATAAAATACTTAGGTATTAATATAAAAGGAAAAAGTAAAATAAAAACTTAAACTAAAGCTTCTATATTAAGACTCTTAATTAGGTTAGCTTCTATAATAGGGAAGCGGATTAATATATCTAGTTAACCTTAGAAAAATATAGTTATATTACTACCTAGGTCTTTTTAGGTATTATATAGCCTATATAATATAAAGGTACTACTACTAAGTATAGCAATTAATATAAAGGTAGATATAGAATTTAAGGAGGATATAATATAATAAATAAGTAAGTTTAGGGATAAAAAAGGTAAAATATTATAAAAAACTATAAAAAAAATAAAGGCTAGGTAGATTATTATAGTAATAATAAGGATAGTTTATTATTAATAGATAATAAAAGGTAAATTATAATAGTAAATAGCTTTATAAAATCTATTTAATATATAAATATGTATATATTTATCTATGTAAATATTATATAGGAGTATTATCTTTTGCTTATAAGTATAAGCAATCTAATAAGATACTTACTATAGCTATTAGTTACTATTTAGCGCATTTAATTATAGATTATCCCTACTATAGTAGATTCTTAGATAAGTATATAAATTAATAAAAATAAGATTTAGGTATAATTACTTTTATCTTAGGGATATTTAATTAGTTATATTATTAATATATAAATTAAGGCTAAGGTAGAATAATATAAATAATATATAATTAGTTAATAGCTTAATATAGTATACTTTCTTTATTTATCTAGCTTTTAACTATATAACTATTTATACTTTATTACTATTATAATTATAAGAGGGTAAGGGTAAATAGCTATAGTTATTTATTAGCACTTAGATATTAATCCTCTAAAATAATAATAGTATTAAATAATAATAAGAGTAAGATAGTATAATTTTTCATTAGCAAATAGTATAAAAATAGTTTATAATAATCTAATAATATTAGAAATTAGGAATAAGTAATAATATATAGGCATAATAATTTATTAGTAAACAATATAAAGATAGTTCATAATAATAAAAGCATTAGAAATTAAAATTAGAAATAATATAAATAGATACTCTTTTATTAGATTACAAATTAAAAATACTCTATTAATATAACAATATTAAAAATCAAAAGTAATTAAAAATTAATAATATTAATTTATTCTTAGTTTATTAGTTAAAAATACTTTAAGATAATATTAAGATAATATTAAGATTAATAATCTAATTTAAATAAAGATAATAAAATATAATATATTATTAGTACAAAATATAGAGATTTTTAAAGAAGTAGAAAACAATTTATATATATTTTATATAAAAATAAAATATAAGAAAACTAAGATTACTATATATATTACTCTAGAGCTAGATCTAAATTAGATTAATTAAATAGAAGAGGGTACTATAAAAGGAGCTAGAGCTTATATTAGCAATAATATTATACTCTATAATTTATATTCTCTAAATAAATTAAGATTTTTAATTATTTTTTACTAATTACTCCTAGCTATTATACTTTACTAATTCAATTATTATAAATTTATTAATTTCTACTTTAATTAAGAGATTATAAGGTTAAACTCTAGGTAATATAATTAATTCTTTAGAATTAAGAACTTATAATAATACCTTTAATACTATAAATACTTCTAATACTATAAATATTTCCAATACTACAAGTATTACAAATATTACAAATATAAATAAATATCTAATACTAGAAAGATAATACTCTATTAATTAGATACCCAGAGCAACATCTATTAAAAGAAGTCAAGATATTAATCCAAAATTAGGTAATCTTACAAAAGATATACCTATAGATCTAGTACTAGTAAAATTATCTTTAGAAGTATAATTAAGTAGCTTAGATTTTAGTTAACTAAGTTAATTAAATATTATAAAGGAAATATCTATATTTCTAGCATTAAAAAAACTATAAATAAAAGCTTAATTAGATAATTTAGGCAATAGGTAGCAATTACTTATATAAGCTATAATACTAATTAAAATATCTTAAAGATCTAAAATAAGATAATTATCACAAGATAATACTATATCTAGGCAAATATCTTCTTATAAAAAAGGCTTATTACAAAGATTACATATATTACAACAAAGAGATATTTACAAAGATACCTATCACAAAATATTAGAGATATTAAATAAGGCAAAAAAAGCTTAATAAGAAAGATCACTAGTAGCCTATAAAGCCCCTTAAGTTTATCTATAATAACTTTCTAATATTTTACTTAGTAAGAAAAGCTTATTATAATAAGTATAATAATAATAAAATCCTATACTAATACTATATACTATTATACTAAATCCAATATAAATTATAAAAATATAAAAGGTAGCTACTATAATAATTAATACTAATAAATAATATAAGAATAAATTAAAATTACCTTTAGTAAAATAGGTAGGTTTTATTAAATAAAAAAATAAAAAGGAGAATATAATAAACACTAATTACTTCTTATAATTATAAGAGATTATACTAATACTTAATTAAATAACTACCCTTCCTAGGAGTAATAGAAATTATTTATAGGCTAAAGATCTTTCTTAGGAGCCTACTATAATACCAAGATTACCTAATAGCTAATAAATTGCCAATATAAAACATAGGGCTAAAGATCTTTGGTAAAAATAAAATAAAATAAAAAAAAGGCAAAAATCTAAAAATCCTTTTATAATTAATAGAACATAGAATTATAATACATAATATTCTAATTAATAAAGAGTAAGGATAACTAGAACAATCTATTATTAGAACGTTATTTACCCTGTCAAATAGCGTGTGTTTTCGCATTTCGGCCATTAGTAACAAGGCTGCTAAATAGCCTTGCCTAGACCCGGAAGAGGTATTATTCCGGATTATATAATATGATCTAGATACTAACTTTGGGCCTTATAGCCCTAGCTAGCTAGAAGAGATAGAGATAAATATAATAAGAACCCCCTTAGTAATTACTAGATTTATAACTATAAAAATATTATAATAATCCCTAGGATAAATCTATATTAATTAGTCTAGAAATAGTTTATATTATTCCTTAGATTAGTAAAATATTAAATAAAAAGATATAGCTCTAAGTAATTAACTAGGAAACTATTAGTAAAAATACTTATATATTAATTAAAATAATATTATAATTATTATTATTAGTATATAAGAGATTAGTATAATAATTATTAATAAAGTTCCTTATATTTATTATATAAAAGATCCTTTCTTTTTATCTTATTTAGATAAAATAATCTTATTACTTAGATAGAAAGAGAGCTAAAAATACAAAAAAACCTTAAGCTAATTATAAATAAGACCTTTCTTTGAAAAATATAATTATATTATAAGAAGAGATTATTGTCACAAATAAAGGCGGCCCGCAGCCCTAGCCGCTGCAGCAAAAGGTCTACCGTGCCTTGGTTGCCCAAAACACAGCTAACTAAGCCCTATAGCCCTGGTGCCAACAGGGCTCACAGGGGCAATTCGTAGCAATTATCTAAAGATATTAAGGGAAAAGGGAAAGATACTAAAAATCTACCTTAATCCTAGATTATCTTAAATCTCTAGTTACCTTAGAAACTTAGGGTTTATATTATAATCTTAATAGTAAGATAAATATATTTAAAACTATTTAAATAGTAATTTAATATTTTATTATTATATATAATAAAATAGAATTTATAGAAAGAAAGCTATTTAAGATATACTAAGTATACTTTAAAGGAAAAAATAAAATATATTAGAAAAAGGCAGGAGGTACCTAATATACTAAAATATAGGATTATCTTCTTCTTAAAGGAATCTTCTTTAAGAAGAATAAAATATTTATTTTACTTAAATTTATATAAGCTCTTTAGCTTAAAGAATTTTATAAATAAACTATTAAGAAGATTAAAAATATAAAATAGAAGATTAGAATATTTTTAATTTTATATAAAGATAAAAAGTTCCTTGAGAATATTACCTTAATAAAGGCATTTTAAATATTCTTCCTAAAGAAGAATAAAAAGGAGAAGATATACTAAATTTCCCTATTTTTACTAATTCTCCTAATTTTCCTAGCTCCCCTAAAAAAAAGGAAAGAATCCTATAATTAAGACCCTTACTACTAGGAAAAGATACTAAATAATATACTTAATATAAAAAAGCTTACTAACCTTAAGAAGCTTTATATAAAGAAGATAAAATATAAAGGAAAAGAATATAATATTTTTAAGAGCAAAGCCTATATTTTTTATATAATATATAAATAGGCTAGTATTTCTTAAGTATAGTTTATAGGAGTATTTTTTATTATACTTAAAGGGAAGGCTATTATTTATTATTATAATAATATATATAATCCTTATAAGATTTTATCCTTTTACTAAATAGGAAAGATAATATAGGAGAAATATAAGGATAAAATAGTATATTAAAATTACCTTAGGAGGTAGTAAGAAGCCTTATTTATTAAGATACTTTAAAATAATAGGAAGTTACTATAAAAAGAGATCCTAGAAAAGCTTTTCTTAGAACTAGAAAATCTCTAAAAAGTAATTCTTATACTTAATTAGAGTAAAGATATATTATAAATATAAGTTATTAGTGCTTATAATAATATTAAAGATTTTTCTTATTACCTTTAAAAACCCTTAAATACCTATAAAAGTATATATTATTAGCTTTAAGCTATACTAGGGAATATACTTATACTAAAGGTAATAATAAAAGAAGTTCTTTAAAATAATAATTTAAACTAGTTTTGGACTAATTAAATATACTAAGGATAGACTAAAAGTTACTATTAGTACCCTTAAGTAAATAAGGATAATAGAGCTTAAACCTATTTTATATAACTAAGTTAGAAAATATACTATATTTATAAGAAGCTAAGCTATTAGTTAAGAAACTATACTATAAAAGAGAGAGAGGAATTATATTATAAGTTTAAGAGGAGCTATATTAGTAAGGCATTTTTAATATTCTTAGCTTAATATAAAGGGCTTAATAATAACTTTAATAATAATAAATCTTTTATTTTTAATAAAAAGAAAGACTAAGAAGAAATAGGTAAAGCCTACTATAATAGTAATATATAGTATACTTTCTTTATAGGCTTAGTAAAGATTAATATACTTTTTATTTTAAATTAACTTACTAATTAAATAATCTTATACTTTTTTACTAAGAGTAACCCTTTTAAGAAGGAGAAAATAAGACCTTAGAAGCTAGTATTATAGTTCTTCCTAAATAATTAATATTTAATAGTAATATTCTAAGGTATTATTCCTAATATAGGTACTATAAGCTTCTTAGTTAGTAATTATAAGTAATTTATTATACTATAAAGAAATATTACTTCCTCTCTTAAGCTTAATATAGAGATAGTAGAAGAAATAAGAATTATATTTAGAGGAGGAATCCTAATAGAGTTACTAGGTATAGCTATTATATTAATACCTTTTAGAATTATAATCTTTTATATTATACCTATAAATACCTTATTCCTTTTATTATTTTATAATATAAACTAATTAGGTATTTATTTTTATAATATTAAGAAATACTTAGAAAGAAATAATATTTAAATTCTAATAATATATAAATAGGGATATCCTTAGATACTTTTAAAGATAGAAGAATTACTTGCCTAGAGTAATCTTACTAAGGTTAAACTATAATAAATTTACTATTATTTTAGTTATCCCTTTATAGAGAGACTTTATAAGCTCTTAAATAGAGTAGGCTACTTAATTAAGTAAGAAGCTATTAAAAAACTTACTAAAGTATATAAAAAATACTAGCTTTATATAGGGTAGCCTACTTGCTTTAAGTTTATTATCTAGGATAATTATAATTTTAATTATTATATTATTACTAATACTTTTTACTTAGAAGGTAGGCCTATTCTTTATATTATTAATTTAGCTATTATATTTAATATAGCCTATTTCCTTTCTAATAAATCTATAAAAACCCTTTAGAGAAGTCTTAAGTTATATTAGATTAATATTTACTAAGGACTACTTAATTAGATTATTATAGATATTAGAATAAATTATATATTAAGAGAGTTATACTAAGAGATAGGAATTATAGATATTTTTATTAATATAATGCCTATTAAAGCCTATAACTTAATTAGTAAAATTAAATAATACTATAAACCCTTTTATAGGGCTTATAAGATAATTTAAAAAGAAGATCCTTTTCTTAGGATTAATAAGGCTCTTTAATTTATAGTAAAGGCAATTAATAATATAACTGGACCTAATAGTCTTATTCTAATCCTCCTAGTATTTAGGGTATATTCTTAAATAATATAGAAATTACCCTCCTTACTAGGAATAATAAAGTAAGTAAAGGCTATTTAAAAGGTAATAGTAAAAGTATACTATCTTTATAATAAAAGGAGAGTAAATAAGGCCCTAGCTATTTATAATAGTTCTAATACTTTAGTAATTATTAACCTTTTACTAAAGTTAATAATATATATTTAGAGAAAGAAAGAAGGCTAAATTAGCTTATATATATTTATTATTAATAATAAAAAAACTTATATAATTAAAGGTATAAAAAAACCTATGAATTTTTACTTAATAATAATTAAATTATATTATAAAGACCCTAAGATATAAAGTAAAGTAAAAAAGGAAAGTAAAAAGCTACCTTTTTATTCTATTAATTATAAACCCTAATCTTAGTCTTTAAAGAATAAAAGTATAGCTTTACCCTTAATAGAGTAAGCTATAAGAATACTTAAGAAGGAAATTAGTAATATCTCTCTATAGTCTCTAATAATATAAAAAAAAGGGAGAGGCTACTTAAGAAAGAATCCTATTATAATTAATAAAGCACCTTCTATATAAAAGCAAAGGAGAGAATAACCTTAAAAGAATCCTACTTTACCTTCTATAATATATATTATTAAGTAATTTAAATCTAAAATTAACTATAAAGAGTTATTCCTTTTTACTAAAAAGAAATCTAATCTAGATCTAGTAATTTAAATATATAAGAAAGGTATAATCTTTATACTAAGAAGACTATTTAAGAGATTAATAAAGAAGAAGATTAAAGGTTTAATTAAGAAAGGTATATTTAAATTTATTTCCTATAATAAAAAATACTATAAAGAAATTAAAGTCTTTAAATTATAAATTATTAATAAGATAAAAGGAAAGATATCTAATAAATTTTATAAGAAGTTAAGATTAATAATCTAAGGCTATACTAATAAAGGGAAGAAAATTATCCTTATTTAGTTACTAATAATTTAATAATATAGCTAATAGTTAATTCTAATCCTAATCCCTTTACTCCTAAATAAAGGTATTTCCCTATAATTAAGAGATATTATCTAGGCCTATATATAGTTATAGACTAGGCTAAACCGAATTATTCTTACCTAGCTTTTGGAAAGTATTAGAGATAATTACCCTTAAAATACTATTATAAGAATTATAATATTACTTTATAATATTCCTAAAGCTAGAATATATTAATAGGCAATATATAATAAGTACTATAAAGAAAAGCTTAAGATAATTATATTAACCTTTAATCTATACTTATTAATCTTATTAAAAGGAAAAAAAGGTTTTATTATTATTAGAATATAAACTAATAATATAATTAGAGTATTTAATAAGAAGTTCTTATAAAAGGAAAAAGAAAAGCTTTAAAAAGTATTATTTAAAGCTAAGCTAAAAGAGAAGTTATTAAAAAAAAACCCCCTTACCTTTAATAAAATTATTATAATCCTTAAGAAAGGTAATACTATTATTATCTACTAAAAGGGCTAAGGGAAGAAGATTAAGATAGTTAAAGCTAAGGAACCTAAGCTTATAAAGTAGTAGTATATTAAATAATAGGTATAAGAAGCCTATATAGCTTTAATTTACTAATTTAAAGTATATTATAATTTATTAATTATTATATAATACTAGGAGCCTAGTATAGCCTAAGTGAAAGCTCTAAATAAAAGGCTTAAATAGCAAAAGGATAATCTTAATTATAGCCTTATATTTATTTTACTTAATTTTATAATAATAAAGCTATTTATATTTATTAATAGAGTATTTATAAATAACTCTAATCTTTCTTTATAATTTAGATTTATTATTTTTATTATAAATAAATATATAAATAATAAAACCTTTATAATAAAAGGAAATATTATATATTTTAGCTTAACTAAATACTAATAAGTTACTTAAAGTATACTTACCTTTAAAATCTATAGTATAATAATAAGAGCTAATATTATATATACTCTTATAATAACTCTTATAGAAATAACTAATTAGCTTAATTTGCTCCTTATTCTAATTATTATATATATTAATTTATATTCTTTATATAAATACCTTATAAAAATTAGGATAATAAAGGAAAAAAGGTTAATAATTAATATTATAGTACTTAGATAATCCTATAAAAGGTATCAGCTTTATAAAGTAAGATAGATTAATAGAGAAGATAATCTAGCTAATACTCTTATAAAGGCAATACCTAACTAAGCCTTAGAGTATTTTATTAATAATAATAAAATAATAATTTAAATAGAAGGCTAGGTAATAAGGGATAAAATATAATAAGGAGGGCTACTTAATATAAAAGCAAAAAGCAAGGGCTATTTACTTTAGAATAAAGGCCTATTTTAACCGGAAATAAAGGCCTTAATATAAAAGAGAAAAGCTTAAGTATTAGAATATTATTTGCCCTATTAAATAGCATGTGTTTTTGTATTTTGGCTATTAGTAATAAGGCTACTAAATAGCCTTGCCCGGACCTGGAAGAGGTATTATTCCGGATTATATAATATAATCTGGATACTAACTTTGGGCCTTATAGCCCTAGCTAGCTAGAAGAGATAGAGATAAATATAATAAGAACCCCCTTAGTAGTTACTAGACCTGTGACTGTGAAAATATTATAATAATCCCCGGGATAAACCTATATCTATAATAATAGGCATTTTAAATAGAGCTAGGTATTATTAATTATTATATAATACCTAGAAGATAAGTTTTTAGAAAAGGAAAGCTTATTATATACAAAGGCCTAGTATAAGCTAATCCTATATAAGAGAAATATATTAACTATAATAGAGTTTTATTAAGCATTTTATAATATTAATACTCTTCCTATACTTACTTATATAATTTACTATCAAAAAATCAATATAATAAATAAGAAAGAGCTTAGCTAAGAGGATTAGATAAAAAGTTTTTTAAAAAATAATTACCACACCTATTCTTATCTAGATTATTTTCCTACTAATAAACCAATCTTATTTTACAAGGCTTATATAATTAAAATACTAGAGAGTTATATATCTTAAAGTATAAATTTATATTAGCTACTAAGCTATAAGCATATATATCTAAATACTTTTAGAGATTTAATATTAATTAAGTAAAAGTTAATTAGACTAAATACCTATTTTAAATTTATTATAAGAATTAAGATTATAAAAAGCACAAAATAAAGCACTATATATATAAAATATATTAAAGGTTATATAATAGTATTTCCTAATAATATGCAAGATTTAATTACAATAGTTTTACCTTACCCACTTTTATAATCCCTTAAAGATATTTATATATTATAATATAAATAACACAAGCTAGCTCCTAGTAATTTAACTAAATTACTATCTATACAATGTAAAGTTATTAAATATATACTTTACTAATTAATTAAGTTTAATCCTTACTATTAATATATTAAAGTTAACTTAGATAAATTAAATAATTAGAAAAAGCTAGTATATAATATTCTAAGTTGGGTTTATAATAAAATAGAGAGAAATAAATTATTAGCTTAGGAGAAAATAAGAACTATATAAATCATACTACCAAAGGAGCATAATATAGAATCTAATAAGCCTTAATTACTAAATTAGATTATAAATAAGCTAGGTAGGATATATAATAATAATAATATTAGCTATAGTAAGAATCCTTAGAGCTCTAATAAGTATAGTAAGAAGGAACTTAAGTATAAGGGCATGGGAAGTTTCCTTGATAAGATACTTATATCTAATATATTTCTATTAAATATAATACCATAAGCAACTAATACCAATAAACTTAAATTTACTATTTATATAATTAAAGATAAACATTTATAAGGGCCCAATGTAAATACTAAACCATATATTTATACTTTAAATAGAACTAAGTTTATTAATAAAAATAATTTATAGTTTTTTCCTAAAGCATTTCTAGTTCTCTTCCTATTTAGATTTAGTAGGCTATATTATAAGGAGGAAATAAGTTTAAATTAATAAAAAAATAACATCTAGTCTAAAGGCTATATTTCTAATAGGAATATTTTATACTCTATTATATTTATACCTACTTAGAGTTTCAGACTTTATATATAGATAAATAAGATAATAAAATAGTATAATAAGTATATAGCTAATTATCTAGTATTACTATTTCTTATTTTTAATATTAAAATTTAATATAAGAATAGGGGAGTTAGTATATTAAGCATATAAAGGAATAATTTCCTAGAGATTAAGAGGATTATTTAATTATTAATAACTAAAAAACTTAAAAAAGTATAAAAAGAATTAGAAGCTAGTAAGAGCACTTAAAATATAGAAATTAAAAAACTTCTTTATTATATCTCCTACTTTAGTTATTTATAGATCTTATCTTAAGAATCCTAGCTAGCTATATATAGAAAAATTAAGTCTCTTATTATTAAAGATAGCATACTAATAATTTAGTTTATACTTAATCCTAATAATATTATAAACCCAATAAAATTACATCTAGCAATATATTATAAAAAAGACATAATAATTATAAATAAACGCACTTTTGATTTCCTAGATATTTAAAATCTAGCCCAGACCACCAATTTTCCATAACTTTTCAGCAGCAACCTCTGTATTTCTTTTTAGCCCTGCTTTTATTATTATAGTTCTTAATAAATCTTATAATATCTATAGTCCTTTCCAGCCATTAATTATACTAGCTATTATTAATATCTTCTAAGAACCTCTTTTTTTCTAGCTCTATATCCTTAAATTTACTTAAAATATACTTATTTATTATTTTATTAACCTTTATATATTTCTTTTAAATAAAATCTTTATTATTAATATTAATATTATTCTTTTAAAGTAATTAAAGCTTAAAATTAATAATTTTTATCTTTTAAAATAATATAAAATTAATAATTTTAATCTTAGATAGTATAAATAGCCTATATTAAGGGAAAATCTATTTAAAGTATTTAACTAGGTCGGGAGGGCATTTAGTATAGAGCTTATTATTAGTATATTTTAAGGTAGAAGGGTATAATAGATTATAAAGAATATAGTATTTAAAATATAGTTTAGATTTAGTTATTTTTAATGATATTGGAAGTAGGCTAGAATGTATTAGTCTTGGCATAGAAAGCTATCTTAAATATTAGGATGGGTTTGATAGAGTTTATTATCTCTGATATTAAAAGGGTATTAAGGTTATAAAATATATAAAGTTAATTATTCTATTAGTCAGGGCAAAAAGAGACTAATACTATAGTTATTTAAATACTAATTGTATCTGCTCCTAGAATTGCCTGGTCAAGCCTCCTGCTTATATTTTAACTAAACATAAATAAAAAAGATAAAGATACTATATAAATAACTTTACTAGCTACTCTCTAGGATAAATATAAAAGAATAAAGCTAGCAATAAATAATCTAATAAGCTCTACTATCTTCTTTTATTATAAAGTAAAAATATTCTTTAAGTACTATATTAAAATTAAAGAGAAATTTATATTTAATTAGGTTAGGTAGTACTTTAGTACTATTAAGACTAATAAGTATAGTATACTCTATATATATAGCTTAATATAGCTTAAGAGTAATCTTAAGCTAGGAAGCTTTATTAGTACTTATAATAATAATAAAAGTAATAAATATATATTAATAGAAAGGGAAGCTATATTAAAATATATTAATTCTATCTTTACTAAAGTAAATATAAGTATTTTCTTTATTTTTCTTTTTTCTTTCCTTCTTTTTTTTTCTTTAGTATTTATATTTAGTTAAAATATAAGCAGGAAGCTTAACCAGGCAATTCTAGGAGTGGATATAATTAGTATTTAAATAACTATAGTATTAGTCTCTTTTCGCCCTAATCAATAGAATAATCAACTTTATATATTTTATAATCTTAATACCCTTTTAATATTAGAGATAGTAAACTCTATTAAACCTATCCTAATATTTAAGATAGCTTTCCTATTACACTAAGATTAATATATTCCAGCCTACTTCTAATATTATTAAAAATAGCTAAATCTAAACTATATTTTAAATACTATATTCTTTATAATTCATTGTACTCTTTTACCTTAAAATATACTAATAGTAAGCTTTATACTAAATACCCTCCTAATCTAGTTAAATACTTTAAATAGATCCTTCCTTAATATAGGCTATTTATACTATCTAAGACTAAAATTGCTAACTTTATATTATTTTAAAAGATAAAAATTATTAATTATAAGCTTTAATTACTCTAAAAAAATAATATTAATATTAATAATAAAGATTTTATTTAAAAGGAATATATAAAGGTTAATAAGATAATAAATAAGTATATTTTAGGTAAATTTAAGGATATAGAGCTAGAAAAAGAGAGGTTCTTAGAAGATATTAATAATAGCTAGTATAATCAGTGGCTGGAAAGGACTATAGATATTGTAAGATTTATTAAGAACTGCGATAATAGAAGCAGGGCTAAAAAGAAACACAGAGGTCGCTAAAAAGTCATAGAAAATTGGTGGTCTAGGCTAGATTTTAAATATCTAGGAAATTAAAAGTGCGTTTGTTTACAATTATTATTTTCTTTAGTATAATTAAGATTTAATAAGATATATATATAATTATATATTATACAATCTAATATTAACTTAATAGGATCTCAATAAGTCTATTGCTTTTACTAAGGAAAATAATTCTAAGGTAGTATATAATAATATATCCCATTTAATAGCAAATATAAACCACTTCTTAGAACAGTTTAAAAATAAAGCTTATTTCTACGCAAATTAAGTCTAAATACATATATATACTATAATATATATTAAGTATTTACATAATAAGGAGGGGCAAAAGAAACATATATATCGATTTAAAGTACCTTAAAAGCTATTCAAAAAAAGCAAATTTAATACTAAGAATATACTTTAGCTATAGTATTTATATCCTATAATCAATCATTAAAATAAGCCTATAGTAATCAAGCTCCAATATAATTATAATATTTCTTTTATTAGTACCCAGAATAAAATAATAATACTAATTTATTATTTAACTAACTATACTATAAAAATCCAAGATCTAATCTAGAAACAAGTAACTATTATAATAGAACTTTTCCTAAGTATTAATATAACTAATACTCTTAGTTTAAGTATAACAATTATAAACTATAATACTAAGGCAAATATTAACCACTAATTTCTTAATAGAATTGCAAATAAAATATTTACTAATTAATTAGTTTCTTAAGTTAAGGCAATTATATATTTTCTAGATTTACTAAATAAGTTTATAAGCATAAAATTATAGTTATATATAAATATAAATATACTATACTAGGTAATGCTCCGATATTAGCAATATCTAAGATAATATAAAAATTAAAAAAAATAATTCTATCTATTACACTAGTAATAATAATAATAATAGCAATAGCAATAGTAATAATAATAATAATAATAATAAAATCAATAGTAATATTAATAATTTTAATTTAGATATTAAGTCTAATATAGTTTTTATAGGAAGTAATAATTAAAAGCTACTATATATTAAAGCTTATAATCACTATAAAGAAATACTTTATAAGCTCTGCTTTTATAACTATATCTCTTTAGTTAAGATAAAGAAGAGGATAGATTCTTCTATAAAAGATTTAGTAAAATTTGATTTTACTAAAGATTAGAAGCTAAGTTATAATTAGTTCTAAGTTCTAAGGCTACTAAGGCAATATACTATACTATAGATTAATAGGTTTATTAATATAGATTTTAGTCTTAACTTAAATTTAAATAAATATTATTAGTAAGTAATAATATTTACCTAGTTTATAAAAGGCATTAAATAATATAAAATAAAATATTAGTAATAATTATTTTAAGTAATATACTAATATTCTTTTATAATAAAGCTACTATTTAATATTTTATGCTATTTATACCTTAGCAAAGGTTTATTTTAATAAAGTCTAGTAATATTAATAAAATATAGTAAAGCTATAAATAATAACTTCCTAGAAAAATTCAAAATATTATTAGTAATATCTAATTATTAAAATAATTAGCAAAGGATATAAGATATAATACTAAGTAATAGGTAATTATAGGGGATAATATAATCTTAGATAATCTTAATACTTTAGATAATAAGGCTTAAGATCCAAAGGGCCTAATTACAATATATTGCTTAGATTAAATTAGTTATCTTAGTTAGCTTATAAAAATAGTTAGAGATATTATAGCTCCTAATTAGGTTATTATAAGCTCTAAACCCCTTACTAAACTTCTAAATTAATTTTATAGTATATATATAAATAGTATTAGTAGTTTTATTAATAATCTTAAGACTATTACTCCTCCTAAGTACTTAGATTAATATATATTAACCCTAGTAACTAGAAATAAACTTTCTAAGTAAAGTTAAGTTTATAATATTAAGAGTAAATAAGATAAAGAGAATAAGAAATATATATAGAGAATTTAGGGCTTAGATAATAATAATAAAAATAAAGCTTTAGGGCTAATTATAGCTATTATTAGAACTAAAGTATTATTAAATTATATATTTATAGGTATAAGGGAAGATATTATAGAGATATTAGAAATAAATACTAGTAATAATAGTAATCTAAGTATTAGGATTATCTTTAGCCTATTAATATTATTTCTTTATATAGATAGAGAGATTACTAGGTAGTTTATACTAAATAAGTAATAAGAGATTATTATACTTTTAATATACTATTATTTAGATACTATTCTAGATAATAGTAATAGTAATAATAATAATTTTAATATTAGTAATACTAAGAATATAATTAATACTTAGTTATTTAAGTTTCTAGGTAAAGAGGGTAGTACTAAGAAGTCTAGGGTTATTAAGGTACTAATAGAGCTATTTTCTAGCAAAAGGCTATTATATAAGCTACTTATAATAGTAATATTAGGGGCTATAGTAGTATATATTAATAAAGTAATTATTTACTTAATATATAAGATATAATCTTATAATACCTTTAATAGAATTATTAATAATAACTAAACTATAATCTATATAAATAAGGATATTTAAAGGAGATAATAATAAAAATAATTGCTTATTATTAATAAGGTAAGTATACTAAGTCTATAAATACTAGCTAATATTAATAAGCAGCTTTATACCTCCTAAGGATTAAGTTAAAATTTTAGGGGGATTCTAATAATACTTTTTTTAGGGGACTTTTATTAGTTTTGCTCTATATAAAATAAGTCCCTCTTAATACTATAGTCTACCCTTAGGATTAAGGATAAAATAAAGATATATATAATCTAAATATAATTTACTATTATTATTATACTTACTAAACAAGTTTATACCATAAAAAACCTAGAATTATAGTAATTACTTACCTATATCTAATAAGGGAAATAGGATAAGTCTAATCTAAAGCTCCTTAATAGCTATTACTACTATAAAAACTAACCTATACTATAAGACAAGGGTATTACTATAGTTATACTACTTAATAATATTAAATAGTCTTTAAATATAAATATAGTTTTAGCTTTCTAGAAGTACTATTAAAAACTAATCTAAATCTTCTTACCTTAGTATTATTAAGATAAGCCTAAATTACTATTAATAATAAAGGAGGAAGCTCTTCTTATAGCTAGTATTAGAGATAATAGCAAGATCTATATACTAGTAATCTTTATATTTATACCTAATATACTAATTATAATAACTAAGAATATAAACCCTAGCCTAAAGCTAGTAAATAATACTAAGTATATAGTATTAAAGATAATACTAGATTTTAAGAGATTTCCTAGTTATTAAATTACTTTATATATTATTATTTACTTTAGCCTACCTAATAATCTTATTTTAATATCTAATTTAACTAAGGAGTTTAAATTTAATAATATACTACTAGGTATAATCTTACTTACCTTAATAAGTACTTATATTCTATTAAAAGAGAAGAAGTAAAGAAAAAAAGCAAAAAATAAACTATAGTAAAAACATAATATAAGCTAGAAGGGGCTTCCTTATACTATATCCTTTATATATATAAATTATAAGATCTAAGGTAAAATACTTTTTATTATTACCTTAGAACTTTATAGAATAATAATAAAGCTAAATACTAATATTAGGTAATTTAAACCTATAAAATATAATCTATATAGCTTATATATATAATTATTATATTATAAGATACTTAATAATATTATATTACTTTCTAAGGTATAAGTCTAAGATATAATAAGAAATAAAATACTAAAAGAAATACTTAATAAGAAAGCTAGATTAAAATAATTATATAAAATAATTATAAGAAAAGCTAAATTATTATTATATTAAGAATAACTATATATAATATATATAATAGGATTTCTAGGGAAAAGAAGGTTTTAATTTTACTTTTTTTTTTTCTTCCTTTTCCTTTTTATCCTAGATTCTATTAATTAAAAGAATCTAAAAAAGAAAATTTTATTAAATAACCTAAAATTAAATAAATACTTATAATATTATTTAAACTAAAATTCCTATATATATTTTATATACCTTTTAATTAAGAAGTTTTTAAGTAATAAATCTTAAAAAGTACCTCCTAAGGCAAATTTCCTTAAAAATTAACCTTATTATATATCTCAAAATAATCTCCTAATAATAAGAGCCTAAGGCCTAAGGGACATTTTTATCCAATTAATCCGACCTAATAGGAAGGCTATATACAATAACTAATCAGGTAATATTTAATCTGCTAATAGCAGGGCCTAGGATAGGGGTAGCTGATAGGGATAATATATATAATTATCAAGACCAGCAATTTTTTTCAAAGCTCAAATGACATTTTTCTGTACCGAAAAATATTACACCATTATTACTATTTGTTGAACCGAACGATTACACCAAAAAACATAGCACTACTCTAGTTAGCATAACATATCCTAATTCATCCTTTTATCGGTTTAATACACCCCCTCAGATAGATCATCGATCAAGTAGTCTATCTGTATTAAACAGATAACTACATTACTTGATTTTTCCTAGGATTCGAACTCTAAGGCTTCTGGGTTACTCCTATCGATAGTTACAGGTTAGCTTTGCCTTTTTGGCTTTAGCTTCCCTCTAAGACTCTTAATTGTTGAACTGAACGGTTGCACCAAAAAACGTAGCGCTACTCTAGTTAGCATAACACATCCTAATTCATCCTTTTATCGGCTTGACACTATTAGCCCACTATCCAAGGCAGGTCTGCATAATATGGGCACTCATTTATGATGAAAATCATAATCTCACAGATGACCAATCCAAGGTCGTGGAAAAAGTGTTAGTAGCTGACCGAGCCCAGTCCTTTAATCGGAGCTTGCTACTTTGCGATAGGTTCATCACGATGCTTCGATGGGTGCGTTTCTGGCGTCCGGTCCTTCTCACGCGCAAGGGGGAAACACGGGGACCTAGCTACCGAGGCCAGGGCGAATCCAATCAAAGGTTCGAATCGGAGTGCTTGAGTGCCTGTTGGATTTTGGGGGCCATACATAACCATCCAATCATCAGCTGATACTTCTTCTTTGGAGCAACTATTCATTTAGCCGGTGGCGAATAATGAATTGAGAGCGTATCAGTTTTCGGGACTTTGGTGGATGATTGCACTAAAACAAAGTGGAGCAGGATACCCCGGTCCAAGCCTGCCGCTGTCGAGAGGGATTAGCCGTGTCTTGGCCTGGAGGGCCCACCTCGTGGCGGTCAGCTCGAATACGATGGCTATAAGAAAACCCAGATATACATAGTGTTGACAGCAGAGTGTTTACAGCAGAGTGTTGACAGCAGAGATACCAAGAGTTTCAATGCGGGCCATGGTCCCCGTGTCCGGTGAAAGAGGGAAAAACGGGGCAATACTTCCGATCACGTCTTCACTGCAGAATCAAAGTGTGCTACGTGTTGCCCCGTCCCCATGCAGCCGTGACGTATGCTGGGACCTGGGCTGAAACGCTGCAGTGGATATCGATTCCCTGCCGGGAGTTGGGAAGCGCCAAAAGCGGTAAAACCTGGCGCTCCTATGCTTGGGTAGCAAGCAGCACTGAGTACATGTAGGCAGTAGAATTGATGCATTCAATCGCGTCTTTATATATATATATATATATATATATTTTACCCGAGTGGAGTCATTCCAACCATTGCAATTCATAGCATCCCCATTATTAATCAGCCGTTTGGAACTTGTGTCGTTGTTTTTGTGTTTTAAGACGCAGGAGAGCCTACACGCTGAAAGACAAACTAATCCTTCTCAACGACACCACTCCCGCTTGGTGTCTCCACAAAGGATTCTGGGCGACATGGGATAATACCTGTCCGGTGCTCCCTCATATGCCAACACCGCTGATCACTGCTGATCGCAGAACCAAGTTTCCTCCCTGCTTCTCACGCTCGTCAGCCTTATGGGGCTCCCTCCCCACGCATATGCATACTCTAAGCCCCCCTCGGCACTTCCGGTTAAGCTAAAAATACAAAAGATAACGAACGCTAAAAAGGAAGAAAAGGCGAACTTTGTGGGAAACATGCCCTTTCCATTATTATTGTCGCAAGTGCATTGTGGCGGCAGCCTCCGCTGATGGATAATTGCCTTCCAACTGTTAGCCATCCATCCTCCATTTTAGCCATTCTTTTTTCTTCCCCCATCGTCGGCCCAAACCAAGCCATATATTCTCTTCTTTGGAAATAGGAAAAAGACCTATACCGCCCGCTCATCATGGCGTCTGGAATGCAGTCTGAGCTCCCAGTCTACTTGGGTGTCTGGACAAACTGGTCGCGAGGCCCTGTTCTTGGCGCTACCCTCACCCTCACCCGATTCAACTCCAACTTGGTCATCGCCTTTACATCATTCTTCATCGCCCTCGCTGGGACTCGATTCTGGAGAATAGTCTGCATGATTCTCCACAGGAGATATTCAGACATGAACAGCCAGGACGGGCTTCATCTCCAACGCCAAGTCATATTGCGCAATTCGCACACTACAGAATCTGGCCTCCTTGCCCTTACCCGGCTGTACTGGGCGTGGCGAGGCTCATCGAATCCCTTTCTTCGCACTGCACTTCCAATTCTCTTGGCTGCCTTCTTCTCTGTCGGGTTTCTTATTGCTGGAGGATTCTCTGCGTCCATCTCGACTGGTATCGGCCACGAGGTGCTGCTCGAGTCATCCAATTGCGCCGTGCCACTTAGCGTGACAGGAGGGGAAATCAGCTCATGGGACATGGTCACTCCATTTTTAGCCAACCTGAACCACAACATCGCCAACTATGCGCAACAGTGCTACAAATCCAACAGCTCGGGGGTGTTGGACTGCACGACCTTTGTTACCTCCACTATCCCGAGCAAAGTCAACAACACAGCTGCTTGCCCGTTCAAAAACGGAATTTGCAGGAGCAATGACTCCAATCTTTTTCTCGAATCCACCATCAACAGCAACGACCACCTCGGACTGAATACTCCTGCAGATGAGCAAATTCAGGCCAAGACTACGCTCCAATGTGCGCCAATTATCACGACAGGATACAGAAGAAACTATTCTCGACCGACGGCAAACTATACTAGATACTACTATGGAGATAGTGTAATAGGAACCAGGGACAACACAACTATGGTCAATGGCACCTTTACGGCAGAGTCTACATCTACGCAATATGCGGAAGCTCAAAGGGTATTCAAAGACTTCATTCTGGGGTATGTTTCTCTCTGCAACCATCATATGGTATGCGGCAGATGGCTAACGTTCCTTGGATCAGCAACATTCAAGCCGATGTCTATAACAAAACTTATATGCACACCTCAAGCTTTATTCCTATCCCCGACCTACAACGCAAAGATTCCGATATGGCTATTTATTTCCTGGTTGGGAACGGTGTTAGATTTGTGAGCCCGACAGAGGATCCATGGTATCAAGCAACTACAGAAGGAGCCGCCATATCATCCATTTCTGCATCTGGTGCGCAGTATAGTTATTACAAAGACGAGGCAGCTTCACCATTGGCCTGTGTAGAACGATTTCAGTTCTGCCGCGGCAGACCTTCGAGCAAGGATTACAAATGCGGCCCATTGGCTTCTTATTGGGATGCCTTTGCTGGAGCTGCGCCACTATTCGGAGTCGAAGGGACTCTGAACGAGCTCATGTACACTCCGTTTGCTGCAAACAGTACCAAAGAAGCCAGCCGGTTTTTCTGGTATTTCTGGACCTGGCAGCAGTTGGTCCAAAACCCCTCCAGCATAATACAGGCGCTGGGGTCTACTGTCTTGGCCTCTCGGGAAAAGTACTGGCCAGGATTGCAGGGGCCCGTACCAAACAACCAGTGGCAAGCCGACGTTGAAAGACTGTGGAACATGAGCCTTGCCTCCAAGCAGTTGGGATACGTCACCACGGCGATCGGGGTATCTAGGAATCCGGAATATAAGCCTTACTCCATGTTCCCTAAGAATTCGCACCAGAGAAATCTGTGCGCCAATCAGGTATGGACATTTGCTAGCCCGATTTTGATTTTAATTTGATTGGGTTGGCCGACTAACCCTTTGATGACATAGAAAATCCAATCCAGCAGGTTCGGCTCATTTTCTCTCTTTGGGCTTTGCTTTACATATGTCCTCGGTGTCCTCATCGTCATCCTATCATTCAGCCTTGAGCCCCTCTTTGGCTACTGTATAAACCGTCGCCAGCGCAAACTTGACGCCGAGGATGGCACAGGAGATACTCCAATGCACGCAAAGTCGACCTATAAGCATCTCGAATGGGTCACCAATGAGACGCTCCAGCAGCAGCGACTGGCTCACGAGCAGGCAGGGTGGGGTAGCGGGACGTGGAAGAATTGCGTCGACTATGTGCCAACCACACAAAAGGGAGAGGTCATGGGCTACTTGGATTTGCGGGATCCAAAGCACCCAGTGCTTGTCCGATCAAAAAGCGAACTAGCAGAAGGATTTTCTTCGCAAGAAAGCTTCGGACAAGATGGCTTCATGCAAGACCCCTGATGCTAGAGTGGGCATAGGCATGGGTGAGCGCAGCTGGGGGGATGTTGAACCTGCTAGGCACTGCAAACACGAGTCAGAAGCTTTCAGGGCGACAACGTCCCCCTTTTGTTGCTCGTGCAATCAGAAACCGGGGATTGTAAGAATCTAACGCTGGACGTGGATAGTTTATGACTCTTTTTCCTTTTCCTTTTCCTTTTCTTTTCTATACCAAGGCTGATTAATAAAGCCAGATGACCTTCCAACTAGGAATAATCTTCTTAAAAATAATATCCTTCTTCTCTTATTCCAGATACTTGGCTCAAGTGTGTAGAATATTCCTTGCGTAAAAGCATATTCCCAAGTAAACAAGCAACGCAGTATTCATCACTCTGTGGTCAGCGAACCAGGAGGGGGGGGGGGGCGGCTGTGGACACTGGATGCACAATGATAGAGACAAATCAGTTCATTTTCTGCTACATGCGCAATACGTACAGTAGTATGCCTACGCTTAATCCAAGCCAATTGATGACTGCCTAATCCGACCAAAAGGGGGAATCATGGTCAAAACTCGCCAAGAGGCTCACGATGATGTCAACCAGGCTAGACCCCGAAGGAATTCGCTGGAATACGAATAACGAATAAACAAATGTGCGCTAGCCGTTCGCCACTTTAAATGTCAAAATATTGACATGGGGCACAGCCAAGGGCGCAATTTAGCCAAGAATAACTGGCAAAAACCCTTGTCTTTGGTGAATAACGGCCAGTCCGAGCGTCGGACCCAGTATGGAGAACGGAAAAATGGCAATATGGGCAGATGGCTAGGCGGGTTTAAATATGCCATTGAGTCTGGAAAAGAAGCCGTAGAACCAATCTCGAACATCTACTCACATCTGCTCACGTCTTGGAATAAAATTGAGCCCAATTGCGCTTCTTCTTCTTGAAAAAAAAAAAGAAAGAAAAAAAAAACCCCCCGTCCAATTCGGCATCACATCACATCACAAATTCCTCGATTCTTCACAACAACCAACCAACCAACCAACCATGGCCCCTCTCGCCCTCACATTCCGCAAGGCTACATCAGCCGATGCCCCCGCCATCCGCAACCTCGTCCTCTCGGCGTACCGGGGCGAGTCCAGCCGCGCCGGGTGGACTACTGAGGCCGACCTGGTGGCCGATGAGCGCATCGACATCGAGGGCGTCATTGCCAAAATCACCGAGCCCAACGGCCGCATCCTCATGGCCCACGACAGAGAGGGCGGCCTCGTCGCCTGCTGCGAGCTGCTCCGCCGGGACAGCGGCGGCGCCTACTTTGGCCTCTTCGCCGTCGACCCCACCCGCCAGGCCGGCGGCATCGGGCGCCAGGTCCTCGAGCGCGCCGAGGCCTTTGCCAAGGAGGAATGGGGCGTCACCCAGATGGAGATGCAGGTCATCTGGACCCGCGAGGAGCTCATTGCCTGGTACATGCGCCGGGGATACCGCAAGACGGAGAAGAGGGTCGAGTTCCCCTACGCCGAGCTCGTCAATGGCAAGGCATTGAGGGACGATCTCTACTTTATCACCCTGGACAAGCAGATTTGAACAACGGGGAGGCGCATTGGTTAATGTTGCATCAGCGTATCATGACATGACGAGCATGGTTGGAATTTGGCAGGTGTTATAGGGCAAATTTATTAGAGGGACATTTTTGGCTTTTAATTTTTTTTTATAGAAAAAGACGTGCAGATTTTATTCATGGTTCCGATCATACATGGGCTATCCAAGCCCCTTGCGAACCAGTATATACATATTTAGACAATAGCCACATCAAGACGTTACGCTTTCATTTTCATCCAATTCCTTCTTCTATTTGCCCTCGGCCTCCTTGAGGAGGCCGGCGAGGTTAATGCTCTTGGGTCGCTCAATGGGGAGACCCAGGGCTCGGTCCCAGATCAACTGGGCGAGAGGACCAAGTCCTCGGGAGACACCAAATGTGGCCGTGTAGTAGAGCGTCTCGTGGAAGCCGTAGTGGTGGAAGAGGACACCGGAGCTGCTGTCAACGTTGGGGTAAGGGTTCTTGGTCTTGCCGTGCTTCTTGAGCACCTCGGGGGCAATTCTGCTGTTCTTCTCCACTAGCTGGAAGACGGGGTCCTGAGCAATCTCAGGCCGGGCAGAAGCGTAGTCCATGAGAGCCTCGAATCGAGGGTCGGGCTTGCGGAGAACGGCGTGACCGTAGCCGGGAACGACACGGCCAGAGTTGAGGGTGGACCAGAGGTAGTCGTGGACATCCTGGTCAGTGTAGCTAGCGGGGATGGCATCCTTCATTTGGATGATCCATCGGAGCACCTCCTGGGCGGCAAGACTTAAAAAAGAAAGAAAAAAAGGTCAGCAATTGATGCACAAGTAAACCAATTCCTCAACGAAAATGAACATACCCGTGAAGAGGGCCGGCAAGACCCTGAAGGCCGGCACTGTAAGAAAGGAAGGGGTCGCTTAGAGCGCTACCGACGAGGTGAGTGGTGTGGGCAGAGACGTTGCCGCCCTCGTGGTCACCGTGCAGAGCGAGGTAGAGACGGAGGAGATCCTGGAAGTTCTCATTCTTCTTGCCTCCCCTGCCGAGCATGGCGGCAAAGTTGTAGGACCAATCCTGCTCGAGGTCAACCTCGGCGGGGAGAGCGCCGCCGCCCTGGTAGGCGTTCTGGTAGATCTTGGCGGCAATGGTGGGGAGCTTGGCGAGCAGCGAGATGGAGTCGTCAAAGGTGGGCTCCCAGTAGTCGGCCTTGTTGAGGCCCTTCTCGTAGGCCTTTGCAAACTTGGACTCATAGTTGAGGGCCGACACGGCCATGGCGAACTGCGTCATGGGGTGGAGGTCCTTGGGAAAGTCGTCGAGCATCTTGGAGATGAAGGCTGGGATCTGGGCCTGCTCGGCGAGCTCGCGGGAGAAGACGCGGATCTGGTTGGTGGAGGGGACTTTTCCGGTGAGGAGCAGCCAGAACATGGCCTCGGGGAGCATCTCGGTGCCAGACTTGCCCTTGGGGAGCTCCTTTTGGCAGTCCTTGATGGTGCGGCCGTGGAAGCGGATGCCCTCGTTGGCGTCGAGGACGGAGCCCTCCCAGACCATGGCCTTGAGACCGCGCATTCCACCGAGCGTGTTCTCGACCTTGATCTCGCCAATTGTCTTGTTGGCATGAGCCTTGACCTTCTTCAGGAGCTCGCGCTTGGCGGGGATGGCCTCTTTGAGAGTGGCCTTGAGATCAGGCTCGGCCGTGGCATAGCTGCGGGCGCCGGAGAGGGCGGCACGAGTAAAGGGCTGGGTGAGGGGAACGGCGTGTCAGCTTCGCATTGACTGCTTTGGGGGTGTCATGAGGACCTGGGGCTGAGACATACCTTGAAAGCCCGGGTGGACGTTCTCAAGTTGAGGGCCATGGCGAATGATGAGGAATGATGAGCGCAAAGGGAAATTGTGAGACGGGACAGAAGAGAAAAGAGGAAAAATAAAAAGGCAAGCCCAGCTCAACAAACAAACAAGTGACGGCAAAGCTGCAACGCAATGAGCCGCGGCTTTCAGCTATAAGCCAAACCCGTGGGGTCTCGATCGAATTCTGGGGTAATTGAGCCGAGCAGCGAATAGCGGGAGAGCGAAGTACGGGCAATGGGGCGATTGCGGGCACGGGCTGGTCGAGAAGGGTGATTTGCGGGGTCCGGTTATAGCTAAGTGCGATCTGGGCAAAGGTGAAGTTGGTGACGTCGACTTCACGCAATGGACTAAGCAATTGAGATGGGGATTGGTCTTATTTTATTTTAAAAAAGGACATGCATAGTCCCCCTCCGAGGATATACAGGAGACAATTGGGAGAGTGAAGAAGGAGAAGAAGAAGAGGAGGAACAAATCCCGTAGTGCGCATTCCATCCTCCATTGGCCCTTTTGTCCCTTTTGTAGCATAGGTGAATGAAAGCAGCACACTACCACATACAACATTTCTCCCCCTCTTTCTGCTGTAACTGTACACACCACCTCCAATCACCCACCCCATCTACCTGTACGCATCGGACGACGGGACCATGCCACGCAGCCAGAGCCGTCCTATCACATCTCAGGCCGGCACTCGTCACAACCGAGGGAAACCGCAGAGACCCGGCCTGTGGCCCAAGACGAGCCCTTCTCCAACCAAGGTCTAACCACCCATCTCCAGCCCAGCAACAGCCGTCGCCCCACCACTGGCCAATCCCGTCGGCAGCACTTAACCGCCAATTGCCAAGGCACTTTGCCAACAACAGCGCTGGATGAGAACGCGTTAGGGGGGGGGGGGGGGGGGGGTTTTTTTTTTTTCAAATTACGCACAGTTTGTGATTCTATCTCCATTGTCCCATATGCGGTTGAGGTGTGTTGGTCGGCGCGCCGTGGCGCTTATGCGGGGTGCTTTATGGGTTTGAATGAACCGGGGTGACCTCGGGCTCCCCTTGGTAAAACACTTTGCACGGTATTTGCCCTCGTGTCTCGGCTGCTCCCCGGTGCACAGAGCTG
>JAHVYB010000080.1:61131-85300 GCA_020623695.1 Calonectria henricotiae | reverse complement strand
CCACGCACGCGCACCGCCGGCACCGCCGAACCCCCCCCACCACCCCCCCCCAGCCCCCCCCCCCACCCCCCCCCAACCACACCCCCACACCCCCCCCCCCCCCCCCCCCCCCCCCACCGCCCCCCCCCCGGCCCCCGGGGGGCGCGGGGGGGGGGGCGGGAGGGGGGGGGGGGGGGGGCGAGGGGGGGGGGGGGGGGGGGGGGGGGGGGGGGGGGGGGGGGTAGTGTAATTTTGATTCAAATATGCCGCTGTGTAGGGGACCTGCCTCTTTGCATTGGTTCCGTGTACGGGCTTTGCTTCGGCTGCCGGTCGGCCATTGAGGCTGGCTTCTATTCGCTTCAAAAACCCGGTGTCGCATCGTTTCCCGCTCTCGCAACATTTGGCCCACGATTTGCCCCCCGGTACTGGACATCGCCCCCGGCAATGGCTCGGTTGTACCTAATTAGTTAGTGGTTGGTTGTACTGGTAAAGGCGCTGCCCGCCACCATTCCATCCATCCCCAGGAAGCTCGGGCTCCGGCGCCGTTTATTATTCATCAGCCCAGATGCATTAGTATTCCCAGTAGCTTCTCTGATGTAATTCTCTCCATTGATTCCCGTCGCATCCCTTCCACACATTGGTTCTGTTGCGCGCGCTCCGTTTTGAAAGCCGTGCATGCAACGTGAATAGCTTCCATGATGCAGAGAATCGTCTCAAGAGCTGCTCCCCGGCGCATTCTTCTCTCCGCCGCCTCCAAGCACCGACCTGCCTCAGCTGCGGCCCCTTTCCTCGCCCTACACGCCTTCTCCACGACTTCGCTCCGCGCCATGCCCGCCCAATCCCTCTCGGCGAGCACTCCCGCCGATGCCTTCCAGCTTCTCCCCGAGTCACAGAAGCCCGGCGAGGCAGAGGACGCTCTGTACGAGGCCAATGTCAAGGAGATTGAAGCTTGGTGGGCTACCCCGCGATATGCCGGCATCAAGCGCCCCTACAGCGCCGCCGACGTTGCCTCGAAGCGCGGATCCCAGAGGACCCAATACCCAAGCTCCGTCATGGCCCAGAAGCTCTTCAACCTCATCAATGAGCGCGCGGCCAATGGCGAGCCAATTCATACCAGTTAGTCTCCCTGAAATCCTCCATCATGACACCTCCGGCCGACTAACACCATCGCCACCACCACCACAGTGGGCGCCATCGACCCCGTCCAGATGACCCAGCAGGCTCCCAACCAGGAAGTTCTGTACATTTCCGGCTGGGCCTGCTCGTCTCTCCTCACCACCACCAACGAGGTCTCGCCCGACTTTGGCGACTACCCTTACAACACGGTCCCCAACCAGGTCCAGCGCCTCGCCAAGGCCCAGTCCATGCACGACCGCAAGCAATGGGACCTCCGCCGCAAGATGACTCCCGAGGAGCGGGCCAAGACGCCCTATGTCGACTACCTGAGGCCCATTGTTGCCGACGGTGATACCGGCCACGGGGGCCTCTCGGCCGTCCTCAAGCTGGCCAAGCTCTTTGCCGAAAACGGCGCCGCGGGCGTCCACTTCGAGGACCAGCTGCACGGCGGCAAGAAGTGCGGCCACCTCGCCGGCAAGGTGCTTGTGCCCGTCGGCGAGCACATCAACCGCCTCAATGCCGCCCGCTTCCAGTGGGACGTCATGGGCTGCGAGAACCTCGTCATTGCCCGCACCGACTCCGAGTCTGGCAAGCTTCTGTCCTCGGCCATTGACGTCCGCGACCACGAGTTCATCCTGGGCGTGGCCGACCCGTCCATCGAGCCCCTCTCCGAGACGATCCAGTCCATGGAGGCCAAGGGCGCCGTGGGTGCCGAGATTGACGCCTTCGAGGCCAACTGGGTCAAGTCTACCAAGCTCGTCACCTTTGACGAGGCCGCCGTCGCGCACATGCAAAAGGAGGGCGTTGACCAGGCCAAGATTGACGAGTACCTCGCCGCCACCGCCAAGGACCGCGACATGGGCATCTCCCACCGCCGCGCCCTCGCCTCCAAGTACACCAAGACGCCCGTCTACTTCAGCTGGGACGTGCCCCGCACCCGCGAGGGTTTCTACCACTACCGCGCCGGCATGGAGGCTGCCACCAAGCGCGCTCTGGCCTTTGGCCCCTTTGCCGACCTCCTGTGGGTCGAGACCGGCGACCCCAACGTCGACGTGTGCGTCAAGCTGGGCCGCGCCGTGCGCGACGTCTACCCCGGAAAGTCCCTGGTGTACAACCTGTCGCCGTCCTTCAACTGGATGGCCCACGGCTTCACCGACGAGACGCTCAAGTCCTTCATCTGGGACATTGCCCGCGAGGGCTTCGTCCTGCAGCTCATCTCCCTGGCCGGCCTGCACTCCAACGCCACCATCACCACCGAGCTGTCCCGCGCATTCAAGGCGGACGGCATGAAGGCCTACGTCGACCTGGTGCAGCGCCCCGAGAAGGAGCTCGGCTGCGACGTCCTGACGCACCAGAAGTGGAGCGGCGCCAGCTACATCGACGGCATCCTGGGGGCCATCCAGAGCGGAAGCTCCAGCAGCAAGAGCATGGGCGAGGGCAACACCGAGGGCCAGTTCAATTAGATGAATTACGTACAGGCGGACGCACTTTTATATGAATGGAAAGAGAAAACAGGATGTTGACGAAAAGCATGGGTCGGAGTTGGGGCATGTAGCTTTGTAAATTATTTGAATATCAAGAACTTGACTACTTCAAGTCACACGCCCTGCCATTTGAATGCATCCATGAATGCATCCATGAATGCATGCGGCAATTGACTGCCCAGACTCATAGTGTTCCTCATTGACACATCATCATCCCATTTGATTCCTTCCTGCTGTATACCTACACAGCTGCCGTAGCTTCCCAGTTCCAAAACGCCATCCGCTACACTGCTTACTATTCACACATTAATCCGTACGCATCCCCTTTACTGGAGAGAGTCTTTGAGGGCGTTGTTGGTGGGGGGAGGGGCGGCAGGGCCCTCGGGGGTGACATAAGCCTTGGTCATGCCACCGTCAACGGCAAAGTCGTGGCCGTTGACGAAGCTGGACTCGTCGCTGGCCAGGAAGACAACGGCGTGAGCCTGCTCAACAGCCTCGCCGAAGCGACCCATGGGGAAGTGCACCTCACGGCGGTATCGCTTCTCCTTGTCGTCACCGAGCCAGTCCTGGAGAAGAGGGGTGTTGAGGGGTGCAGGGCAGAGGTTGTTGAATCGGTAGCCCTCGCGGGCGTGGACCATGGCAAGCTCGCGGGTGAGAGCAAGGACGGCACCCTTGGAGGCAGTGTAGGCGAGCTGAGGAGTGGCGGCACCGACGAGAGCGACGACAGAGGCGGTGTTGATGATGGAAGCCTTGTTCTTCTTGTTGCGGCGGAGAGACAGGACGGCGTGCTTGCAGCCAAACCAGACACCCTTGACGTTGATGTTGTGGGTGAGATCCCAGATCTCCTCGGGGGTGTTGACGGCATCGTCGTCCTTGGCGTGCATGATGCCGGCGTTGTTGAAGAGGACATCAACACCGCCCCAGGAATCGAGGGACTCGATCATGGCCTGGACCTCGGCCTCCTTGGAAACATCGACCTTCTACATGGAGACGAGACGTTAGAAGCAGCATCGAATAGCGGCGGGGCTGTATGGTAGGAGATAACGAACCAAGATTTCGACACGGGGAGCGTTGGGGACGAGCTGCTTGACCTTGGCCAGGGCCTTCTCAAGGGCGGGCTGGGAGATGTCGGACATGAGGACAGAGGCACCCTCCTTGGCAAAGAGGATGGAAGTCTCAAGACCAATGCCACTGCACAAAAGGCATCACGTTAGCTCTGAGATCAAAGGCACAATGGCAAAAGCCAAGTCAAGCCAAGCCAAGCCAAGGGCATAGGGGATTCACACTTACCCAGCGGCACCGGTGATGATGGCGTTCTTACCAGCGAGACGGCCAGACATGTTGGATGATGTGTGATTGAGTGTGGGATTGGATCTGAGATTGAGATTGGATCAAGATGGGAGTGGCGATTGAAGAACCGGCGGACTGATGAGAGCCAACTTTTTATGTCTGCTGGGTGTTATGACAACAAGGAGGGGGAGGGGGAGGGGAAGCGCTTATCGTGAGAGCTCTGATAAGAGCACAAAGTTACGGCAGTGGGACAGCGGTCACGGGAGGAAATGTCGAAACACTACAGGTCCGTGATGAGTCAAGGAAACTCGAGCGGTCTAACCGTTTGGCTTGATTCGCCGTGATTTCCGACAACGGCGGAGCAGGTGGGCATGGAGCGCGGCTGCGGCTGCGGCTGCGGCTGCACCAGACATGATGTTTAATCTTGCTCTCAATCCCGGCCCATCCCTTTCATCTCTGGATGCCGCCCGTCCTGGCCAACGCGGCTAGCGACTGAGCTTGACTGAGCTTGACTGAGCTTGACTGAGCTTGACTGAGCTATGAGGCTTGGTGTATTTAGCGGCCGGAAGCTTATCAGAAGCACCCCGCGGCCCGCCTAGACTACCCTCAACTCGGTGCGCGATAGCGGTTGGCATGGAGGTCCCTGCCATTGCATTGCGACGGAGTGAACACGGCAATTCGGTATCGAATGAGAAAAGTGCCGACAGTGGAACCTGGCGGGGACCTAGGCCCTTGGCAGACACGGGATGACTTCGGCAGCGGCCGTGACGAAGGAGAACGTCATGCCGGTGAGGATGCTCGTTTTGTCAAATCCCGTCCTGGGTTTGAGAGCCTCGCCTGTCGTCGGGTGTCCGGGACCTGGAATGCAACGAGCCTCAGGGTCCCGGTTGCAGCATTACAACCCTGTGTAGATGTGCGCGCGATGTCGGCCCCCAATCGGGGCGTGTAGTTGCAGATGGAGAGGGGGATGCGGAGATGCGGGACGGCCCAGTCGGGGCAAATCGATTTGTCAAGGCCAGACAAGGAAGCGAGCAGCGCGGCTACCCGGTGGTTGCACTGGGCGGGACGGGAAAATGGGCATGCAGCCATCTCGTCTCCCAATGCCAAACCCGCAAACAAGGCAGACACATCCAGGTCGTCGCAATGCCGGCCCAATTGGCGACCCAAACCGGATGTGCGTGCAAGTGTCCGCATCGGGAAATGCTCTCTGCAAGATCCGGGGGAAGGGCAACGCTCAGGCCAGGGGGTCCTAAGCGCGGGTGCGGTGCGAAAAGCCAAGGTGAAGGGCGCGGGGGTGCACACATGGACCAGAGAGATTGACAGAAGGGATGGACGGCGGCAATGACGTGGGTGTTGGTCGCTGCCATACCCGCCTTGTCGAATCAGGTTTGGTGCTTGACAGAGGGGGGCGCGTCCAGACTCGTCATGATGTCTCTGGCCCGCCTGAGTCGATGATGCTGACGCTGTCCTCGGGAGTCATGATGAGCACGTGAGGCTTGTGTCCTGCGCGCAGGTAGTTGTTCTGGCCCACGATAGCTTATCTCTACCCAGACATTTTGGCGACTGCACACAATCAAATGCATCTCCCCCCCCTCATGATCGGAATAAAAACCTGACAGAAGATTAACTACACCTCATCCATCATCTTTGTCTCCCCGCGGCAAGCTGTTGGGTCACGTTGTCATCCCCCAACGCACACACTAGACACATTCGCTTCTCGTCCCCAACGCCGCGGTACGAAATACAGACATGGCGGGTAGCGGACCGTTGCTTTGTCGCCCATGCCAACATCGCATCCATGCCTCCCCCGCCCTCACCCCAAAGTCAATCGAATCGCCACTAGCTGGCACCCGCGAGCGCTAGACGTCGAAGGTACGTCACTGAAGCCTTATCGCCGGCAAAATGAGCTGGGCTTATCGTAGCCGCGCTGCTCTGAGCTATCCCGCCACGCCGGCCCCTCCGCCCGCCCCCCTCCGCGCGCTCCCACGCCCACATCACAAGACACGCCCCCTCCCCGTCTCGCCGCCCTTCTACTCACCTCCTCCCTTGAGTTGCTGTTATCATCCTCACCGGCCTTCCCTGTTTGCCTTGACGGGGCTAAATAATATCCCCCTCGGCCAATCTCTGCGTGGATTTGGTGAGCAGCTCCATCTGTTTCATGCATCTCAAACTGATCTATTAGCTTGTTCCCCACGCCGCCTGGCTCCTTGACTCCACTTCCACAAACAGCTCCGAGTCTCCAGCCCGGTGGCCAGCCATTTACTCTCGACTCCATTAACCCGTTTGTTGCCGGTAGTATTATCATCTTCTGCGTTTTTTAAACTTCAGCTTTGGGTCTTGCTTTCGTCCTTTTAATCTCTGTCCTCTTTACTGTTTCCCTCCTCACCATCTTCTCTCATCGCTTCGTCCGAGAGCTACAAGGTCCTCCTCCCCCTCCCCTCCCCTCCCCTCCCTCTGCTCAACAATGGCTTCCTCATCCACCACCCCCGATGGTCTTTTGACCATAGAGACCCTCCCAGCTGTTCTAAAGGACGATGCTATGGTCAAGGTTGGTGGTGTTGATGTCGACGGCATTCTGCGCGGCAAGCTCGTCTCCAAGAAGAAGTTCCTCTCTATCGCAAAGGCTGGCTTCGGCTTCTGCTCCGTCATCTTTGGCTGGGACATGCATGACCTGACATACATCCGCGAGCTCAAAATCTCAAATGCAGAGAACGGTTACCATGACCTTCTCGCCATCCCAGACCTCTCCTCCTTCCGGCGCATTCCCTGGGAGGACAATGTGCCCTTCTTCCTCGTCGACTTCCTTGACCCCGACACCAAGAAGCCCATATGCGCCTGTCCGCGCGGCCTGGTCAAGACGCAGCTGGAGAAGTTGAAGGGTCACGGCTACGGCGCAATGGCCGGTGGTGAGTCTCAACATGTCCTAATCCGCCATCAATTGACCATCTAACGCATTCCCGTCGTCTTCCAGCCGAGTACGAATTCTTCCAATTCCGAACTCCCGGCGAATCCGCCTCTTCCCCAGCTGCCTACCTACAACACAACCCTCCCCACCAGCTCCCCGCCCTCACCGAGGGCATGTTTGGCTACTCTCTTACCCGCCCCGTCCACAACCAGGAGTACTATTATGACGTATTCAACACATGCGCCAAGTTCGACTGCGACATTGAGGGCTGGCACACAGAGTCGGGCCCCGGCGTGTTCGAGGCCGCGCTCGAGTTTGGTGAGATTGCACAAATGGCAGACCGCGCCTCCCTGTTCAAGTACGTAGTCAAGAGCGTCAGCACAAAGTACGGCATCACGCCCTGCTTCATGGCCAAGCCCAAACAAGGCCTCCCCGGAAACAGTGGCCACATGCACGTGTCGCTGGTTGACAAGGACGGCAAGAACCTCCTGGCGCGCGAGACGCTCGACGAGAATGCAAAGTGGAAGGACATTGCCGGCCTCTCAGACATTGGCCGGCACTTCCTTGCGGGCATCCTGGAGGGCCTGCCGGATGTCATGCCCCTCCTCGCCCCCACCATCAATTCGTACAAGCGACTCGTTGAAAACTTCTGGGCGCCCGTCACCGTGTCGTGGGGTCTCGAGCACCGCGCTGCGTCGGTCAGATTGATTACGCCGCCCACTGCCAAAGCGTCAGCCACGCGCTTCGAGGTCCGGGTGCCCGGTGCCGACACCAATGCTCACTTTGTGCTCGCCGCCATTCTCGGCCTCGGATGGCGCGGTGTGGAGAAGAAGCTCGAGATCCCCTGCCCTCCGCTGGCCATGGGTCAGGACGTCGGTGGCGACGCCGACAAGGGTGAGCGCCTGGCCAAGAGCCTAAAGGAGGCGACTGCGCGCTTCATGGCCAAAGACAGCATCGCTCGAGAGGTGTTTGGTGACGACTTTGTGGACCATTTCGGAGGCACCAGGGAGCACGAAATCCGCCTGTTTGACGAGGCTGTTACTGATTGGTAAGTTGAAAAGATGTGTGCAGCACGCAAAAGATCCACCCAGCTAACATGATGTGCTCCAGGGAGATGAAGCGATACATCGAGACGGTTTAGACGAAGACGCAAAGTACATACACTGCATAGGCATTGCCTTTGGAAGTATTGCATATCGCACAGAGAGAGACATGTTGTATACCATGGTAGTGGCGGGGTTTTGAGAGGGGCGGGGCCGAAGATACCCTAAGGTGCAGCCGTTGTTTGCTTTTATATAAAGCCTTGAGGAGACGTGATTTTTTGAATATTGTTTCTAGTATTTGTTTTTATAGGAGGATTTTTTTCTTTTCTTTTCTTTTTGTTATTTCCCTTCTCATCCTTTTATTATTATTATTATTATTATTTATAACTTAGAACTCTGCCGGACTCAGTAGAGCCCCAACGGCATTGATTCCCAGCATGTCAGTTAAGAGTGGCACTTATTAGCACGGGCTGGATGATACACGGCCTATCACGACTTGGTTGAATCCATGAACCCATTATTTTTGTTCTCCATTGACGCATGAATCTCTGTGGGAAAAAAAAAAGAGATTTTAAAAATATAAAATAAAATAAAAAAGCCCCCCCAAATTGGGTTGCTTGAGTAAAAATGCCATGCCGCAACGCTCTAGTAAACAGGCCGCCCATCTCAGCCTCAGACGCCGTTGCCAAACAAGCAAGCTTTGATGCTCAGATTGGTGGAATTACCCCGCCCCCGCCCGCCCTGACCTTTTGACCCAACATATCCAGTTGCATGCGGATGCGCCAAGACCTATTAACTTTGACCAGCAGGATCAAAAACCTTTTCGCAACTGCTAAAATTGGTTATCAAATACGCAACCACAGTGTGGCTTGGAAAGTGGGCGACGCCGTCATCGGAATAATGCTTGCTTGCTCTGTCGAACTAATTAATTCTCACTTGCAGTAGCAGACAACCCTAAACTCGGCGGTGTAGGTTTGTCGACATACTGGTGAGCATGTGAATTACCGGTGTGCATGTACTGCATGTACGAATCCTTTCCATCATACAGCCCCAACATGTCCATGATGCTGTCCCCTTTGACTGAGAAACCCATTCTCGCCCCAAGTATATACGCCAAATTATATCCCATATTTTTGTACAAGCCTGGTTGCCGAGGCGTTATCCAACCAGAAAGCCCTTTTGGCCCATGCCTGCCACCTTGATTCCATTTCGTGTCGGGCTAAATTTTTTTGTTCTTCATATGCTCATCTTGGTATGCATGGCCCCTGAAGTTATTCCTCATCCGTATCAGGTGGCGTTGTAGTCGTGGAGTTGGGTGAAGCGACAGACGAGGCCACCGGTTTACGTGCGGTGATGAACGATCTGGTCAAAATGTTAAATCAGACACACCGATGCATCCTCGACTAAAACTTACACTTTTGCGTTGCTTCTTAGAGAAGGGTTCCCGACCTCCTCGTTTACACGCTCTAGCAACGCTCTCGTGGCCTTTTCCTCCCATCCGCAGAGGCCAAACAACATTAAAGTCCAGTTCTCCATTCCTATTGTAAATGTCAGTCTAGTAGTGCGACCAGGAGCTGAGCGCGGGCGCCACTTACCGAATTCAATCATCTTCCCCAAGAGCTGACCCTTTTTTCGACTAATGTAGTCAGAACCCCAGCTGTGGATAGGCAACCAATCGATACGCTCTCGGATTGATTCGGCGCCAATATCGGTCAACCACCCTGAAACGCGGGGTACTGGATCAAAATCCATGCCCATCTTCATACACATGAGGGCATATGTCATCTCAAACTCGCGACATGCCGAGCCAACCTTGCCTGACTGGAGATTGACAAGGGTTGCTTGATCTGGCTCCACGTCAAAGAAGCGAGGTCGAATCTCTGTAAACTCCAGCTGTCCACCCGGTTTTAGGTGAGCGTAGGCCTCTTCGAGAAAAGACTTCCAGTCACGAATTCCACCACCGACGAGGTTGCGCATATGAATATAGTCGTACTGTTTGTGGGGCCAAGGCTCCGTGACATCGGCGATCTCAAAGGTGACATTTGCAGGCACATCGCTCGGGAGAAGGGCGCTGGTGAGGTCGACGCCGAGTATGTTGACCTGGGGGAACCGCTGGCCCATGTCGCAAGCCCAAGCACCAGTTCCCGTGCCAACATCTAAAATCTCGAGGGGGTTTTCGGGGGTGTGTTCTTCGAGCGGCAGCTTGGCGTCGACGAGGGCCCCGCCGAGGCAGAGTTGAAATAGCTCGTGCTGCAAAGACAACCGCAGTGCTTCGGATTCGTCATTTGGCGTCATCAACTGGCCGGAACCGTGATATCGATGACTGTAGGCATGAATAGGCGGTAATGAGTCTTCTGACACTGACGAGTAGTTGGAACAGGTATCGCTGAGCTCTGTGTCGTCTTCAGTATGGCTCACTTCATCAAAATCTTCCCCAAATCCGGGTGCAAGGTGGTCCCCGTCCAAGATATCTTGCGCCGTCTTATTAACTGCCGTGACCGGTGACTCGGGCGTGGCGTGAGGCTCGATGTGACCCATGGTGATTGATTCGATTCGCAAGGATCGATCGGAGTTGAGACGGATATATAGTACAGCCGTTGCCGTGAGCTAGAATCGGCCCAAGATACAGTTGCGCCCAGCTGGTGGGGGTGTAACTGGTATAAGAGACAAGCTCAAGTCGAATCGCAATTGAGATGCAAGTTGCCACGGGGCACGGCTAGCGAAAGCGGGATGATGCGCGGCGGGAATAATTGGAGAGGGAGGGACAGGGCGATGATAATGAGGATGACAGGAAACCAGTATTCATGTTTGGTTAGATGCGCCCAACAGTGGAGGCACTCAAACGACGTGGATGCCGATGCTAGGGGTTGCTGTCTGACAGTCCGACAGCCAGAGGATACCGGAAGAGGTGAATCAGACAAAGGAAAGAAGGGCAGCCGGAATACATACGCGGTTAAGCGATGACGAGATAGGAGGAAAAGAATAAGAAGAAGAAGAAAAACCCGAGACAGGATGAACGTCAAGAGGAAAAAAAGAAAGAAAAAAAAAAGAAAGAAAAAAAAGGCCAAAGATGCCAAGGTACAAGCAAGGGTCGCGGTTGTGGCAGTGGTACGGACCCGTCAGGATGCGGGAGCCACCAAACGACGACGGGGTTTGATCGTCTGTGCAGACGCCTTCAGCACAGATGGTATAGCGGCGCCTGCGACGAGAGAATGGGCAGTTATTATTATTATTATTATTGTTTTGGGCGCTGGGCAAAATTGGGATTGGCGGCGAGATTAAGAAAGAGGGAAGCTCAAAGTATATTGGCGGGCGGGCGCGGCCAGGCGAAAGAGTTAGCTCTCCCTCATTGCTGCGCCTGTGAACCCGTCCGCGATGCCGATGCCCCGATGCGGTGCCCCGATGCGGACGATGACGATGGGGGGGCCTGGTCGTGGTGCGTGCCGCGCCCACTACACCACACCGCCTACTACACCACCCAAGACAAGGCGAGACAAGGCAAAGACAAGGCAAAGACAAGGCAGTCGTCGGTGTTAGTGTGAGCTGCGACTGTAGACGGCAGAACCACAGACCCTCGTTTAATATCTGCCTGTGCCGTCACGAGGCCTCCCGGTGTGATTGCTTCACTTAGCTACATGTCCTCGTCCAATGCCAGCGATGCGCTTAAAGTGGGAAATTGAAATTGTGCTATAGTCTGAATGATATGATGGTCGAAGGATTGTGCGGAGTAACTAACGCGCCCATCTGTGCCTGGCTGTGCTAGTACAGCCCAGCCCAATCAATCAAGGACATGGACGCGCGCCAACGGCCAGCAACCAGCAACCAACCAACAAGAATCCAACAAGAACCCAACAAGCGAGCAACAGACCAGCATGCGCAGTCTTGTTTGGCAGGTGCATCCATTGCGTGCATGCCCATAGGCTGAAGGCCTACTTGGGTGCATCGTCTATCTGCCAGCCTATCCATCCTCCTGCCCCGTTTGTTCATGGCGCAGGTTTATCGAATGCCGCAGATTGATACTACCTGGCATCCATCCACCCATTCATGGCTCCTCCTCGTCCTACTGTGAGTGAGTGTCTGCTGCACCTTGCGCCAGGCCAATGTCGGATTCACATCTACTATCCGTATTTGCCTGTGACGTAGGCACCAACCAACGAGACGAACCAGAGCCGTCTGCACCCAGTCCTGTGCCTGTGCCTCCCTTAATTGACAGGAAGCAAACGTCATTGTCAGCACCACACCACAACCACCGCAAGCCCGCATCCGCCAACGAACGCCTGGTAGCACAAACCACTGACATCATGCTTTGGGCTTCTTTCTTTCTTTCTTTCTTTTTACTTCATCGGCTTACTATTTTACTTATTGTTAATTCTTAATATTTTTTTTTGGTTCATTTTATTTTTCATAACCCTTCGCTTCCGTAACCGGCTTCCCAATCGACGCCACAGGATGCTCTGTCAAGACCCTGTGAACCCAGACCCATTTGCACAAGACCCATCCCAGCCCCCCACCCCCCATGGCCATTCATGATGCTACGCCAGGCCCGGGCCCCCCCCCATCTCAATCTGCCAAAGTCGTCAAATCACGTCGCAACACAAGCGCCTGTCGCCTCCCTCATCGCTTGATAGTTAGTTTGGCCTTCTTGGCCTGCACTAGCCAAGCATCGCAGAGTCCCCTACACCTCATCAGCCCTCTGTTCAGAATAGGGCAAGCAGGGTTCCGCTCCTCTCCTCTCCTCTCCTCTCCTCAGCCTCAGCCCATCCGGTCTCGCTTCCTACTGGGTCCTGGGCCATCTCGCACGCAGGGCCCAACCCTTGCGCTTGTTGAATTGAGATCCACCTGGGATGCGAGTCAGTACAACGTTGACGACCTCTAAAACGCAGTACTGCGGCCGCTGCATACAGAGCCGTCCTTGCAGGTTAATATTGACTGCTCGACTCGCTCTTCATTGTCCTTGCTGAACCCTGTCGCACCCCCCCAGCAATCTCCGTGGTGAAATGTTTCCTCTTCGCCCTGAGTGGACCACTTAGATCCCTGACAATCGCACCCGCCCCTCCAGCGGAGTCCAGCTCTCTCCAGCGTCTCCCACGCAGCATGTATCGGCCACAAGCCCAGTCTTGCTGCTTGCTCCAGTAACTCCAGGTCACTGGTCCTGGGGACGTTCAGTGATCAGTGCATGACCTCAGAAGAGTTCAGAAGGGGTCTAGAACGGCGGCAAGTGGGGTCGTTTTCTTCTTCTTCTTCATTGCTAGACTTCCAGCGCCATTGAGCGCCCTGAATTACGTCGCACCATTCATGAGCCCCAGAGAAGAGCTCCGCCGCTGGGTTTCAGAACGGCAATCAAGACTTGCGTCGAGGTGGCCTGATGGCTGAGGAGTTGGCCACCAGGAACCAGCAGACGACAAGTCTCGAGGTTAGTCGGACATTATTACAACATTCATTGATGCACTCCGCACTCCGCACTCGGGTCAGGAAATGAAACAGAGTTGTTCGCCCATTGCAAATTCAATACAACGCTGCCTCGGCCGTCGTATCTCAACTTGAGAATATTTTTGGGGTCACATTCACTAATAAAGCGCTGTTTCGGCAGCCAGATCTGACATGAACGCGCAATCGATATAAAGACGGCAGTTTTGTTAATTACTAGAAACAGGATATAGCTTGTCATGTTATGCCATGTCGTGTCAAGTTATCACAAAGGTTAAAACAAGTAGCCCGCCCACTTATTAGCGGTGGCTCAGATCGTTGCACACATGACAGCCTTTGTCTCCGCCAGCATCTCCATCACCACTTTATTTATTAGTCAAGGACCAGGCACGGACGCGAAACGGAACACGGATCCCGGGCGGCTCGGGGCGGCGCGTGGAATCAAACTCTAAAGATTTAGTTGTGGGCTTGGTCAGTTGAGTACGACTCGTTTGTGGGAAAAGAAAAAGAGGTAAATTACATAGTCTTTTCAACGGTAGCTTGCAACTGCCAGTCTCCATCAAGAGGGGTCCGCAGTCTCAAAAAACGAGGATTTTTAATATATACACACACACATATATATATTTAAATTTTATTTTTATTTACTTTTGTAGTATTTGCTGACGACGATAGGCGGGTGGAGATGAGCTGCGTACCGAGGTAATGTGTATGCTCATGTATGTACATACTGCAGTGCACAATGTTAACAGACAGCCGAAGGCTCCACAGAAGCCACCACCAGCCAAGACGGCAGCAAAGACAATCGCTGCCAAGACTCGCGTCAGTATGCAGGGAGATGGAGAGATAAGGCCATTGCACCACATATATGGAGTAGGAGCAGGCGACTATGGTGGATGGTGGGTGTTGAGCAGAGAGGGCACAATGGGTGGCATGACACTGCCAATGCCTGGAGCCAAAACTCCACTCGTCGCCGTCGTGCTTGCAGTTGATGCTTGCAGTTGATGCTTGCAGTTAATGCTTGCATTTGAAGTGCAAACACGGGGCCGAGACTGGTCTGCATGTCATGCTTCCCGTGGCCGGTCCATCACGGCCCCCCCCATATGCTACACCGCAAACCTCCACATCCCACCAGGAATGAGACGTACGCACGTGTACACATGTACGCAATACATGTTCTATATGCGACTACAGCATCGCAACGGGAAGGCCTTGTTCTGGCCTTGGATTTAGTGGCATGTGTGGGCTGGGGTCGGGGGAAGATGGAATGTGCGCCGGACAGGACGGGACAGGGCAAGGCAGGGCAGGGCAAGGCAAGGCCATGGGCATGGCAATCGACTCCTCCGTCCCGCTCCCCACACTGCCACATCGACTCCATCGTGCCACATCAGGTTCCCGCCAACGATGGGGCGTTGGCGATGGATGAGCTGTCTGGTCTGCCCCGTCGCCTCCTTCCTCTGCGCGTGCTCGTGTCGTTTCGTCTGTCATGTTGCACAAAGCCGCGCTAAGCCCGTTCTCTCTCTCTCTCTCTCTCTCTCTCAAAATTTTTTATAAATTTAATAAATTTTGCAATGCAGGCGCCCATCTCGATATCCGAGACAGCTTCCCCTCAAACGGCGCGAAACCGCCAGCCAACCAACACGGCGATGCCCTCCTCCCACGTTTTTGGCGGCCCCGCCCATCGCCGTGATCACCCTTTCCCCACCACGAATTCCCCCCTCTCCACCTCGCATTCACATCTCTAACAGCTGAAGGGGACAGCAGCAGCACGCCTACGGCACAGACACATGCCATGGCGCAGTCCCTCCTTCGGGATTTCCTCCCGTCCCCTACTACCGTCTTGTCAATCGATCCCCTCCCAACGCCCCTCCCCATTCTCACTTTCTTCTCCCTCTTTCTTCCTCTCTGGGTGTGGATGGATGCGTGCGTGCGTGCGTGTATGTGTGTCTATCTGTAACTTGTGTGTGTGTGTGTGTCTCCCTCCCCTCCCCTCCCCTCCCCTCAACCACCACCACCACCACTACCACCATCTCTGCCCGGTCGGTCCCTGTCCGAAGCACGACCATACAGCATCTCTGTAATCACTTTTATGACCTCTCATCTTGCCATCTTCCACTCACACAAGGCCACGCGGACATGAGTAATGCGAGATGGGCGATGAGACACTGTGGCCCACGCAGCCAATGCCCGGGGCACAAGTAAAAAGGAAAATCTGACGCAACCCTCTTGTTGTGGCCCTCCAACGAGAAAATCCCACTGTACTGGCCACTGTAGAACCCTGAAGATGAAAAAAAAAATTGGCCGAGACCAGCGTGCGTGACACAAAACATGCGGCGCTTCTTGCTCTTGTCCCACGCATTCCTCCAATCCCATCATCAACTATGCCAAAGTTTCCCACCCTCCCAGAACGCCACCTTGTCATCCACCATCCAATAGAGCCACTCAATGACAGGCGGTCCAGTCTGGCTAAAGGTAAAATAAAAAAAATAAAAACAAAGGAGAGAAAGAAAACAGGAGAGAGGGTATCGGGGTGTGTGTTGGTGGTCATTGTGTAGGTAGTGGTGGATTGAGCAATCACCGCAAACGGAAAATCGACTAGTCTCTAAATTAAAAAAAAATATATATATATTATTCCAAGGAGTGAAATTATGAGATCTGATGCTATGACGTAGATGTGTCAATCCGATTGACTACATTGGCTGACATGAAAATAAAAAATAAAATAAGAAAAAAGCAACAATGAGTTCGGTTGATAGATCCATCAACCGCCGTGAGAATAAAGATAATGCACCCGAATTGGCACCGTTGAAATGCCGTGCCATGCCCTTTTCGTTGCTGAATGCTTCCAACTCCAAGGACAGAGTCTGAAGGAATGCGGCGCAACAAGTAGAAGTGAAACCACAAAAAATAATGTCCATGTCCATCCATACATATCCTGGTCACCCAAGAAAAAGAAATAGAGAAGTGGAAAAAAAAATAAGAAGAGATACATGCTCTTTCATCCATCCATCACCCTCAATAGTCATTCAAGAAAGAAAGAAGAAAAAAAACCCCCATGCTCGGTGCCAATCCCCCATAATGCTGAAATCCACCCCATTCTCTTGCAAATTTCCTCATAAAAAAGTATGTTGTGCGTGGTCAATTCGTCAGTGATTATACCGTATCCTCTCTCATCTCCAATCCTGACGAGCATGCATACAAAGGAAACGCTCCCGATGGCTTGCCGACCCATGCAGAGAAAAGAAATCAAACACCTTTTCACCAAGCAATCACTGGCCTGCCTACCCCGTCCGGTTGAATGATCCAATTCTCCAGTCCCCTTTAAAAAAGAAAATAAACAATAAAAAATAAATAAAAAACTCCTGGGGGTATCAATCGGTGCCGCCCATCCAGCAAATTTGTTTCCTCTTGGTCCTTGTTTGAATCCCTGACGATGCCGCCCCCCCTTGCTCATGTCCCGAAGAACCTTGGCATTGCGGGTGCAAACGGCCCCGTCAAGTCCATTTCGTCCCATGCAGTTTGTCCGAGGCCACCCGCCTAAGACGATTCTTTCTTGAATTTCCGTTTGCCACCGACCCTGCCATCTACATGCTCATCCTCGGGGCTCCATTCTTCTGGGTGAAAGTCTGGGTTCCCGTAATGGGCGCGGTTCCAAATGCTGTTCTTGAACGTATTCGTTTTGACATTGAAATGGGGCTCTATGCTGTTCTTGCTCTCTTCGTACTCGAGCTGCACCTGACTAAACCTGATGTGGTAGCCGGAGCTTGTCCTCTGAGGAGGCACCAGTGACGGCTGGGACCCTAGATTGGAGGTTGCGACCATAGGTGTGTTAGACGCCATGGCTGAGCTGGAGGACATTGGTGTGGGAGGGGAAGGGGGTTGAGGGGATGCCATTACAGGTGGCTGTGGCTGGGGTAGTGGGGTGGGAGCCGGCAGCCCGTCCGTAAACTGCGGCATCCATGGGGTATGCTGCACGGGTGCAGGCGAGTAGAGATCGGTTGCACAGGTGGAGGGAGGGGCCATGGCTCCCATAGGAAGACCGAGCATGGACAGGGTGCCGTAGTCAATGGGAAACTCTCCGAGGCCCGCCGCTGGAGTGCTCGTAAATTGGGTATTCTGGGTGAAGTTGCTGGCGCGGTTGATCTGCATCGACACAGACCCAGGCGGAGGCGGGACGGGCGCCGACACTGGCAATGAAGGCAGCGGCGGGGGTGTGCGGTAGAGGATATCATAGTGATCTGGACGGTATAGCAGGTAGATGATGGGCCCGAGGCTGGCAACATCTTGGTTGTTGGCTTCCTCAGGAAAGCGGTAGGTGTTTGCTTGGCTGCCTGCGCTTCGGTCCAAGTAGACTATTTCCAAAACGAAGTCGATGGGTTGGAGCAGCATATTGGCCAGGCCAATGATACCGAGGTGTTCAATCTCCCGATTGGGCGGCTCGATGGTTTGTGCGCAGTAACCGTGAACACCGCCGGCACCTTCTTGGAGGAACGGCTCGTAGTTGGTAGCGTTGGCCTTGAGATATGTGGCGGAGAGAAGGCGAAGGTAATAGATGATGCTGGGGGTAGTTCCTGCATCATTCCAACGCTCCATGAGCACCATGTACGCCATGTGCGGGTTGCCCATGTTCTGGGCGATTTCCCGGAGGAGGCCAAACATCTCATCGGAGAAATCTTCAACGTAGGAGTAGCCACCAATGTTAGTAATCATGCGCGAGACGCTCATCAGGCGGGCAACCTCGCTCTCGACTTTACCCTGGTCGCCAGACTCAATGAGCTTCTCAAAGTAGGAAAATCCAATTGCTGCGTGTGCAAAGTGAAACAGTTAGCCCAAATCCGACTGGTCACATAGAAGCAGGGTCCCCGAGACAGGGGCGGAAAGGCAAGACAAAGCAAAGTTGGGTTGCTGGTTAAGAGCCGAGTCGAGTCTGGGGAAAGTGCGAAGAAAGGACCCTGAATTGAGAACCGCATCCTTGGGAATTGGAGCGCCGCGAAAAGGGCAAATTGACTCACCTCTCCAACCACAATTGCCATCGCCCTGAATGGGCCGGTAGTGGGAATAAGTCTGTGGGAGAGCCTGATTTTTTGAGATGCGACGTTAGCGCCATGTAAATTTTTTTGGTCAAGTCCTAGAATCCGGGGGCGACGCACAATTGTCTTTCCGACGTAAACGGGATCTGCCTTTGCATACTCGTTGGTGATGGCGTCGCTCGAAACTTTGTCGCCTACCAGAGGACCCTGCGCAGCCATAGTCAGTATGGGGGCGTGAGAGCAAGTCGCGGCGACAGAGCTCGCGGGAGGAGTGCAGCTTGCCTCATGGACGATCTGGTAGTCCTTGGCGGCGGCCTGCTGGGCGGCTATGTCGTGTTGGCCCTGCTGTTCGTCCATCCTGGGGGCTTCCAACGCGGGAGACGAGATGTAGGGCTGTTGGGGCGGCTGGCGCGGTTGGCGGTGCTGCAGAGGATGAGGATGAGCTTGTGACGGGAGTTGAAAGTGCTCTGAGGTGCAGGATGGGGAGGGCGATGCTGCAAAGGGCGACGAGGCCACGGGTGAAGAAGTCGACAGCTGTCGTTGTGGGAGAGGACGGTGTTGTTGCGGTGGAGGAGGTGGAGGTGGTCGAGATTGAGGAGCTTGTGGTTGTGGTAGCTGTGAGCCGTAAAGTAGCCCCGCGGGAGTACCTGCTCCTCCTCCTCCGGCCGACACGGAGAGCCCAAGGTCCAGTTGGGGAGCTAAGGGAGCTAGGCCATAGGAAGCGAAGCAGGAGGAGGCGAAGGGAGTAGGTTGAGGCTGGAACATGCCTCTATAGGGGGCAGGATTTTTTTTACTGTCTTGTTTCTTTTATCTTTATTTTTTTTTTGGTTGGTAGAAAGAAGGTGGTGAGGGTGTGGCGAAGAATCGGATTGGGGGGGGAGGGAAGATGGGGGGTTAAGGTGAATGAGAGAGGAGAGGTGAGGAGCTTATGAGGGCAACAAAGCAGCAGGCTGCGAGTGTAATAAACACACAGAGCGAAGGAACAGGGTGTGTGAGTACGAGTGAGGTGAGCTGCCAAGTTGACTTGGTTGCTGCTCCTTGGTAGGTTCTACTTGCTGGTGCTAATGCTCCAGCTACTGCTGATGCGCCGCACGCCGCTTTGCGTGCTGCTCCTCGGGGGCGTGGGTTTGAGGTAAATGGGACCTAGATGGACCCAGTGGAAAGTCTCCCCCGGCACAGGTTAGCGAGCCAGAGCCTGTCTTGCCTTTTGGCTTGCCGAGCTCTCTCCAGGCTTTGACTAGTCCAAGCCAAGCCCTGTCAGGGACCCAGTGGATCTCTCTAAAAAGAGGGTACAGTACGAGGAGGAGGGTGCGAGGGTGAGGGAGAGGAAGAGGAAGAGGGTGAGAGCAAAAGAAAGGTATGAGCGAGGGGGGTTCGTCGGGTATGACTACGACGGCAACGACTTGACGACTGACACCGCCGGGTGGATTTCGGTGGCCGCGCTGGGCGCTGGGCGAGTCTAGCACGCCCTGCAGCAGGAAGGATGCTTGATGGTGCTGGCTGGGGAGGCGCTGGCTGTTAGAACAGGACTGGCCGCTCCTGGGTGAGATCCCCCCGATGGGCGTCCCTCTCAGGTGTGTGGACAGGCCGGGTTCTCTCACGCTGGGAGCTAGAGATTTTAGCACTGCCGCCGGACAGCGGGTGCGTCTGGATTAGCGGTTAGCCTAGCGGGTGGTCTAGCGGGTAACCCCAGCGGGAGCACCACTGCGGGCGCTGATGATTGATCCGTGGGGGATGGCACGGCACAGGCCACCTCGCCTTTCGGAATTTGCACGGGTCAAGGAGATGCAATGCTGGGACAAGGCCTGGCCTGTTTCGGAGGCGGGCAAAGCTTCCTCGAAGGGGAGGCGGGCAATGGCGCTAATCGGCGAGAGGATGGGTCTGACGGGGCAAGGGGCGCGGCTAGCACGGCCACGGATGGTGGTACAGAATGGCTTGGAGTGTCGCACAGAGTTGACGACGATGGCCAAACTGGCGCCCAGGCACTGTACCCGGCCAAGGGCTCGGGAACTGCTGGAGGCGCCTCGGTCTGTGTGTCTGCACGTACGTATACGGTACGAGCAACACGGCTGGGACACTTGGCGCCTGCTTGCTCCGCCTCTGGCTAAAAGGCTTAAACAGAAAGGGACAGTTGTCTCAGGCTCTGTCGGTAACGAGTCGCCCTAAGGCAAAACCAGTCAAATTTACGAGTGCCAATAAGAACACGGGCGATCTCCCGCTGACGATGTGCTGCGACTCGATTTCGATGCGATCGATGTATGTGCGTGATTCCTGACAGAGTCGGCCCTGTGGCTGAGGTTGATGAGTGCAATTGGGTCCAAGCCGACACAATGGCTCTAGTCACTCAGGTCCGTCCAACAATTTGGTGGGCGATGGCGTCGACGATTGGTGGAGATGTATGATGAAGGGGGTGAGGGGGGGTTCCGACTGAGAGAACAGAGGGAGACAAGAAAGCGGGACAAAAATGGGAATTGGGGGACAACAGGTTGGTTCTTGTCGTTGATGGCGAATATGGTCCAGAGAAGACAACCAAGGACCCAACAAGGCTCTCTCTCCCCAGTAAACTCGCGCGGTGGGGAAGGGGGGCCGGCGAGGAAGAGCAGCTGAAGTGAAAGGACTCGAGCTAATGGGTGGGTGACAGGATAAGGATTAGCATGACGATAATAGTATGGATGTGCACAAGTTCTTGTGAGGCGTAGTTTCATGCGAGATGAAGCGACACAGGCGACGACGACGAAAAAAACCTCCAATGCGATGTGTATGTCACTTGGCACTGTTTCGTCTCTTGTCGGCGCCAAGGATGTTGAACAGCTTTGCGCGCTATAGCTAGCTATATTAAGCAACAATAACGCTCCGGTGTTTACCATGTACAAAATATCAACGTGCCAAACAGCTCGCCTCTGCAGAGTCAAACTTTGTTTGTCTGTCAAAAATGGCTTCGTCGGCAAATGTAGCGGGACCTGAGCGTGTTGACAAGAAGGCCGGCTGCGCAAGCGTGCCGTGTGGGTGGTGCGCGGTGTGTGATCTTTACTGTGATGAGGGGCTGTCACAATGCGGGCGTCGTTGATACGCGGAACCCTCTGGCCAGGGGTGGTCTTGTCCGGTGGCGTCTGTTGGCTCTGTGGCACCTTGTCCGGGTGGTCTTCTGGGGCTGATAGTCCTAGGCTCCTCGGGCTTTGGTCCTTGGAGCAATACTCCGTACAGTACTAGTAGTAGGGCACTCGGCGGGAGAGGTGTACAGCACGTCGCAGTCTTCGTGGTACCTGGTGCGCGGTACGTAGTGTGCGGCTAGGGCATGGGCATGGACATGGGCATGGGTATGTGATCGGGGGCACCATTCAGCAAGGCAAGGCTGGCCCGACTCTTGATGCCACACTCGGCGGGTCGATGCGACAGGCTCTCTCCTCGGGCCCCCTGCTGAATATTCCTCGACCCGTCTGGGGTTGTGTTTCTGGCGAGGGGAGGGGACAAGCACCCTCTCTGTTCCGAGACGCAGATGCAGACGCAGACACAGGGAAAAGGTGATCTCCGTCCTGGCGGATAGACGTGAGTGGGCTGTGCGGGTGAGCCTAGCGTGGGTGGGTGGGCGTTGTGTTGGTAATCTTTTGTCACGAACCGTCCCTTGGCGAGAGGACCGGGGTCTTGGCGAGCAGGGGAGTTTGGAAGTGCACCCAAGGGAGGGTCAGGAGACGGCTGCAGGGCGAATAAGAGGGCGATGGCGTTTTTCCTAGAGCCGGATGTGAACAAGGACCGACCTGACGCTGCTGTTGTTGACGATATAAGACGGCTTGAGGCGAGGCGCCAGCCGTGTTGCAGGTTGAAGTCGGCTCTGTGCCAGAGGTAGGCGAGCCAGGCAGAGATGGGCAGAGATGGGAGACAAAAAAGAGGTGTAATATCCGAGCCAGTAGTTATGCACTGATGATTTAGTCGGTGGCCTGGTCGTTGTTAATGCAGCCGGCAGGCAGGGCTCTCGAGCAGCGCAGAGTCGCAACCGATGCAGACCGGGGACGGGAGATGGACAGACAAGTCAGAGCAGGTGATGAGATTGGGCACTCGCAGCATGGGTTGCCCTGAGGGGAAATGGCAACGGTGACACCACGTCGTAGATGTCGTCGTGTGCTGATACGTACCACCTGGTCGAATGCTTGGGCGTGGTGCTTGGAGGAGCAGGACAGGACCCAGGGGCGTGTGGTGAGCGTGGGTGAGGTGTGAAATGTGAGATGTGAGGACGAGTGAGCTTCAAGCGGCTGGCGGAGCCCTCTGGACGCTTCTGGACTCGGCCGGATTTTGACTGGCAAGCAGGAAACGTGGTGACGAGACTTGTGCAGGCCTAGGTACGCCAGGTGGCCCTTGCGCCGGTTGCGTTGCGTCTTTCGGCCTTGATACTAGCGGGTTTGCACGTAGCGCACAGTAGCAGGACGACGTGCAGGACAAAGGTGGGTGCTCTGCGATGATGGGATCTGGGGAGGGGCGGTAGGGGTTGGCAGGGTCGGTCGGTCAGTTGTGAGGCTTTGTGGCTTGGGGATTGGCAACGCCCCAGGCGGGAGGGGGGGGGGCCAAAGAAAAAGAAAAAGAACGAGGCAAGACGAAGCAGAAGGGATTGTCCCGCGGAAATGGTGGGGAAAAAAAGGAGCTGGGATATCAGACAGCAAAGCAGACGAGGCTATTACCAATCAAGACGCGGCCGTGTGATGTAAACCGACTCTTTAGTGTGCCCTATGGAATAAAGACTCGCAGTGGCGCCGGTGGATTAGGTGGTGATGATATTGACAGGGTGGTGATTCGCTGGTAGCTTTTCCCTTGCTGCTAGATGCAACCCCAATGGTACAGCACGCCTCAGGCACAGGAGGACCGTCAACAGGGGCTGGCACCAGTACCGAACGCACTGCAGCAGGGCTAGAATGAAATAGGAGAGGCGGGGGGGCAGCACGGGAATTGATATTTGAAAATGGAGTGTGTGGGCTGGGGGAGGGAAGACGAACGAAGGAGAGGACAAAAAGCAAGGTTATATCACCAAGACTTAGACTGATGATGATGGGAGAAGAGAGTGGGGGAGGAACAGAGAGAGAGGGTCTTGGGTTTCTAAATTCTTGCCCAGTCCAAAGAATAACAATAACAACAGTATTGGAAGAGGAGGGGGCAAGATGAATACTCCTCCTTTGTCCTCCCTCGGGAGCGGGCGACGGCCGGGTTCATATGGATCTTGGGACTCTCGACATCTTCGTGAGACCCGATAACTCCGTGAGACCGGGCCCCCGTCATGGACAAATCACCAATCAAGCAGACCATCAAGATAGCACACACAGGCTAAGAGCAAGGATAGAGAGAGAAAGAAGAAGAAGAGAGAACGTGGATCCTCGTAGTGCTTTACCTTGGTGAACCAAACAAAGGACAAAGGCAAAACAAAACAAAACAAAAACAAAAAAGAGCGGACAAGGCTTCCAACAACCTAATACGGACGGTGATGAGAAGGGGGGGTAACAGGCAAGTCCAACCCGAAACTAGTTTCCCTAGTACGCCCTTCGAGTCAGGCCATCTCTCTCATCTCGTTGGTTCGAGATGCTACATAAGTGTTGGCGACATGGTTGAGCCCATGTCCCCTTCAACATCCACCTTCTGGACCATACCGGCGGTGCTACTGCAGCTACGTGGGGGGGGGGGGGGAGAGGGGGGGGGGGGGGGAGGGGGGCATTGGTTATGTGTGTTGTGAGCCGGATTTTTCTGCTTGACTTGCTTTTTTTTTTTTTCTTTCTTTTTTTTTCTTTTTTTTTCTTCTTGTCTTTTCTATACATTTCTTTGCCTCTGCACTGTTCCGTCTGCGTCTTCGTTTTTGTTCATCCCGAGAGCTCGCCTTATTTGAGTCTATTTTTCTTTTCCTTTTCTGTTTGCTGTGTTGTT
>JAHVYB010000080.1:0-61121 GCA_020623695.1 Calonectria henricotiae | reverse complement strand
AGCAGCGAAACACCTCCCAACCCACCGAAACAGGACGGCATTGGATGTGGGGGGAGACACGCACACCAAACAGAAAATATTTAGCCTTGCACGACCTTGGCAGTAAGGCCACTCCTCTCCTTCTTTGGTTCGACGTTCAAACTAAGTGGTTGGGAAGTGGTTATGCCCCTGTCCCCCCAAACATTCCCCCCTCGGACTCACCCGGGGGGGGGGGGTCGGGGGGGGGGGGGGGGGGGGGAGAGTGAGAGGAGACAAGCAGGGAGAAGACGTCACCTCGGCAGTGAGTCGGACTTTTCTGCTTGTCTTGCTTTTCTTTTTTTTCTTTCTTTTTGTTGCTTTTTTTTTCTTCATGCATTGTCGATTCATGTCTTTGCTTCTGCTCTCTTGCGTCTGCGTATGCGTTCTAGCTCTACCCGCGAGCCCGCCATATCATCGTCCACTTTTCTTGTCTCGGGCTGGCTCCGGTGTCGAGACATTCAGTTCCAGGGCTGCGGTCCGGCCTAGCCCAGTATCAGGGAAGGCTTGTCATCATCGAATCCGTAATCACGTCCCAATCTCATCCCACCATCACCTCAAACTGGGTAAACCAGGTTTGGAACCTGAGCGCTACTGGCTCACGTGGAGCGGCCTCCCCCTCCTATACCACGCATCCCGCTATAGTCACTCTCACCCTCACCCCGCACACTGCAGCGTCATTTTTCCTTCCAGAACCCAAACTTGCGGCGGAACTGATGCCAATGGGTGTGTACAACTTCATGACCGACTTGAATCTCACCTTGTGAGGTCGGCATCGCCGGCGACAGGATAACGTCAACGGCACCGACATTCCGAACATCGTTCATCATCTCGGGCGGTTCCCCCCCACCCTTCCCTCCTGTTGGTTCGCCTTTGGGTTGCAAAAACAAAAAAAGAAAGAAAAAAGGTAATACCACTAACGAAGATATTCGTATTAGGCCGTCTGTATGGTATGTACTACACTTTCATCCCATCCCCCCTCCCCCCATTCACCCTACATACAGACCCTTGCCTTTTTTTCATCCCATGTTAAATCCTCCCCCCCTCCCCCCAGGTCATAGCTTTTTGATCCCGTCTTAGACTTCTTTTTACCTGAAACGTACTGAGAATTTATTTGAATTTTTTATTATTTTATTAATTATTAAAAAAAATCTTTACCTCAAACCACTGCCGTGACTAGCGGCCGAAGCGGAGCTGTGCGGCGGGTGCGGCTGACTACGCTCCACCCTCCCTTTTCTCGCCGGCGTTGGTTTTGATTGTGTTTCTCTTGCTCCCTTCCGCTAGACAAGTAAACGCATCCCTACAAGTGCGCCTTTGTTTCGTTACCGAAGCTCGACTCCACATCCCTTCTCGGCCGGACACACGAGGCTTGACAGAGCTTGGACGCCCCAACTGGCCATCAGTCGCCCCGTGCGCAATCGTGGCCGTTGTTGAATTCCCGCGTACCTGGTTTACTTTAGCCTTGTCTCGACCTCTCTGTCTGTTTGTCTTTGTGTGCCTGATGTAGCACGCAGCTCGTGGTCCGTGGCCCAACCTCGCCCGTGTGTGTGTGTGTGTGTGTCTTTGTGTCTTTGTGTCTTTGCAACACTGCGATTCGCTCACAACTCTCCTCGCCGTATGCCTTGGCTACCCGCCCGCTGCGCTGATCAACAAGGCCAGTGAAACCCTCTGAGGAGGGGTCATTCCCTGTAGTCGAATATTAATCACGATCCATCCTAGAGTTACACTCTTACACTCCTCTTGTCCCTGCCTTCCTTCCTTAATTGTGCCAGCGCGCTACGAGCTTCGGTGCGACGGTGACGTTGTGTACTGTGTTGCCGTGTCATTGGAGAATTCCCAGGCCAGAACAAACTCCAACATGTGTGTGTGTGTGTGCATGTTCACGTCACATCAACACTACGTCCCGGTCGGACGGCAGGGAAACCAAGCCATCTCCAACTCCTCCTCTCCCTCCCCATGCTCGCGCCCGTGCCCATTTGAATGCGTATCATGGTCCCATTTTGACGTGGGATTTTGCCAGTCCATGCTCTCCGGCCAACATTTGGGCGAATCTCAACCCCGGCCTTCCCTCCCGCCCCCTCAAATAGAAGACCGGCCTTGTTTTGACTTGTCAAAAAGAGCCCAACTCACTTCGAGCCCAATCGTGGTGCAGTTAGCGTCACTCCGGGGGGTCGTCTCCGGCCATGCTCATTGGCCAATCGGCCCCCTTACTTTCGTCCCCTTTTGTTGGACTCTATTGCCACCGTTACGGCACGTTAAGCACGAACATACATTGATACCCCATATTCCCCGGTTTGCCAAGCCGGTTCATCACCCTATACCAAAACCCATGGCCTGCATCTCTCCCGGCCTGCGCTCTGACCTTTTTCCCAACCCGACCCCATGCTATGCTGCAGGGGGGAGGGGGGGGGGGGGGTCTGGGCCGTCAGAAACGACCGTTGAAAAGGTGAACGTTTGACGAGCCGCATGTGTTGAGATTGTGGCCGAATAAACCGGGAACCACAAGCGTAGGCGACGATATACATGCAAAAGGTCCCTCGGTAGCATGTAGCTGCTGTCACAGAGCATGATGTAACCGAGCAAAGCTTTAGGGAACGTTGTTTTTTCTCCTCATCACCTACCATTCAAATGCATATTCTTTTTTACCGCCGTTGGCGTCTGATGGTCTCATAACATCCATCCAGTAAGTCATGTGGGAGGGGGGGACGAAACAAAGCACGATGGATTACACCCGGCCGCCTGGTACGCGGACGTATCTGATGCGAACGAGCGTCATTCCAGCGGCAAATGATTCGCCCAGAGGCTGAGTAGGGATAAGCCCCAAGTCGCACAATCTACTTTGCCCTTTCTGCCTCTTCCTCGCGGGCGTTGCACGGCCACCCCCGTCTCCCCCCCTCCCCCCCCCGGCCCGTATACCACTACTTTGTTACGCCTGCCGCATCTCTCGTGCTCCCCCAGCGCGCACAAGTGAGCACCCGGGGCGTCATTGTGAATATCAGATTCGGGCAATTAGGAGATAGTTCCTGGTCCCTGTCGGTGAATGTGGAACTTGGTGGTGTCGATGTAAGCCCCGGCGTTTCGCCATCAGGTGGGCCGGCAGATTCGTCGAAACGGACGGGAATAATATGTTCGATTCCCGGGGGCACCCGCCCGGACGCGCTCGTCGAGCGGCCAGCAGAAATACAGATGCTCACGGGTATTCCACCCGAGAAGCAAACTCCAAGCCTCATCCATGACGTCTGGGTCATCCCCTCTCGCTTCACCGCCGCGACTTACACCCGGCGGGTGCCTGGCACGGGATGAGCGGACACCCCCTCTACGACGGAGCATCCTCCAATCCTCCTGTTCCATGAATTATGCCTCTGCATCGAGCGCGCCTCAGAAGATGATCTGGAATCCTCCTCGACTCGCCGTACACCGTGGGACGACAAAACAGACTAGTCGCCCCCCTCTCTCCTTTGGCATTGGTCACCTCTGTGGTCGCCCTCCTTCTCCTTACTGTAGTTTCGTGCCACCGCTCGATGCGAGGCCTGCAGTGACCGCCTCAATGCCTCCGTAATGAGGGTGTAGGGCATTTGTACGCCCGAATGTTTACAGTCGGTGCCCTTGTGTGGAGCTCGACTCGAGCCGTGTTTACATAAGCAAGTCGCCAGCCCGATCTCTCGCTGCAGCCTTGCCACATGCCACCATAACCCCCCCATCCACGACGCCCTATTCGTACGTCCATGCAAACCATTCCAAGCAGCCTGCACACCACACAACCCCCCCCCAATGTCACCACCATCTTGGCACTGCTTCGGCTGTTACGTTGATATCCCGGTACCCCTGCCTACAGCTTCTTCATGGGACTTCTGAGCATCCTTGTGCAATCACACCGACTCCCCCATGCAGACTTGGCCGCCAGAGTAGGCCGCCAAACTTACTTGCCACCAGCAAAAAACGGACATGTCAGTCCTGCCACTCTGCACATTCCAGTGGAATCTACGATATAGTTAGCATGAAAAATAACAAGAAGCGGAGACTCGGGCAGCTATGGTGACATTCTGGGCGTATTGGACAGCAATCCAACCAACCACTCCCAAGAACAGACTAGATAGCCTCGAGCATGCAATGCACTCGGTGCATATGAGACAGGCAGCATACGCATCCATCCCGAGGCAAAAGTCGAGCCACTTCCGACGTCATTTGATCTGTTCGCCCTTTGAGGTCTCTGAATCATGTTTTTGTAGTCATTCCTTCATTGTCTATTCTATTATCGACTGCACAACGCCATCATATTATGACTCGGTTCCAGCACATTGTGCTACTGCCATGTTCCATACGTTGTCTGTGCCAAATCATTCCCCAACACAGACCATTGCGCAGATGAGTCTATCCTTGTCAAGCCCGTCGTGACGAATCGTAGTAACGTCTCAATAAGCTTAAAGTAACTGAGAAAAGCTGAAAAGTCCAAGCTCTCTATTAGACTTGAGTTTTGGGGGTCTCCAAGCATCCCCTCATGTCCAAACCGCTTAGATTCCCTTGGCCTTTCTGGCTCCCCTGGGGGGGACCCCACGGCTACCTGCCCCCTTTCCGATGGGGACATTTTGAATGTCAACCGCTTGGTCCTCTGCTGTCGAGTTCTCGAGGTTGCGGAAGCCGTCGCCGTCTCTGAAGATGGTGCCGAACAGCTCCGAGATGGATTTGGTCAGGCCTTGAAGGGCTTGAATACGCTCAGAGTCAGCATCAGAAGTGATTTCCAGGGTTCCCTCTTGCTGGTTAATGCGGCCACTAATCTTCCCGTCAATAATTAGGAAACCTAGGATATCTTGAACTTCAGGCTCTGAAATCTTGAGCTGCTTGGCAATCCATGCAAGCTTCATTCGCGTATAAGGAGCAATCAACTTGACAACACCCTTTGTTCGCATGTTGCGCGTGACTTCGTCAATATTCTCAGCAATAAAGGTGTCGTCCAGAATATCTTGGTTGCGCTGCAGAACCTTTTCATAAGCGTGTACGTCGTCTCGTTGATAAGCGTCGACAAGTTCAGTCATTGCCGATATTCTGGGGTCGGTCTTGTACGGTTTTGTCTCCTGCGAGTCGAATGGGTTGATGTTGGACTTCATCAGCATCGTCGTCAGGAGCAGGTACTTCAGAACCTGGATTCGCTGCAAGGAACCGGCCTCGTCATAGTTTCGGAATGACTCGAAAAAGTCACTCTGGGCCTCCTTCCAGTTCTCCTCGCTCATGTGCATCTTTCCACCACACTCTCGGATGATGCCCATAATCCTGGGATGAGGCACGGCGGACTTGACTTTGAGTGCTCGTTGATACAAGGCCTTGAGCTGCTTGTTGTTCCTTGTCTCGGCAAACATCTGAATCTCCAAGGCATAAATCTCGAGTGAGTATGTGCCCTTGCTGGGGTCATCGGAACCGTCTTCTCGCTGACAAGACTTGTGCAACTCCCGAAGCTTTTTGGATACGGCAGTATATTCCTTCTGATCAAGCAGCAGCTTGGCCAGCTTGATATTTGTCTTCAACCATAGCCGCTCGTTGTTGGTGCTCTGGAAGCTCTGGAGGGTTAGAGAGTAGAACCTCTCCATGCATCGAATAGCCTCTGGCCCATCAGCACCTTTTTCAATGTAGTCGAGCATATTGTTGATGGACTTTTCGGAGTAGTTTCGGGTTACGGCTGACTTGACATAGGTAAGTAGCTCTTCGTAGTGTTCAGCAGCCTAGCAAGGTCAGTTCGTATGCCGCGCGCACTCCGGTAGAAGCTCATGGGCGCACCTTATCGTATTGTGCGAGCCTGTATTCTAGTTTGATGGCTTGTTTCAGGCCTTTGAACCCCCATTCTCCCTTTTCGTCCTCCAAAGGCGGGATCCCCAAGAACTCGGCGACAGCATCTTCAGGGTCTGACAGCTTCAGCTGCTTTGCATTGTAGTATTTATTCTCGATGTCGACATCGCCGGAATCCTCATCGTCGTCCTCTTCGTACTCGAAATCGTACCTGGACAGGGTTAGCCATGACGTTCGCCCGTGATGACGCTGAACTTGGCGAGACTTGCTGCTCCTCATCAGACTCCTGCATGAAATCCTCGTCATCCGACATGGCGGCGGGTGGTCTCGCGCAGTGATGTACTCTATGATTCGGCCGAAGGGATACTGGTGGCGGGAATTCGGGCGGTCAGAGGTGTCGTTGACCTGTACCTTCAGGGTGTTTGGAGGCTGTGGCGATGATGGAGGTTTGGAGCTGCGGTGGAGAAGGCGCAGGCGGCAGCGGGGTGATTCGCGGAGTGTGGGCCGGCAGGCTTATCGATAAGACGGCGGTTGGTTCGCATCCTCAGGAATCTGACAAGCTTCAAACCCAATTCATCTCGAGTTGAGCATCTGATGTCGGTCTCTAGTGTTTCAATATTTAAGATGAAGATACGGTGCCACGATGAGAAAATGGTCATATTTATAGAACTCATGTGTCTTGGAGCAGAGCGACGGACAGGGAGAGGGAGGGCTTGTTTGCCTTACTCTTGGTGAGAGAATGTAGCTCTCGTTCGTTAATATGTAAACATCTGTCTAATACAAAGAAAAATCGTGAGCTTGTACTTGTATCTGTGAAACCTATAAACTCCTTAATACCCTTTAAGCCATCCGCCATTATTACTATAAAACATGAACCCATCCCATCTCTTAAGACTCGTCAACCTCTTCGTGAGTTTGCGCGACACCCGAGGGAAGTCTAAAAGCAAATACAGCGACCGCCATAACGGCGGCCAAAATAGTCGCTGCAAAAAATGGCAGTCCTTGCCAGACGCCTCCCAGCTCCATTCCTCGGCTAAGCAGCCAGCCAGCCAGCGGTCCGCTTGCCAGACTCATGCCCGCCTCGGCTAGTGAGATGGTTGTATTTAGCGTTGCGAGTGTGTGTGGTTCAACAACGGCACTGAGCAGAGCCCTGGTTATTGTGCTAAAGCTGTTACCTAAGCAAGTGATGACGAGCGATGTAATGAACAGCCATGGTACAGAAGAAAATGACATGATGAAAAGCCCAAATCCCATAATTGTTACTGTTGCACGGGCAAGGAAGATGTCCTTTTGTAGCGGAGCATACTTGCGGTGTTCAGTGAGATAGTACGAGGCCACTGGCAAAACTATGAGCAACGATACGACTGTTGAGAGGTTGCCGGCATTTGAAACGAAAGTCGCCTGAGAGCTAGTGTCAGCACAAATGGCAGAAAAGTGATGAAACCCGGACAATACTAACCGTAGACCATTCCCAATCAAATCTCTTTGAAATGTACTGGATCAAAATGGCAACCGTGGAAAGTCGTATAGGCAGATACGCGGCGGTAGCAAAAACGAGCAACATTATGCTCTTTGATCCGAAAATGAATTTCCACACGTGTCTCATGTCATTTTGTACAGTGAACCAAATTCGCTTGGACAGTTTGAGCATGCGAGCCTTGAGAGGGCTGGTTGTCGCTGTATCGGTAACCTCGGCATTGTTCTCGTCCCATTCATTGCTGACGGTTTCGTTGGATGGGATTTGAGAATGCCTCCGTCGGTCATCCGCCTCGCGTCGAAGAGTCAGAGTCTCGGGGATCAATCCAACAGCACCCGTTCCAACGACGACGCAACCCAAACTCGTCCACATGGCAATCCAGGGATTAAAGTGAAGTAGCCAGGCCGAAAGCGGGTTGACAAGCACACTCAGGATAAGAATTGATGCCATCAGTTGGAAAAACACCGTGGTTCGATTGGCCACAGGCACGGCGTCAGCAAGAATGGTCCAGACCATGGCCGAAGCCATAGGCCCACCTCCTCCGATAAGGAAGAAGAGGTTGCCTGGAAGAATTGCCCAGATGGAGAAGGTATTCGGAAATAGCACTGGCAATATGTTAGGATGAATTAAAGGTGAGGGGGAAGTCCATGACGTACAGACAGCCATGGTCCAGCCAGTCTGTAAAGCGATGCCCAATACTGAGAGCAACAAAACTATGCGGCGGCCATATTTGTCGGCAATGATACCGAATGGGAATTGCGCAATCATGGCTGCAGCAATTGGGTCAGTTAAGGGTCCATGTCGCGGCTTCGGATTTCGGCACACTCACGAATGCCATTCTCAAAAGCAATACCCCAGCCACGGACCATGGCGAGCATGCTTTGAACCTCATTGTTCTTGCAACGATTGTCTTGCAGGCGAGGGCTGTTGAGTGCATGATCTGGGTAGTAATTTCGGCAAATGACGTCTTCCATGATTTTCTGGAGCGGAGCCTCCATGATGAATTGTCCTATCTCGACGATGAACAGGAAAACCACACACATAAGCAAGACGCGGTTCTGGAACGACTTTGATGGGGCAATATCGGGAGGCAGGTCAGTCGCAAGCAGCGGTGCCTCTTCTGATAGCGTCGCCGCATCGTGAGTGCTGCTATCCGTGTCTGTGTCGCTGTCGGCGCCAAACTCTGAAGCCCAGTCGTCGCGCGCATGGCGAAAGCGCGCCATGGTCACAAATTAGTGGGGTAGAAGAAGCTCTGGGTGTGTGTATGTGTAACTGAAATGAAGGAATGTATCACAATAAAGAATGAGCGTTGTGTGGGGAAGGGGAACTAAATAAAGAAAAAGAATGGAAAGGTGTAGAGAAGGTAAGAGTTGGGATGAGAAGAGGAGACTGAAAAAAAAGACGTGGGTTGATTGATCAAGTTGCAAGGATCATGATTAAACCAGCGAGAGTTTATCAGGCGTCCTCGAGTGCACATACCGACCTCCCCGACTGGGAAAAGCCGACTGGGAGTGAGCTCCAACCAAGATTACTCGCTTGGATTGATTCATCTATCTCATTAACGAATGCAGATGGAGAGACACGCAATCACCTATTATCACGACAAAAGGATTTCACCATGGATGCACTTTAGACAACTTGGACGCTGTGTACAGAGTATGTGCTGACGAGTAAGTGACGTAGATAGTGGACTCCTGCAACGCGACGCCGTTGATTGCATCCTCGCTTGGAAGTTCGCCTCGCGTGCTGGCAACCAGTAAAGATGCAAAATCCAATACCTTCCACAAGGACCATTGGGTTAAGCTGGACTTTTCGGCCGTTGACGTGGCTGCATTCACCACGGCATAACAATGGGCCACGTCAACGCCAGCCAGCATCACAGCGACGCGACAAAGCTCGGAGACATAATGATGCACGGGCACGCGCCCCTCAAATGCAGCGCTAGCAGGCGCATGAACAATAGAACCCTTTGGGAGTGTGTTGAGGTTATCTGGAAAGTCCGAAGCACCGACAAATACTTGTATGTGGCCCCCGGACTTTCGGTCGCAACGAGGAGGCAGCGTTGCAAGAGTCGGACCTAACAAAACGGCCTCACCGTGTCGATCCGGCCGGATGCCCCATTGTTCTTCAACGTTTGCCCGTCAATGCATGGCTACCACCGAGCCCGTCGCTCGGCGTGGCATGGATGTGTATCGCCAGCCGTCAACTGGTCTCGTCCACGCGCTGACTGTGTATGCTCGTGTTCTGAAGAATTGGTACCGCTTGGACCAGGAATGAATGGTCCTTTTTACCAGGGTGAGTCTGCCAAAGGGGTTTAATTGCAGCATACCGCGCCGACACAGAGTTGGACTCTTGTGGGTCTATTAGCGGGCGTTGATCAAGCGCTTCTTGTAAAAGAGATATTGAAGGCAGATGGCCATCTTGGTTGATACACTCTTCCTTTCTTTGCTTTTTTCTTTCTCTCTCTTTCTTCTCCCAAGCATACTAGGTCGCTGTCTTGTTTTCGTTTTTAGCGACAACGCACGTTCAAGCCTAATTTGGCGTCGGGGGTGTTCGCCAAGATGAGAACAGAGGAGGCGGCGACTCAAGCCACTCTATCAGATTTAATTACATGACTCCTTCGCGCCCGCCTCTTCCATTCAATAGCCGCCGGGATGTTTCCCCGTAACATCGCGCCCAATCAGCGAGTCGACAACCCGCCGAGTAGCCCGACTTGGCCTTCCACCGATCTCTCCCGTCTTAAACTCGCCAATCGGGGGTTGGCGGCCAAGAATTAGACTGTGCCGCCAAAGTTGTGGCTTTTTGATGCCGTTCCACTAGATCTCACCCGCCAGCTGCCCTTGGGCATCGGATCGACGACGAAATCCCGTCGTCGATCAACCAGGGTATGAGAGAGTTGCGATGGGATAATCGTGCCGTAGAAAGGCATCGCTCTATTCGGTTGCCCTCACATCCATATACCAGTCCATCCATCATATGTCCCTAACCATGCAATACTGACTTGCAGCATCCTCCTGGGCCCTACAAGGAAGGCTTCAGCCTCAAGCTAGCGTTTCGGCCACCCCAAGGCCTCTGTTCCACCATCGCCATCGTCCCATTGTCAACCCACCTGACAAGCTAATTTCTCGAGGCCGTGTCTTCTAACCTGTTTTACAAGTGCGAGGTCGCCTATTGGTGCTTACATTAGTTTCCCCTTCATCGTTGGTGATGGTTTCTCATTCTCCCGTGGGCCGTTTCATGGCCTGCCAGTACTCCACCATTCAAGGGGAACCGTATAAAGTTATGTCTCACTCCGCCTCACTCGCCCATTCCTTCGGAATCCTACACTACAATCCTGGCATAACGTGCCATCGCCACTGCGGGCTGGTTAAGCCCTCCAATAAAATTCCATCCTTGAATTGAGAAGGAGCCAGAATTTCAGTGTCTCGGTTTCGACCTATTTATTATACATTGCGCATCCCTTTCGTGGCATCAAAGGCGTGATCCAGCCAGCTTCATTCATTCAACCTTCCCATTATAGAAACACTCATTATGTATTCTTCCAAGTCACTCTTTACTTCAATCCTCGCCGTGGCGCCGGTCGCCCTCGGCGCGACGCTGGTCGACGACTCCGAGTGCGATTGCTACGTGACCAATGGCACGAAACCGACGTACTTTGCGAACCACATGTTCTTCGACTTCCGCTCGCTGTCCCAATACGCTGGTGTCCCTGAGCTCATCAGCACCATCAACGGAAATGCGGACGCCCCCGTCACTAGCGATTATTTCGCATATGGGGGTAATTTCGCAAAGACGTGGAGTTTGCAGAACTGGAACAACGACAATGAAACATTTCCCATGCAAAACACGCACAACAATGTGTACATCCAGAAAAGCGATGACGCTTCTGCCGGTTACGACACCTTCCTGACTATGCGAACCGCTCGTCAGGGTGAATTCCAGACTGCCTCCGAGTTTGAGTCCAAGAGCAAATACCACTATGTCTCGTTGCGTATGCATGCCCGTACTATCGGCTCTGAGGGAGCTTGTACCGCCATGTTTACCTACCTCGACGGTGGCTCTTTGGCCCTGGTTCAGGAGGCCGATACGGAGATTCTGACTTCGGGTCCCGATAACATTATCCACTACACAAACCAACCCTCATACACCGATGAAGGCGACACGGTTGAGGGTGCCGAGGTGGTAGCCACCCTCCCGGCTGGGCTTACGTGGAAAGATTGGGCTACCCATCGCTTGGACTGGACCGCCGAGGAGTCGCGGTGGTACATGGATAAATATTTGACCGCTCAGAACTCCTTCCAGGTTCCCAAAGACCCCTCGGTGCTTGACTTCAACTCTTGGAGCAACGGAGCTGACTGGACCGGCCTCATGCCCATTGACGGGGTTGCTTACCAGCAGATCCAGTGGATCGAGGTTTTGCACGGCGCCGTCGATAAGAGTACTTGCAAAAGCGTATGCAGCATCGACGAGACTGACGTGATTGGAACACCGGTGAAGGTTGATGGAACATCCTCTGCCACTACCCCCGCGTCGACTCCAAAGGCAACCGCAAAGTCTCACTCCACGTGCTCAACTTCTCTGAGGAAGAAGCGTCGCGCTCATATGTAATATAGAATTATATCTAGTCATCTTAGATAATGCTACAAAAGTTACATTTATTGTGTTGTGGATGAACATGGACCGAGACTCTGCAACCTAATTTTTCCCTCTGGATGCGCTGTGACTCTTAATGAGGGCACGAAGTCATTATACTGGAATAGTATGTTTAATGTAAACGATGGGGAAAGCTTCTCAATCCGAGACATCCGGGATGTCGATGCCCGAACCTAAAGATGATGGCCAGAATAGTCCGTAAGCAAGATTTCGGGGTTTATTCCATGGTATTTTACCGACTCCAGCTTCTGTATTTTGGGCCAATCGATGCTAATATATACCTCTGCAGGACTGAATAATCGAATATGGTTGTATGTCTCGGCCAATCGCACAAAAGTACCGGATGTGACACGACGTCCGAGATGTCACTAGCAACGCTTACCTTTGGTTCCCCTGCGCCAACCGCTCCGTGTACCTTTTCTAGAATTTTTGGGTGATGTCATCAACTATTTCACGTGAACGTCTATAAAATGCGATAAGATATTTAACATTTAGCCAACCAAGGCGCGGCCTCATCCTCTTCATATCTCTGAGTGCGACGATGGTTTGCCACGTTTTTCCGAGCCTCGCTACGACAGGATGAGACAGCTCGACGTTATCTTATTCTACTCCCAGTAAGCATCATGATAAAGTATCTGTTGCGCCAGAAACATTCCAATGCGACATATGTGTGTGTGTGTGTGCGCGCGTGTGTGTGTCGGAAGATCCATCCGACACTCATCATGATGCGCCGATGGTTCAAAGTCAAGCGGACAATGCGGAAGAATAGACAATTCAGCAAGGAACTTTTGTCGCATCGAGTCGTTCAAGCCTTGCATTATGTATTTTAGCGGTAGAGTCCTCGACAAGCATGAGACCGCAGTCACCTGGAATATTGTTTCGGGCCAATGCCAAGTTAACTAGTAACCCGCCAAGATCATCATATATGGATTGCCACTGCCGGGACCCTAAGCCGCAAGTTAGTCGCTTCTTTTTCAAGCCAATTTAAGCATTTCCCCAGATGCCAAGCCGATAAATCGGACGCCGCTTCCGATATTCGAAAGTTCCCTCTCGTCTAGGTGTGTTTCGGTTTCGCGCAACCACTCACACCATACTCGTTTAGCATACCCCAAGCAACCAGTTATCGGGTCAGATTTCTGTTCAACGTGCCCTGCTTCGAACTATTTTGCCGCTTATCAGTGGATATATGCCGCTTTGGGGCCCGAGATACGGGCGTGACTGCACCGACAGGGTTCTTTTGTAAGTTTCCCCTCATTCCGCGTCAACTAACATGCCGGGTGCACCCCCGCTCTAGCGAGCCCAATCGAATAGTTCGAGGTAAAGCCGGGGGCTTAATTGATTGCCAAAGTGTTGTGATTGCCAGTATCGGCGCAAAAGGGCCCGGGAGGTTGGTGCCCATGATGGTATCTCCAAACTACCCCCATTTTTGATTGCGACCCTGACATTCCCCCGACATCGAACGACTGACTCGGCGGCCTGTTCTATCAAAACATGCATATTTATCTCTATAATAGGTGTTTCGATCGTAGACATGCCCTTCATACTAACCATAAATGAATTATGTTCCGCAGGATAGGATGCAACCGTGCAGTACTTAACCAGTCGGCGTCCTGCAATGATCTTGATCAACTGTTCTCGCTCCTCCCACGTGTAACACAAAATGAAGAATCCTTTCAAGAACAACGAGGCCACTTCTGGCGCCCCAATTGAGCCCATGGAGGTTTCAGATAAACCCAGCACTCCCATTGGTGTCTCGCCAAGCCTGGGAGATGGCAATAAGGACGAGATTCGTGTTGGTGAAAGCTCTCCCGTTGACTTTGAAGGCAGCGAGGTAAGAAAACCAGATGACGAGTTCTCAGAGAACTCTCCCTACGAAGAAGTCCGAGCCGCTGTTCGCAATATAGATGGTGGGGAGGTTGCCAACACTGTCAGAGCATGGGTGTTGGGCATGATCTTTGTCACTATTGGATCTGGCCTCAACATGTTCCTAAGCATGAGGCAAGTTCACAGCATACTAGTCTAGCGGCACTTTTCTAACATTTTCCTTCAGGAGCCCCGCCATCAACTTCCCAGCTCTGGTCGTCCAGCTGCTGGTTTACCCTCTCGGATGTCTTTGGGCCAGGGTCATGCCTACCCGAGTTTATAATACATTTGGCCTTTGCTGGACCCTCAACACAGGTCCATTTACCATAAAAGAACACGTTGTCATCACCCTAATGGCCAATGTCTCAATCAGCTACTCCTACAGCACCAATGCCTTGATTGCGCTCCAGGGAAAGCCCTTTTACAACATGAACCTCGGCTGGGGCTTTGCATTGCTCTTCACTCTCAGCTCCCAGTTGATTGGAATCTCTCTTGCAGGTCTCTTCCGCAGATTCCTAGTCTGGCCAGCCGCCATGATGTGGCCCAGCCAGTTTGGCAACACGTCGCTGTTCTATGCTCTCCACGATAAGAGCAAGAGTGACGGCGTCCACTCCAACGGGTGGGTCATCAGCCGATACCGCTGGTTTGGCATCGTGACCGTGGCAATGTTTTGCTACTATTGGATCCCAGCTGTTGTCTGGCAGGGACTCTCTGTATTTGCGTTTGTGACGTGGATTAAGCCCAAGAATGTCGTTGTGAATCAGCTCTTTGGTGGCTATACTGGGCTTTCGCTGATTCCCATCACATTTGACTGGACCTATGTGACAGCCTATCTGGGCGATCCTATCTTGGCTCCCACCAACTCCCACGTAAACACCATCATCGGCCTTTTCTTCTTTGTGATCATCGCAACTATTGGGATAGTCTACAGTGGTGCTCTCTATTCAGAGTATCTCCCTGTTGTGACCTCGCAGACCTATGACAATACTCAAGGGCACTACAACGTCAGCAAAATTCTCGGCAACCAGTTCACTTTTGATGAGAAAAAGTACAAGGCCTACTCTCCTCTCTTCCTGCCACCTACCCTAGCGCTCAACTACGGGCTTTCGTTTGCCGCACTAACGGCCGCTTTTGTCCATATCGGGTTGCACCACGGCAAGGAGGTGTGGTACCGCTTCCGTACGGCTCGAGATCAGGAACCAGACATTCACCTAAAGCTCATGAGGAAATATTCAGAGGCTCCTGACTGGTGGTATGCCGCCCTGTTCGTCGTATCTATTGCCCTGGGCTTCGCCACCACCGAGGGATATGAGTCCCAGCTGCCTTGGTGGGCCTTCTTCGTGGCCATCATCATGGCCCTCGTCTTTGTGATCCCCACAACCATGATTCTGGCCGTTTCCAACATTTTGCTCAGTTTGAACGTCATCTCTCCGTTTCTAGCCGGATTCATGATCCCGGGACGTCCAATCGGCATCATGATCTTCAAGGTTTACAGCACAATCATTCTCGGCCAGGCGCAAACTTATAGCGGAGATCTAAAGATGGCGCATTATATGAAGGTCCCCCCCAAGATTACGTTTTGGTGTCAAATCATTGCAACTATTTGGGCTTCCTTTGTGCAGATTGCGGTCATGAATTGGACATTGGGAAACATTGACAATGTGTGCGACAACGAGCAAAAAGACAACTTTACTTGTCCCAACGGCCGTGCCTTCTTCTCTGCTAGTATTGTCTGGGGTGTCATTGGGCCTCGCCGCATGTTTGGTGAGGGCGGCATGTATTCCAACTTTAACTGGTTTTGGTTGATTGGCGCTGCATTCCCCGTGTTGCTGTACGTGCTCACCAAGACGCTCAGGTTGGCTTTTTTCCGCCACTTTAACGCACCCGTCATGCTGGGCGCCATGGCCTGGCTACCCCCGGCCACTCCGTTGAGTTTCTCTACCTGGGCCATTGTCGGGCTCATCGTCAACAAGTGGATCCGAACCAAATGGAATGGTTGGTGGAGGACTTATGCCTACACAACGGCTGCCGCTCTTGATGCTGGCCTTATCATCTCTACCATTGTCATCTTCTTCGCAATAACGTTCCCTGGTGTAACTATTCCCCAGTGGTGGGGAAATGTGGAAGCTTTTAACACAATGGATTCAAGCTACGCCGCGATATTGAAGACTGTAGCAGAAGGTGAAACTTTTGGCCCAAAGACATGGAAATGAGCCAGTCAGATCAAGGGGGATAATTAAGGCGGACAGTACAAAGAAGATAAGACAGACATAAGTAAATAACTATATTTGTAGCTTAATGTTCACAATATTCAACCATGTCTTTTTATAGCGTGTAATTAACGAGCACCGCGACATCGTACAGATCGAGCTCCCGCTACAGGGTAGCACTGGTCAATCTTGTGTGACGTATCCGTAGATGGCAGCTATTCGTCCCCCACCGAAAATCGGCGGGGTAGCTCAGCTCAGCTCAGGTCACTACAGCCGAGCTCTGTTGGCTCTAAACCCGATCCGCTTGGTAACAACCAACAGAGAAACCTACAGTGCAACCATGTCTGTCTCAGACGCCAAAGTATTATCTACGGGACCTCTGGTGTGTAAGACGCGTATATTTTGGCCATGCTTGTTTATTTGCTAACCAAACAATCCCAGACCGAGGACGAGGCCCGCTGGATCAAGCTCATCAAGTAACGATGCCCTTCAACTACTCTTTTGGCTCTTCCCAATGAGGATTGCTAACTCCTGTCCTTGTCCAGGTTAACCTATCAAGATCCCAACGGTGTATCTAGAACATGGGAGTCTGCCGAGCGCCGTACCCGCCCAAAGGACGCTGACATTGACGGTGTCGGTATCGTTGCCATTCTCGATAAGCCCACTGGCAAGGAAATCATCCTCCAGAAGCAATACCGACCCCCGATCGACATGGTCACAATCGAAGTACCTGCAGGTCTCATTGACGCCGGAGAGACCACTGAAGAAGCCGCCGTGCGCGAGCTCAAGGAGGAGACTGGCTACGTGGGCACCGTCACTGAGACGTCGCCCGTCATGTACAATGATCCCGGCTTCTGCAACACGAACCTGCGCATGGTCCACGTCTCAGTCGACATGTCGCTGCCCGAAAACCAGAACCCAAAGCCCGAGCTGGAGGAGAATGAGTTCATCGAGGTGTTCACTGTGCCGCTGGCAGATTTGTGGGACGAGTGCAAGAAGCTGGAAGCACAAGGCTGTGCTATCGACGCGCGGATTGGAACTTTGGCTGAGGGGATCCTCCTGGCACAGAGATTTAAGTTGTAGAACTTTTTAGACATAACCGTAATGATAGACCAAATAGACGGCGTTTGGCTTGACTTGTTACAATCTTTTCTCCTCCTGGAGGCCTTGCCACAAGGCCAAGGCGGCAAGGCATTTTGCGTCACGGGCGCCGGCCTTCCACGCCTCTTTCATCGGGACCAGCTTGAGAGTGATCTTTTCGCCATGCGATCTGAGGCCTGTGAGCCGCCCACTCCATTCTTTGAGCTGTTCTCGTGGAATTCGGCGCTCGTGGCTGAAGATGGTAATGTGTTCGTCACAGCCGCCGGCACTGGGGTACATGGCTTTGGCTAAGCCTTCACCGCCCTCTTCCTCGGGCGCGCCTAGCTCGCTGAGGCATGTTAACTCATCCTCATGGATCTTCAGGCCGAGCTCCTCCTCAATCTCTTGCGCTGCGGCACCCTTGAAGCTTCCTGCATCGTCAACCATGCCCGCTGGCAGCTCGACAAAGCCCAGACTGCCCGCGGGGACACGGGGCTGTACCGTTAGGACGACGTAGCGCTCATCCGACTCGGGCGGCACGTCGTCGGGAATGAGCATGAACAACATGGCCACGCTGGGGCCGCGAAGGAGCGCGATGGCGGGCAGTGTTTCGCCAACCGAGTTTGAAACGGTGGCAGCAAGCTTGACGAAGCCGAGACGAGGTCCGAACCGGTCATAAGACTGGATGTTGATGGAGCGCAACACGTAAGGGTCTGCATTGAAGGGATGAGCGGCATCCGACTGGAGACGAAGGGAGTTGGACAATGTGTCGATCCAGGACTAGTAAGAGTCAGCCTGTGCATGCCTTGATGGAGATGGGAAATACAGAGCTGACATTGAATGGCCTGAACGTGGTAAGCTGGTCCTGCGTGAGCCCGTCAGGGAGGGTCAGAGGAATGTTATGCGACGCGAGCGTGGTGGACGACATTGCGCGGGCCAGGCAAATTGGGTACTGGAAAATGTGAAGCGGATAAGTCGATGCGATGGAGAATCCCGCAATTTTATTTGCGTATGCAAAGGGCCTCATTTTGCATTTGTACTGGAGCTTGTATGTAGATTGGGGGAAGTGAGGCTCCCTGTGTGAGGCAGATTTGGACCAACCGAACTGGATGCCTGTAGGAGCGTGCGGGTGGCAGAAAACACGGCGCGCTAGAACATGAGTTAACGAAGAAGCTTGTCAGTAACTCAACGAAAATGATTAATCTAAACAAATCTAATGGCTGGCGAGGGAAATAGCCGTATTGCCAAATGTTGAAATGAACTCATTTCGTCTTTATTATATTTATTCGCCCGTGAAGCCGTCGTGGATTTGAAGCGAAATCAACTTGGTGTGCCAGCTGCGTGCCCGCAAAACAACAATCACTCGGCTATTTTCGACACGCCCAAATACTCTGATGCCTACAAATGGCCTCATGGCAATTCAGTATTCTCCCTCTCATTTAATATATACGAATTTATCAATTGTCCGTTTATTCTGTAGCCTTAACGTGCTTGTCTTCGCGTCGGACAATGCAATTTCTATGCTTGAAATAGTCGAAATTTAAAACTTTTACAAATTCCCTCAGTAAATTTGCTAATATCAACCATTCGCATACGTGCATTCCTTGACCCCGGTATTGGACTAATAATATCCCCCTTCAAAGTAGGAATTATACTTTGTCAGATGTTCTCGTGGTATTTTTTTTCTTGATCACATTCGACCCCACCCAATTATCCTGTGAATAATTGTCACCCTTCCTGAACTCCCATTTTCGCGTGCTCCAATCCAATCCAATTGTATACCTTGCAAACTTTACAACAGCCTAAGGAGTATTCAGGGCGCCTCGTATGTCAAATCTGGACTGCGGGTTGTGTACTGACTCTGCGGAGAGGTCGTGCTTTGCTCGATTGGCATTTCATACTTTGGAGCCTCGGGAGGGACGAATGGGGTTTGGGGTTGTTGCTGCCCAGTGTAACCGGTTTGTAGACCCTGTTGATTCCCTCCATTTTCCTCGCTGAGCTGCGTTTTTCTGGAGCCATACCAAGCTATGACATTTTTCGAGACCCGAAAACACCTCCAGGCTAGGTACCCTAGTGCCGCTATAACAAGCAGGCCACCTACTGTGGACCCGGCTGTAATACCAGCAATCTGACCAGTGGAGAGACCGTCGTCCTCTGGCACAGTGATATTGAAAGGTATGGAGTTGTTACTCAAATCGAACTCGATTTCGTATACTACAAACGCAAATACATTGTAGTAGTGATTTGAAGGGTCAATGCTGATGCTAAGCTCTTCGAGGTTGGCCGTCCATTGATAGCTCTTCTCTGTTAGGTTGCCTGCACTTTGGTCAATTCTACGACACCTTTGGACCATGAGTGTGGAGGAATCCCAACCTTTTATTATATTTTCCTTCCAAGGGCGGTATTTATCCTCGCCCCGCCATTGATATATGTATAAGTCGAACTTTGTGTTGTTTGATTCCCATTCAATGTCAACAATTTGCCCCAGATTGTATGAAGGGTTATAGTTGAAGTCGTAATAGTCGGGGCCATTGTCCTCGGGAGCAGGGGTAATAAAGGTAGCGTTGCAACTCACACCGGCAATAAAGGTATTTAGTAGAAGAAGAACCGCGGCAAGATCCATTTGGAAGAATGCGGTTTTGCCAATCGAGACAACAAACGTTCCTGACTCTACGTAATACAGAAGGAGCGCAATGGCTGGACTATTGTACACGGATTTAAAAGAGGGTACCAGATCTTATATGTGATATGTATCCGTTATCGTTATTCAAGCTATGCCAATATGAAATAAACAGAAGTACCTCCACGCAGGGACAACAATGACTATTTGATGTGAGGTGTACTCGCAACTTTTCTCATTAGCGCTTCATCTGTGCCTGCATATTCCTTGCACCATAGCAAGCACGGCCTCTTCCCACCACCAACTGGAGGTCAGTAAGCTCTGCCTGCATGTGGGTGGCATGCCAGGCATGGTAGTGGCCTCGGACTTGTCAAGCCACCGCTCCTATATTTTCTGCATACTTGATAAATGAACAGCTGGGAATTGCAAACCGTATACGTGTAAATACAACTCGGTCTACCATCCTTTTCCAAAACGCCCGGCCGGCTCCATTGAATAGAATAGAGTTTGAACGTTCCTTTTACAGATGAGATGAGCCTTGTCAGTTGAGCCATGGCGTGCTCGTGAGAAATTGCCGAATGGCCAGGCCAGCTTACTTTTACGCACGACGCAGCCCGTACGGTTAGAAAATGCTCACTCACTCTTACGTGCATTAGGACAACACATTATTGCATCATAGCTGAAATAAAATATGGAACCTCACAAGCCACCGATTGCTCACCATCTAGCTAGCATATTTTACGTATGGGTGGTGATGCGAATGGTGTACGGGTTTAAACTTGGGGCATTCATATTTAATCCAGACTTGGTTCAAGTATTGTGGACAGTTTTACGAATTTTTAGGTTTACGGATATTCTCATAATTGATATTTTAGACTGATTATGAACCTCATGTAAGATAATCCAAGGGACGGAGTTGAGTGACAAACAGAGCACGCGTTGGACAAATTTTATAGTGAGCACTCGATTAGGTAGTTCGCCTTTTTAAAAGAGAATTGATATTTGCCGCAACAGCTTTTGATATTTACCGCAATAATATTATGTGATGCTAAAAATTCCCTCCGGAAATAATTTTCTTTCCTCTTCTTCTCTTTTTTATATATATATTATATATAAATTATAGTGCACCCTAAATCACACCTAAATACACAAAAAACACAGCTTAATTAAAGCAAAAGTCGATTTTTATTATAATTAAATATTGTAAATAATTATAAAAAGCACTAATTTTAGGCAATTTAAATTACTATAGCTATAATATACTCCTTTGATCTGGGCGTTGCTGATATGCTGTTCCTTAATGGGATTACTGCCGCCTTGCCTCCTCGAGCTTATCGGGCCCTTGTTTTAACTTGGGTTATATTTGTAGGTATATTTGATTTAGCAGCTAATATTGCTTAAGTGCGAGGTAAGGCCCTTGGTGCTGCCTATATCTTGAGCTCTGACTGTGAGAGGATTTGCTGGGCGCTTGCCCTTGTAGCCGGCTATGTGCGGCAGGGACTTGGCTTTGCTAGGGGGGGGGTTGGGGTTAGGGTTACTATAAGGCTTATATTTAAAGCTAAACTTAAGGCCAGGGTTAAGGTCGGGGTTAATATGAGCTACTGTTGCCATTGCCCGGCAGCCTTGAGTTATATAGGGACCTTTTGCTTGCTATTTATAGCTTTTTATGGCTAGCTACGAAGGTTCTTGATAATATTAGGGTTATAGATAAAAAGGAGTAGTTACTTAAGGTCCTATAAGGTAGAAATTAGTATATTTTCCTAGTAAAAATATATATATTCTTATTAATAGCTTCCTTAACTACTAGTGCGGGTAGCAGAGGTCCTTTGTAAGCGGCTGTTTAGCCTGTAATCGGCATAGAATTTGGTGGCTATAAGGTAAGGCATATTACTATAGAAAGGATCCCTTATAAGGGCATAAGATTAGGTTTTCTAGGTTAGCCTTAATAGCTATGATTATATAATAAAACTGCTTTGCAATAAGGTTAATAGTAAAATAGGATATTTGTAAGGGAAGGTTACTAAGCTATTCCTAATTAATATATTTAATGCGCTGCCTTATCTTTTGATTAGCGATCTTTTGGATATAATCCTGTTCCTTTTTTTTAAGTATTACTATAAGGGCTATGTAAAGGTACAAGAGGTTGCTTATGCTGGTCAGTGTAAGGATTATACAATTAGGGTATATATAGATAGGTAATTCCAATAATATATATTAAATAAAGACTTTTACTTAATAAGTACTTATTAAGCACTTATTATAAGCTCCTTTATTTCCTTATCTTATTATTTATTAGAAATAGGGGTAAGGTTAAATAAAAAGCTTAGGCTCCTATCTTCTTATAATTATCCCCCTTTCTAGATACTTAGTCTCTAAGTATTTATAGTACCTTTGGGTTCAGTGGGCTTTATTATCTAATAGATCCTTTATATAAGTTCTATATTATATTATTATAATATATATATATTTACTAAATACTTTACTTATATTATACCCTATTATAATATAATTAGGGTATACTATTATAACCTAGAACTAACTTACTTTGGAATTAAACCGCTATACCAGTAAAAGTCCAGATAAAGACCTACTTCTTATTTTTGTTGGTAGGGCTTATTGCTTAGTATAATAACTAATTAGAAGGTATAGCTTAGAGTATATAGTCTTAGTACTAAGGCCTTAGATACTCTAAGGGCTTATTTATATTAGTATATATTTAAGACTTTTAAGAGTTATTATTATTAGGGTATAATTTAGCTTTTAATATAATTTAATTACCTTTAATTATTTATTTTAACTAATTAATTTATTATTAGATATAATATATCTTTATTATATTTTTACCTTTTATATAGACTTAATATACTTAATCTATCTTATTAATATAAACTAATAGTATAAATAATATCTTTTTATTAATTAGCCTATAAAATACTTACCCTTAGCCCTTTAATACTTAGCTATTAAAGCTTTACTATTTCCTTTATTAGAACTAGGATTAGATTATTATATATTAAAAGCTCTTATTTAGTGGATTATCTATATTAACCTTATATAATATTATTATAATAGTATTTTAACTTATTATATTAGGACTATCCTAATCTAAGGAAAAGGGTACTTTTACTTTTAAAGCTTTAGTTAATAATAAGAGTATAAAAGAGATTAAAACTAATAATAAAGAGGATAAGTAAATTAAGGCTATATAGTATAAGAATAAATAACTTAATAATATTATATACTAGCTTACTAATAATTTATAGCTTAATAATAAATACTTTATATATATAAAGATAGTATTATAGAATGCTCTTAATATAATAAATATTTAAAGGATTAATCTATAGCTTATAAGCTTAGTAGGATTAGAATTCCTAATAAATATACCTATTATATAATTATCTATTATACTACTTATTATACTTAGTATTATATTAGTACTAGTAGTTTACTAAAAGGACCTAGGAGAAATAATTAAATCCTTAGAACCCTTTAAATGGAATAGTTTAGTAATAATCTTATATAAATAGATTATATTATTAAGATCCTATTATTGCTACTTTCTATAGTATCTTATATAAGAAGACCTTAAGGTCTAATATACAATTAGATATATGGAAGGTAAGGTATTATATAATATAGAATTATATTTAAGTGATTTTATTTATTACTCCTTAGAGGAATAGAAGGAAGAGATATAGAAGATATTTGCTAGCTTTAATTACTTTAAAGAGAAAATTATTAGTTTATATAGAAAAATTAATAAGAAATAAGAGGCTATCTAGAAACTTCGAAATCTAATTTAAGGAGGCTCTTATAATTCTTATTTATCTGATTTTAGGTATTATATAGTAAAAATTAATTAGGATAATAAGGCCCTTATTAATGAGTTCTATTGTAGCCTAAAAGAGGATATATAGAATAAGATATATAAGAAACTTAACTTACTTACTTATTTTAATAAGTATATAATATTAGCTATCTAATATAATACCTGCTTATACTAAAGGTAATAGTAAAAAAAGATAGGGAAAAGGGCTACCCAATCTACTAATATAGGGTAAAAAAAGAACCCTCTAATCTTCCATAGGATAGTTTTAGGACCTATAGAACTTAGTAATATTTAATAAGGAAGGGACTTTTTTTAGATAATTTATTGGAATTATAATAAGAAAGGATATACTTTTTATAAGTATTCTAAGTTTAATACTAATTAATAATTTAAACTTATTCTAGAAGATAAAAGATAAATTAACTTTATATATACTAAGAAAGAACCCTAAATAGTAATTTGGATAGTTAGAAGGATTACTAAAGGGACTTTTATATTTAAGGGGAAGTTAATCCTTATAATTAGAAAAACTCTTATTATAATTAAAAAGTAAGATCTATTATTAATTACTATAAAAAATACTATATATTCCCTATATTAGAGTAATAGGAGTGGTAGGATTATAAGGGAATAATACCTAAGATAGTCCCTTAGAACTATAGGCTATAATAGTAAAGCTATAGTTTTAATAGGCTACCTTTTGGCCCCCTTTATAGAAAGGAGCTATTAAAAGAGCTATTTACTAAGTCTCTATATACTACTAATAATAAGAAGCCTAGATAGCTTAAAATAGAAGTATATATTAAAGGGTAATAATATAATATTATAGTAGATAGTAGAGCTAAAATGAATTATATTTACCTAAGAGTTATAAATTAACTTTAGTTACTATAGAAGGATAAGATAGATCCTTATATAGTATTAAATTTAGAAGGCATTATATTTAATTATAAGAATAGAGTAATTAGCTAAGAAATTAATTATCTTAAGGTCTTTGTAAATAAGAAGAATTATAATATCTCCTTTGATATTATTAATACTAGGATATATAATCTAGTCCTAGGGTATCTATGGTTATATTAGTATAATCTATATATTAATTAGTATATTAGCTAGATATAAGTATTCCTAGAGTATAATATAGCTAGTAATATAAATAATAATAATTTGAGATCTTTAATCTTTAGTACTAACTATATAGAGGCTATATATAATAATAGCTTACTACTAAAGGGAATATAGTATAAGTATAAGGCTAGTCTAAGGAGAAAATAGTAGAGAGTTATTGCTTATCTTTGTATATAGTTCTAATAGCTTAATTAGGATCTTTAAAAGATAAAGAAAGATATTGCTAATAATTAACTAGATAAAATATTATTATAATACTATATCTATAAATAGTTATTTATAGATAAACTTAAGATTAGAATACCTAAATTTAGTTAATAGAATTATAAAATTATATTAAAGGAAAAAGTAAGTACCTATTTCTTCCTAATTTATAATCTTAATTAAGTAGAATTTAATATTCTTAAGAAGTATATTAAAGATATACTATAAAAAGGATATATATAAGTATTAAACTCTAAAGCTAATTATCTAGTAATATTTATTCTAAAGAAGAATAGAAAACTTTGCCTTATTATAGACTACTAATAGCTTAATAATATTACTATTAAAGACTATATACTATTGCCCCTTATTAATAAGATAAAGAATAAGCTATATAAAATAAAGTAGTTTATTATATTTAACCTAAAGGGAGCCTATAACCTAATATATATTAGGAAAGAAAATAAATAGAAAACTGCCTTTTAAACAAAGTTTAGGCTATTTAAGTACTTAGTAATATCCTTTAGACTTATTAATATATTAGTATTCTTTTAGAGGATAATTAATAATATATTATAAGAATACTTAGATATCTCTATTATCTATTACCTAGATAATATCCTTATCTTCTTAAAAAATAAAGAAGATTATAAGTAATATATCCACTAGGTTTTAAAAGCCCTTTAAGATACTAATCTACTGGTTAAACTAGAGAAGAGTATATTCTATGCTAAAGAAGTGGAATTCTTAGGATATATTATATTATATAATAAGATTTAAATAGACCCTAAGAAAATTGCTATAGTAAAGGACTAGAAGGAACCAAAGAACCTTACTAAGATATAATTATTTCTTAGATTTACTAATTATTATTATAAGTTTATTAAAAACTTTAGGTAGATAATAAGGCTTTTTATTGCTTTAATAAAGAAAGGGATACCTTTTATCTAGGGATTAAAAGTATAAAAAGTATTTAATTAATTAAAAGATATTATTATAGCTAAGCTAGTACTTATAATATTTAACCCTAATTAACTAATTAAATTAGAAATAGATACCTCTAATTATACTATTAGAGCCTAGATTAGATAAAGGGATAATTAAGGGAAATTATACCCTATTATATTTTATTTATATAAATTATAAGGAGCTAAACTTAATTACCTTATTTATAATAAGGAATTTTTAGTAATTATTAATACCTTTAAGGAGTTCTAATAATATTTCCTTAGAAGTTATTATAAGATTATAATATTTATAGATTATAAGAATATATTTTACTTTATAATTACTTAGAAGCTTAGTAGATAATAATTATAATATACTAAATATTTATCTAAGTTTAATTATTATATTATATATATTAAAGGCACTAAAAATACTTAAGCAAATACTATTAGTAAATACTCTAATTACTATAAGGAGAAGAAGGTAACTATAGAAAAGTTATTATAGTATATATCTTAGGGTAACCTTAAATAAGCCCCTATTAGTAATATAATAATTAAGAGTAAGAAGATTATAACTATAATCTAAAGAGAAGGATAGCAAGAGAATTATACCTCCCTTAGATACTAAAAATCATAAAGGCTAACTTCTAAGAACTATAGGCCCCTTGGAGTAACTATAGGTAGCTATAGTTCTTATAGGCCTATAAATCAAGCTAGTAAGCTTATTATCTTAGTAGAATAGGGCAATCTACTCTTATATAGGATTAAGGAGTATAATAAGGCACTCTTAGAAGATAAATAGATAATATGCTTATAGGTTCTAAATAAACTATAGGATAATCTAATTAGAGAAATTTATAAATATCCTTTAAATAGATATAAAGGTATAAATAAAACCCTTAAATAAGTTAGATAGATATTTTCCTTTAATTATATAAAGAAAAAGGTAAAAGCTATTATTAAGTAATATTTACTTTGTTAATAGATAAAGTTATTATAATATAAGCTATATAGTAAATTATAGCCTATTTTAGTTACTTTAAAACCATAGGAATTAATTACTATAGACTTTATTATTAATTTATTATTATTAATAGATCCTACTATTAGTAAGTACTATAATACTATTTTTATTATTATTAATTAATTTATAAAGTTTACTTATTATATCCCTTATAAAAAGGCTATAAATAAAGAATAGTTTACTTACCTTTTCTTTTAATATATAGTTATAATATATAGACTGCTAATTAAGATTATCTTAGATTATAAATAACTATTTATATCTAAGTTCTAGTAAGGACTAATAGCCTTTATAGGTCTATAGTATAAGCTTACTATTACTTTCTAATCCTAGGTTAATAGATAAACTAAAAGGTAAAATTAGGAGATTAAGTACTATTTATAATATTATATTAACTATAAGTAAATAGATTAGGTAGAAAAACTACTAATTACTTAGCTTACCCTTAATATATCTTACTAATTAAGTATTAAGATTATATTTATATTTACTAACTTTGGATTTACCCCTAATATATTTTATATTAAACTAGAAGGACTAATTAGAATAAAAGTATTACTTAAATCTAAATAAATATAATAATTATACTCTAAGATAAAAATAGAACTTAAATTTATTTGTATATAAATAAAGAAATATTATAATCCTAAATAGATAGAAGGTCTATCCTTTAAGGAAGGGGATATAGTCCTCCTAGCCATAAAAAATATTACTATAAAATAATAAAATAAAAAACTTAATCTTAAGTATATTAGTCTATACCCTATAAAGAAGAAAATCTTATAAAATAATTATAAACTTAATCTACTAAAAAATATTAAGATTTATTTAATCTTTTATATTTCCTTATTTAAATCTATTGCTAATACTATTATAGTAAATATAGGATTATATATTAAGCTAGTAATTAAACTATAAGAAGAATATACTATTAAAAAGATCCTAGAAAAAGGTATAATAAATAGAGAAGTATATTATTATATAAAATAGAAAGGATATACTAAGGAAATATAAGAACTACTATAAAACCTTATATACTACTTAAAGAAATTAGATAAGTTCCTTTGTAAGAAGTAATAGTTAAATTATTATTAAGATAAGTATTAGCCTAGTCCAGCAAGGATACTAATAATTAAGCCTTAATTAACTTTACTATAAAAAGACTAATTACCTTTAAATACTTTTTTATCTTATCTAATTACTTAAGCTTAGCAAATACTATTATTACCTAGGACTATATAGCTAATATTATTATCTAAGCACCTTTAAATACTTTCTATAATATCTTAAAAGCCTCTTATAATACTTTAAAAGATATATATAATAACCCTAATTATTCCTTTATCTTATTTTATTGCTTATATAATTTCTTTATTTCCTAAATTACCTAGGATACTTTACTTATTAATATATATAAAAATAAAAAGGACCCTAATTATATTTATAGATTATAGAATCTAAACCTACCTAGTTATAAGATATATAACCTAAGATATACTTATTATACTAAGTAAAACTAAACCTAAAAATATACTTATAATCTATTTGCAAATATTACTTATAGGAAGGCCCCCTAGTACTAAATAAACCTATATAGAATAACAAATCCCGATTTTTATACCTCTTCCAAAGGGATTCCTTTAATAAAGTCTAATAAGGTATAGTATTAGTAGAAATAAGGAGATATAAGGGATATACTTACTAAGTAAAGCTATAAGAGAAGGGAGAAAAAAGCTAAAAGGATAATCTATAATAGTCTTAAGGATAAGACCTTTAGAGGGGAGGTATTATATTATAACCTAGAACTAACTTACTTTAGAATTAAACTATTATACTAATAAAAATCTAGATAAAGATCTATTTCTTATTTTTATTAGTAGGGCTTATTACTTAGTATAATAACTAATTAAAAGATATAGCTTAAAGTATATAATCTTAGTACTAAGGCCTTAGATATTCTAAGGGCTTATTTATATTAGTATATATTTAAGATTTCTAGGAATTATTATTATTAGGGTATAATTTAGCTTTTAATATAACTTAGTTACCTTTAATTATTTACTTTAACTAATTAACCTATTACTAAATATAATATACCTTTATTATATTTTTACCTTTTATATAGACCTAATATACTTAATCTATCTTATTAATATAAACCAATGGTATAAATAATATCTCTTTATTAACTAGCCTATAAAGCGCCCACCCTTGGCCCTTCAATGCCTAGCTGTTAAAGCTTTGCTATTTCCTCCATTGGAGCCAGGACTAGACCGTTACACTTTCGCTCAACAAAGGGCACATTACCAGCAGTTTTTCGATAGCCCAATAGTACCTCTATAAGAAATAGGTAATGCCCTTTGATCAATAGTATTAGAACTATTATATTTTAATACTAAGGATATATATAATAACTACCAAAAGCTTTGTTGGGAAAGCCTGCTTAGCCTTATAGCTACCTAAGTATAAATAAAATACCTCCAAGATAATTATATTTTACATATTGTTTACTATAGTAAGGGCAATAAAATTAAGATAATATTTTAAACCTATCCTTAGTATAAGCAGATATAAAGGCAATTTCTAAAAGTATTAGGACTTAATAATATATATAAAACTAACCAATTTAATATATATCTCTTTTAGGTCATAAGTATTACTAATCAAAAGTTAATTACTAATTTTAGCTTTAGCCTTATTAATAATAAGCAAGAAGAGGGCTATTCCTAGCTTTATAAATAGCTTAGCTATATTTAACTTATACTCTATATCCCCTTACCTACCATTTTTATTACTAACAAAGAATCTACCCTTAAAAATACCCTTAAGATCACATTTCCTTATACTTAATAATAACTTTATATTTATTATATTAATACTAATATCAAAAGTAAGATTATCTCTTGATAGTAGGACCCCCAGGTCAATAGTAATACCGAAAGTAATACCAAAAGCAATAATAAGCCTTAGACCAACCAAAACGCGCTTCTTAATATATATGCCTATAAGGCAGCCTAAGCAGAGGTAGATTTAAGAGAGGCAGATATTTGGGGGTTAAACCCTAAGCCTGCACTACTTTAATATTTGCCCAAAGGTATATTCAAGGCCTAGAAATATATTATTTATACTAATAACAAGGAAGATTTTAAGGGTTAATAGGAAAAGATGCTTTTAGTATATAGAATACACCAAAATTATATCCTTATATACATCTCAAAAGAATATATGCCTTAGCAAGCCCAATAGGCTCATTATTACATCCAGTTATACTATAACTTTAGCTAACACATTAACAGCCCAATGGAAACTACTCATAAGGACATTAAAAGCTTCCTCCTAACTATAAGAATATAAGTAGTATGTTGTATTTCCCCAATAGACCAAAAGATTAACTAATTCTTGTATATTATATAGGAATTACACTATACATTAGTATATAAAGCACAGTATATAATCGGTTAATGCCTATATCCTTATAATTATTCCCCTTCTACTAGCAGTATATCCTAAGCTATACTATCCCTTATTAGTCCTAATAGTCTTACTTAAGAATGCTATTAGCCTTAGGCAAGCAGTTGCTAGCCTTATATACTTTGGCTACTAAGGAAATAGACTAATATAGTGCCTAGGAATATATAACTAATATTAACCCCTAAGACTAGCTATAGCAATAACTATATATAGTAGCCTTATGAGCCTAATGTAAGCCTAATATAGTTATAGACCTAGGGTTTAAATCTGCAGCCTCTGTATAGCTAGAAGACCTATAATGTGCAAGAATAATTATAAGAATATAAGTAGTATATTGTATTTCTCTAATAGACTAAAAGATTAATTAATTCTTATATATTATATGGGAATTGTACTATATATTAATATATAAGGCATGGTATATAGTTAGTTAATATCTATATCCTTATAAATTATAAGAAAATAGGAGCCTAAGCTTCTTATTTAACCTTACCCCTATTTCTAATAAGTAATAAGATAAGAAAATAAAGGAGCTTATAATAAGCGCTTAATAAGTGCTTATTAAGTAAAAGTCTTTATTTAATATATATTATTAGAATTACTTATTTATATATACCCTAATTATATAATCCTTATAATTCTTTTACTTTTATATTTACCTAGGTAATTAGTATATATATAATAAATAATATTATATTTTAATATATTAATAGGGGTAATTACTCCCTAATATACTATATAACTATAAATAATATAATATTATACTAATAACTACTTATTAGTAAAAAGGAATAGAATTACTTTATTATTAATAGGCTAATTATAATAGAAGCTAAAAATATATATAAGTACTATCTACTAAATAATTAGTTAGAGATTGCCTAGTAAGACTAAAACCTTATATTAGAGGAATCCTTAGAACTATAATATTATATTAGGACCCCTAACTTTAGGGTATATACTAAAAGTAATAATAGCTATAAGCTATAAGGGAGCCCTATATACCCTATGCTAAGGGATAGTACAAAAGAAATAAGACTAGAAGTATTATTAGATTAATTAGTATAGAGCTAAATATAAATAATATAATAGCTTGTAAAATGCCTAGTAAACTCAAGGAAGGACTAGGATAAACCCCTAACCTATAACTATAGCTACCTAAAAGAGGATATTACCAGCATAGAGATTAATAATTAGATATAAGCTATTAAGTTAGGAAACTAACTAAGACTAGGCTATATAGATAAGTAGAAAATTAAGTAGGTATTAATTAAACTTTCCTATATAAATTAAATCTAATAGTATAATTATATAGAAGGTATTCTTAGGCTAAAATAGTAGGACTTATTAGACTATATATATAAGAGGTATATTAATATAAATTACTAAGAATAGGACCTAAGGGATAAACTGCTAAGTCTTTAATAGCATAGAAAATAGATCTTAATAAACTATTTCTAGATATAGATAGTAATATATACCTTCTTAGGAACTAAGGAGATTAAAATATAATTTAACCTAGCTTACTAGTATTACTTTGGCCTAAATAAGTACCTAAAGAATAACTTAGACTAACTTAAGATTAGCCTAATTAAAATAAAAGATATAGCCTAAAAAGTAGAAAGGCAATGGCTATATATAAAATAGGGTAGTAAATACTTGCAGAATAGATACTAAAAGAGACCTAGATCTAAGTCTTACTAAAAAGGATAGTAAAAGTCTATCTATATAGGGAACTCCTATAAGAGGCTTAGGGATAAACTACTATCTAAGATAGATTACTTAACCTTAGTATTAAATATAAGATATACCCCCCCTATAAAATATAAGTTAGAGGTATAAATGTTCCTAGTATATTCCTAGGACCAAAGGAATATTCTTATTAAATATTATAATTATTTTTAAGTAGATTATTATTTAAGTAAGTATACTATACTAAGAAAGAATATAAAGTACTTAAAATTAGTGTAAATTTAAGCTATTTAAGCTAGAAATAAGAACTTAGACTCCTTGGAAAATAAATAGGTATAAGAGACTAGTCTAATTCTTTTATACTAAATCTATAGATAGTCCTTATTAGAGATATTATAAAAGAATAGGTAATTATACTATAAGCCTATAATAAATATATTATATAAATAAATATAGATATTTATGCCTAAGTTAATATTATTAGCTTTAGACTAGTAAAATAATTAGAACTATAATCTGCTAATAATTAGAAGGTATTAACCCTAATTGTATTTAATAGAAAGGAATCTTTATTAAAGTAAATATACTATTTAACCTTTTTCCTAATATACTTATAAGGATTCCCTAGGAAGATCTAGTGAGTATTTACTAAGGTACCCTAATTATAAGGTACTAATAACCTTTTACTATCTAATAATTCTATAGGCAAAGAAAAGATAATAATTAATATTTATACCTATACCTAGAGCTATATACTAATTTTAATTATAAAGCTAAAAGCCTTTATAAGAAAGGTAATAAAGAATAGGGGATAAGTATAAGTAATATATATTTATAGTATATTATTACTAGATAAATAGCTAATAACTAAACTAGGAGAAGAAGAACCCTAGGAGATAGTAATTATATCCCCTGAACTTTAGAATATAGCTATTACTTTTAATAAGGTAACTACAAAGGAACCACCTTTCCTAGAGAGCATAAAATATATAATTAACCTAGTTAAGAAAAAGAAACCTTTATATAGCCCTATTTATCCTATTAATAGGATATAGTAGGAGATAATCCGAGAATATATTACAAAGAATATTATAAATAATTATATAAAGCTCTCTATAAGTAAAGCTAGAGTACTAGTTCTATTTATACTAAAAAAGAATAATATCTTAAGACTTTATATAAATTACTAGGGCTTAAATATTATAATTATTAAGAATTACTACCTATTATTACTTATTAGAGATCTTCTAGACTAATTAATAGAAATAAAATAAATTACTAAGATTAACCTTAGGGATATTTATTATAGGATCTAAATTAAGCTTAGTAATTACTAAAAGATTATTTTCTATACTAAATATAATTACTTTAAGTATATAATTATATTATTTAAACTTACTAATACCCTAGTTACTTTCTAAGTATATATTTACTAAATACTAACTAGCCTATTAAATACTTACTATATTATATACTTAGATAATATTATTATTTATTTTTAAACTAGGGAGTAATATATAAAGAATATTTAAGAGATTTTATAATAGCTATATAGAGTATAATTATATATTAAATTGTCTAAGTATAGTTTTTATTAATAGGAGGTAGAATTCCTAGGTTATATTATTATCTAAGAGGGTATCTAAATAGAGCTAGAAAGGGTTAAAGTAATTATAAAATAGAAGCTGCCTAAGAGCTTTTAAGATATATAAGTCTTCCTAGGATTTTATAATTTTTATTGTAAGTTTATTAGCTACTATTCTAAGATTATAAAACCTATTATAGCCCTATTAAAAGGTAGCTAGAGTAGTAGGAAAATAGGAGTATTTAAATAGCCTATAGAGATAGCTAATATATTTAATTAGCTAAAGGAAGTATTTTGCTTAGTAACTATTTTATAGTACTAGGATCCTAGGCTAAAATTGCAAGTAAAAATAGATATATTAGCAAAAGCTATATTAAGGATTATAACCTAATTATATAAAGATTAATAGTAATTAATTACTTATTAGTTATAGAAGCTTATAAAAACCAAGCAATATTAGGCTATAGGCTAGTAAGAACTCCTTACTATTATTAAAAGTATAGAATACTAGAGCTATTACCTCTTAGAATTAATAGATAAATTTATACTATTAATAGACTATATAGCTTTAATAGGAATTATTATAGCCTTTATAAGGGACCTTTAAAAAAGGCTTACCTATTAAGTATACCAATTAATACCTTTTAACTTTAATATTAAATATAAACTAAGTAAAATAAACCCTATTAATAAGCTATCTAGGAGATTAGATTATATAGTAAGCAAAGTCTTATATAAAGATATTCTACCTATCTTAGTATAAAAGCTATAATTAGTATAAGCACTCTTATTAAGTATATACTAGATGGTTACTAATAGCCCAGGGAAAGGTAAGACTGCCTAAGTATATATATAGATAGTAAAAGCTAGCCTAATAGGCTAGACCTAAGAATACTTAGAGGAATTCTTATCTTTAGACTAGCCCAGGGTATTAAGACCTTTTAGTTTAAAATAGAGCTTAATATTTATTTTTATAGTTATTACTAGAGCTTAATTAGCTAAAGATGTAGTTATATAATAGTTAGAGAATGCTTAATAAGATATAGCTACTTTAGAAAGCTATAAGGACTTATCTAGAGCTGGGGTTATTATATTAGAATAATATATCCTATACCTAGTTATTAAAGAATTAATAGAGGGTAAAATAGTATTTCTCTTCTAATCCTTTTATAAACTTAAAGACTTAGTTTAAAGACTATAGGCTAAAGACCTATAATATTAATAATAAGTAGAAAAGGCTTATAAAATAGCTAGGCATATAATATAATATTACTTAGATAATTAAGGAACCCTTTTCTATAAAGGGAGGTTAGTAATACTAAACTAATAAGCAATAAGGCTAGAGATCCTTTACTAATATTATAATAATCTAAGAGTAGGTTATATAGGGGCTACTAAGACCCTTAAACTAATTATATGTAAATTCTATTAGAATTAAATTTCCTAAGATATAAAGGAATATACCTAAAGTTACTAATCTTACTAAGGTGTATATATACTAAGGTATAAACCCTATAGGAAGCTATAGTTATTACCTATATTATTATACCTATTCTAAGAAATTAGTATTAATTTTATTATAGGGCTACTAAGTAGTGCTAAAGTGGATAGAGAGGAATATAATATAATCCTAGTTATAGTCTGCTATATAATAAAGTATACTATCTTTATATCTATAAAAAAGATATTAATTATAGCCTAAATAGTATAATTATTATATAAATATATAGAATGTAAATTTAGAATGCTTAAGGGTATTATAAGTAATAGAGATAAACTATTTATTAGTAAGTTTTAGGTAGAATTTATAAGAGAATAGGTGATTATTTATAAATTATCTATTGCCTATTACCTATAAATTAATAGGTAAATAGAAAGAATTAACTAAGTATTAGGATAATACCTATAATTATATACTAAGTAAGTACTATCTTATTAGGTAGTATAACTATTAGAAGTATAATTTATATATAATAATAACTATTATAGTACTATTAGTATATTCCTAATATAAGTACTTTATAGGTACTATTTTAGAGTAGTAAATTATACCTTAGAATATATATATACTAAAGTTTAAGGGGTTATTAAATACCTAGAGGTACTTTATTAAGTGTGCAAAGAAGTATACTAATATTGGTAGTAAGTTATTAAGAGCTAAGTAAGATACTATAACTATTATTATATCCTATAGAGCTATTAATAGGGATAAGTTATTAGACTATTTACTAGGAACTTTTATTTTAAATATAAAAAGCTAGTACCTAGGTTTATTAAGATAGTTATTACTAATAAAATTAGGGCCTAAGTATATAGAGTATACCTCCTAGAGTAATATAGATATATATATAATATCTTCTTAGTTATATTATTAGAGCCTTGGATAGAGCCTAAGAAAGTACTTAGTAATAACCTATTATTATTACTAGAGCTTAAGGAAAAGGAAGATAAATAGAAGGTAGAAGATATAGTAGTATATAAAGATAAGGGTAATAAAATATTTTACTAAGTAAAGTGGATAGGCTAGCTAGTAGAATATAATATATAGGAGCTTAGTAAATACTTAGAGAATACCTAATATATTATTACTAGATATTAGAAATAATAAAAATATATATATAAGAAATAGAATAATTAGAATAATTAACTAGATTATAGAATATAGGCTAAATATATACTAAGATAATAATAGCTATAATAGTAGAATTTTATTAAGTAATTACTAACTAGGGTAGGTAATTACTATATAACCTAATAACTATAATCTAAACCCTAGATAAATAAAATATATAATAGCTAATTACTTTTACTTAGTATAAATCTTCTAAGTACTGCCTAGGAGGTAACTATAATTATATTTCTAAGGAGTACTTATAGGTACCTTAGGAGCTATAGGGGCCTAGGACTTTTAGGGTATACTAGGAATTATAGGTATTAGTAAAATAGCTAATATAATAAGTAAATAATAAGTATAGAGAGCCTTCTAATTAGGTTTATAATATAACTCCTACTAGGATAAAAAAAGAGGAAAATAAATAGGCTCTAGCTCTATATTCAATAAACTTTTACTTATTACCTAGCTACTATTTTTATTATTAGGGATAGACTTAATAAGCAAGGGATTAATATAATATTTCTTAGTAGACCTAGGAAAGTAAATAGATATTAAATACTTTTTAGGAGTAAAAGTAATATTATAGCCTAAAGGAGAATAACTAAAGTACTTAATAATATATAAGGGAGTAAGATTATTTTTATACTTAGAGAATTTAATAAGTATTTTAATAGATTAAATTACTTTAAATTTAGTAAGAATACTTTTCTTTTTAATACTATAAATAGAAGTAAAGGCTATATATTATAAAAGGTTAAGTATAGCCAAAAGACTATAAGTAAGAGTATTATTATATATATATAATAGGATAGTAGTAGCTAGTTATTAGTAAAGGTCCTTAGTATCTATATCTAAAAGTTAGTACTATAAAATATTAATAATAACTTACTAAATATATATAGCAAGGAAGCTATAAAAGTACTTATAAAATATATATATAAACTTAGAAATTAAGTATAATAAGCTCCTAGGTAGCAATAGCCTCCTGGAGCTAAAGCTAGGCAAGGTGCTTAGTAAGTACTTACTAGCCCCCCGTAAAAGCCTTAATACTATCTCTTATTTAATACTAAGTATTAAAGATCTCCTTAAATGCCTAAGTAATATACTATTATTATAGGTTAATTAGAGAAGTAAGGTTATTCTTATTAGCTAGGAAATTCTAGTATTAGATAGTAAAGGTAATAAGCTTATTAGGAATCTAGTTAGAATATTAGTAGAATGTTTATAAAGTATAATAAGACTACTTATAGTGCTATAGGACTAGCTAGATATCTTACAGTATATATAATAATTATTATAAGAACTAGTAATATAAGTTAGGGCAGGGTTATTATGTTTTTATAAGATATAGTAGAAGTAAGAAAGCTTACTATTTTATTAGCTAGTTACTTACTTATTATTAAAATAAAAATAGTATATTAGAATAGCTAGAATATAAGTAAGTATAGATATTATAAGAGATAAGAAATATTATTATATATAATATCCAAAGAAGGAATAATAAGTACTTAGAAAATACTTAGTAGGGTATATATAACAGTCTAGTCCTAGCTCTAATAAAGGAAATAGCAAAGCTTTAATAGCTAGGTATTAAAGGGCTAAGGGTAAGCACTTTATAGGCTAATTAATAAAAAGATATTATTTATACTATTAGTTTATATTAATAAAATAGATTAAGCATATTAGATCTATATAAGAGGTAAAAATATAATAAAGGTATATTATATCTAATAATAAATTAATTAATTAAAGCAAATAATTAAAAGTAACCAAATTATATTAAAAGCTAAGTTATACCCTAATAATAATAACTCCTAGAAGTCTTAAATATATACTAATATAAATAAGCCCTTAGAGCATCTAAGGCCCTAGTACCAAGACTATATACTCCAAGCCATGCCTTCTAATTAGTTATTATACTAAGCAATAAGCCCCACTAACAAAAACAAGAAGTAAGTCTTTATCCGGACTTCTATCGGCATAGTAGTTTGATTCTAGAGTAAGTTGGTTCTGGGTTATAATAGAAAGTCTGCTTACGATGAATAATGTGTGCTGATAGGTCTTCTAAGGGCTTATGATTATAATGACCTTTAATGACCTTATAGGTCCAAAATCCTTCTGAAGCTTATGATATTTTTGCTGTTATTTTGAAGGGGTAGTTGGTTTTATTAGTAGTGATTTTTCTTATGCCTTAACTTATAGTTAGCTTTACTTGTCCCTTATTATAGGTTAGAGTGCAATAGATGTAAATTAATATGCTATTAATATTCCTTTTTAGACTAGAACCTCTTTTGATAAGGGTAGTACTATTATGATAATAAAATACTTAAAGAAAGAGGTAAAGTTCCTTAAAAGAGGTAAATTTGGGTAATAGAGGTAGGTCAGGGATAATAGGTATATTATTTACTTTAAATAAAATATTATTAAGATTAGGAATAAAGGAAATTTAATCTGGGTAATTATTGGGGTTAAAGGATCTAGGAAAATTATTAAAATTAATATCTAAGTTATTTATAATGGTATTGTTGTAAGGGGAGGAAGCTAGGTAGTATATGTTGATGAAAAGGGGAAGTTAAATTGTGGGGGCAAAAGTTGTGGTGGATTTCTGCCGGGTTAATAACTTTCCGGTCTAAAAGTGGGGTTGTTGCGGTAAATATCAAAAGCTGTTGCGGCAAATATCAATTCTCTTTTGAAAACCATGATTGTCATACTTATTGTTCATCCTTGTCGCTCATTTGGCTTTAATATTGCTATTTCTGGAAACGCGATGAACCACGGTAAAATTCTACGGAGTTGATTATTGGATCAGCTGAGGAATGAACAGGTGCTGACACGTCAGTCAGCATTGAATATGCACTTTTGCCATGGCCAGTGGCGAAGCATGATGTCGTGTCATCACATCCAACAGTCCAAGACATAACCAGGGTGATACTGCGAAGCGAATGACCTAATTTAGAAGTGAAAATTACGAAGAGCATCTTCAATAGAGCTTGATTGGTTTCATCTGGCTCTCATGGCACATGTTTCCTCACTTTTCGTGTCACATTCATCAAAAGTGTAGACCAAGACCGGATATGTTCCGTCGTGCCCCGACTAGATGAATAAATATCATAACGAACAGTATTATATGGGCAGAAAGTTAGATTAGCATAATTATGCTTGTAAATAAGCATGATTTATTATTCGTAGCCGTTTTCAGTGCTCTGCCCATCCGGTTGGCGTGTATATGGAGCTTGTTATTTAGTCAATTACCCACCCACATAAAACGGCATGGCTACCTGAGTAGGTAATTATGTACCGAATACAGGGTCACGTGATATGTCATGTGATTTGAATTTCCTCAATTTAATTCAATCAATTCAAAACCAAGGCCTATAATTCAAATCTAAATATCCTTAAATCAAATGTGAAAATCTTGCTTGAAATTCGAATTGACCGCAGCGCTGGTTGTGGCATCCCCACAACCAAACCCTGCTCTGCTCCATTGTGCTCATAAACCACGATACACGTACCATATTCATAGAGAAAACAAGGTTCTTTCAAACCTACAGCTTCTTTATCTCCATTCCTTAGAACTACATGATCTGCCCTTGAATTTGCCATGGGCTGCGACGATAAGTTGGACAAGGCGGTGCCTGGAGTGACTGACACTGTTCGTCGGATGTGTCGGCAAGACTGGGTCTGCGGGACCGAGCTTTGTTTATTTGCAGTCCAGAAAAAGCAACATCACAAAAGGACCGTGTCTCCCCTAACTTAGCCCAACGGTTTGGGAGCAGCCCATACGAGCCAAGTTCAGCAAGACTTTCAGCACAGGCGCCGACTTTGGCCAGCGTCGACACCGTCTCACCCTCAGACCCAAAATGCCACGGCCGCCCGCTTCGACTGCCGCTTGGACGGGGACGCCTCCCGTCATCGAGAATGGCTTCGCCTTTGCCAACGGCGACTTCTTTGCCGACTCGTCGAATCAAAACCGCCATCGCCGCGCGACGCCTGGCGAGCTGAAGGAGCATTTCGACAAAGGCACCGACAAAGACCACCCCGTCCACTGGTTTGAGGCCCAGCTCATCCACTACGGCCTGCAGCCATCCAAGACAAAGTCCGTCGCTCGCATGCGCCTATTTGATGCCGTTAAATCAAACGCTCTTGCCGTCCCCCCAACCGTCTCCAAACTCGAGGCCAAGCTGAAGAAGGAATGGAACAAAAATGACCGAGAAGCCAAAAAAGCACACAAGGACGCCAACCAGCCCAAGAGTACAACGAAAGCTGCAACCAAGAGCATGACCAAGACGACAACCAAAACGACGATCAAAACCATCACTAAAACTATAACCAAGACGAATACAACCCCGAAAACCACCACGACAAAAAAGAGGAAGGCCACCGATGACGCCACTATCACCACCGTTGCGAGCAAGCCGGCAGCCAAAAGGGCGAAGGCTACAGTGAAACCCAAGGAGCCAAAGGTGCCATCAGCTTCCAATAAGACGGCCACTCCCAAAATTCCAGCCAAGACTAAAATACCATCCAAGATGAAAGATGTGCCAGCAACCACTCGAAAGCCACAGACTGCCCGTCGAGGCGGCGTCTCACAAGGCCCAAGCCGCGGGGAATCGTCAAAGGTTTTGTCTTCCGCTAGGGCCGATAGGCATTGCAGCGGCTCTACTGCAGCCCAGGGACGAATCCCAGGCTCATATGAGTACACTGACAACTATGACAGATATAATGACGATGACGATAACTCTAGAAACGGCTACGGTGATGGTTATTACGACGAGCACAGCGACGGGGGCGGCGATGACAATAACATCAACTATGGAAGTGATTACAGTGCCCATTCTGACGCTGGTGACCAACCTCCGCCGCCCTACACAGAGTGGGACGGAGATTATGACCCCAACACTTTTGGCGAAAATGTCGAACTCGAACCGCTTGGCCTTCTCAATGGCCGCTACAATATCACAGGCTCCGGTTTGCCTGAACCGCATGGCCGCTATGCGTCGGGACTCGACATTAGACTCGTTCTGCACGGGACAACTCTGAGGGGTACGTTCGATTTTGGACATTTAATTGGCGTCCTGTACTTCCCCGAGCGGCCCTGGCGTTCGTCCCACGAGCCTGTCCCGTTCAAGTGGCGCGGGGACAGCCAAGATTTCAACGGTGGCACCTACTACGGAAATCAAAACGATGGTTACATTAAGTTTCTGGGTGGCGGCCGAATCGAAGGCAGGATTTCTTTCAGGTCCCTCACTTTCACTGGCGAACGTCTGGAGCCACAAGCTCCTTTCCATCAGCTTAATCCCCAGTCTGCGTTGAGTCAGTGGGAAGAATATGAGTGAGAATGAAGAAGAAACTGTGGTAGGAGAGAAGAATTATACGCCACATTTGAACACGTGAATGACTATCGGCTGTAGGGTGAGAACTTGAGTGTCGTGGAGCTAGTGTTGTGTTCCATCCGTCAATTTTACTGATAACTGTGATGGGCCGTGAATCGCCCCCTTCTAAGCCTTAGGCTAGATACAAACTGTAGCCTGGGCTCTAATACAATCAGCAATAATTATACTTGTGCATTGCAATACTTGACTTCTACTTTATTGAGACTTTCGAGACGCTTTTGACCATGTCTTCTACCCCCGTATATGTTGACGAATCGTCTCTTCACGAGTCGCTTACTTCTGAGATCAACAAAAACACGAGTGCGCATCTTTCCTTGCCGATGGCATCCAGCTCAGCCACCACAAAGGAACAATTGAGATATTTGTCTTTCCCAAGAGTAAACCACGCATTGATTCTTCTTTCCGGCAGAAAATTAAGGCAATATACAAATCGGAGTGTCCTTTGGGCATGTTCCCCAAACCCCCATTAAGGCTAATATGTCTCAAGTCTTTAGTGGATGGACGAGGTTGAATGTACCATCAGACTCTTGGAAAGACTCGAAGGGTACATGGTGAGATTGACGTATAGCAGAGTGTAAAAAATAACCATCGTTTGATTGATGTGGGGTTAGGGAGCAGTGAATAGCTCAGTGATTGGGTGGTTTTCAATTTGTTCGGACACATATTTCGTGTTGCCCAGAATGCCTGCTTTTCTAACTGATAATGTCTCCTGCTAACGTAACCAGAAGCCCAAAGGAATCAGCCTAGGAATACCATTGGTCGTTTTGTTTTCCGGTTGTTTCCTTCAACTCGAAAAGGTTACTGTTCTTGAGCATGCCTTGGGTGACATTGTTATGCAGATACTCTGCATAGTCGACCGCCCAGTCTGTCTCATTTTCAAAATTCCGCAACGTCATAGGGGATGGCGCAGGCGAGCAATAATATTCGGGCATTGTGGGAGACGGCGTTGTAATTTGTGCGTGCAGAATACCATTGATAATGAGGATGGCAGTTGCAGTTCTAACGCAACGTGTCAATTGATCGCAAATACAACCAGGCCATTAATTTAGTAAAATGCCAACCAACGACGAGATTCGAAAAAAAAACGCCCAATATTTCCACAGCATCATTTGTCCCACGACTTCATCAGTACTTATGAGTTCACCAAACCTCATGGTGATATTTGTACACACAGCCTTCAATCATCTCGTTGTTGGTAGAGTTGGCGTTTTAAGTAGGTTACATCAAATCAACTAACATTGACTGAAGCTAGAATCTGGGTAGAAAATTCGGTATAGGCTTGGCGTCCTTTGATAATTCTGAGTAGGATGTAGATAAGGAGAGACTGTAGTGACTCCAGGAGCTACCACTTGCTGAAGCCCAAGGACTATTTTCGGATATCATTGGTCAGCAGTCTATCCATGGATAATTAATAATGTAAAGGGGGTTTCCTTTCGTACCTCGCTCAAGATTCGCTCCTGTTCGAGCCGGATGAGCCCCCAGATCAAGTTCTTATTCATCCGTTGGCCATGCAGAAGCATTATGGATAGTTTCAAAGCACCATACAGTGGGCTGGTACGATTCATGTCATTTTAAGAAAAGCGTTGATATTTTGGGTGAGTGAAGGGAGGAAGAGAATCTTGGTTGGCTAGCATGTATGAGTAAGAACGCAGGATGTGTAGGCCAAGGTCGCCAGGTAGCTCAAGCTCCGGCTCTGAGAACTTGCGCTGCTCAAATAATAAAGAAGGATCTCGATAAGTTGTCGACATCGGAAGTGAGTATGATCGCTGAAACAATTATACTCTGTTCAAGGATTCGTCAAATATGCCACCGACAGGGCGCACATTCTGCACATCTCAACCTGTATTGGCCACATTCCACCGCTGGAACCTGGTGTGTCTGTTTATGCTTAAAGTAGGGCCACCGTAGAAACGGGGTTTTTTTTTTTTTGATAGCGTTGGAAAATCCCGGGATGCACGTCGTCAACGTTCACCCCGGCCCCAGTCGTTCAATCAGGGTGTTCCCCAGTCATGCATGGTCACAATTTTGGTGTTTTGCCCGATACACCCTGGCTCTTGTCAATACCAGCTTTTCTGTCAAATTCATGACCCGAGGAGCTCCGGGATTAGCAGCTTTGTGTTTGGCGCGGGTGTTTCTTTTCGGAAGCCGGACGGAAATATTCGGGGCTGGGGTTCTCTAATCCGTCAGTCGTGTTGCAATGGGCGACAATTGGCTATCACCGAAGACAGCACGCAATGTGGCGAAGCCTTTAGTTAAATCTTGGCATGTTACTGTCGTATTAACGACGTTGAATAATAGTCTGGCTCATTTACTGAATATATAAGAACCCCCCCCCGCGCTTGCCGTCTGTATATTTTCACCTCTTTAGCCCATTTTAATCTATATTCACTTCAACGCAATATTCCATTTGAAGAGCTTCAGTATTTCACTGCAAAGGACACATGTTGCTAGTCCGCCATTGTGTTTTTCATCGGCGATAATCACCGTGAGGCTCCGTAGTGACCAAGTCAGAGCTGCCTCTTAAAGTGGATACAGACACACAACCATAATTCATTCGAAACCTGCCATAACAAGCAATGTCACTTGCCGTAACTCTTGGAGCCGACAGTCTTTTACAGCTAGGCCTGTCCTTGAGCGACATATCGATTCTCCAACATGTAGGGCGTGTGGTAGGCAACTGGTGGCTCACGAAACGCACTGATGATGACCTCTTGGACCTTCTTGGTGAGAGATGGGAGGCGTTGCTCAGACGTCGGGGCATCGTTGAAGTAACTCGAATGGAATCAAGACATCCTACCACGACGTTTATACACGAAGGGGAGCGGAAAATGGACAAGACCCTACAACGCACTACTAGTAAAGAAACCGTCATATTAGACGCCAGCTCTGGACTGAGTGATATCCAAAGACGAGGCCAGATACGCATAGATGAACGTAGGAAAATGGAAGCAGAGAGAATAGGACGCGACCTCAATCCTCTTTCGTGGCTGATGGTATGCATTGTGTCTGCTTTGGACGTGTGCCTTGCCTCGGATACGATAATGGATTTAATAATCGATGTGTTCATTGCCGTTCTAAATAACCCCAAAGCCGAGGAGGCTTTAAGAGTGGCTCTTAACATCAACATTGAATCTTGGAGATCTTTTGGCATAGCTCGTGGTGTACAGCATCGTACCACATGCACAGATGGTGGTCTACCCCGCCAGTGCCCCTGAAAGCATGATAAAAGTCTACTCAACCCAAGTTCAACAGAAAACTATTAATAGGATGAGATTGCTATGGAGTCTGGGATCCAAAGCAGCCGATAAGTTCCAATTGATCGCCAAGTCCGATTATCATCGAATCTCTCTCGAACCGTACTATATTCTCGAGGGCGAGGACCCGGAAACCAGCGACGCCGATGCACTGCAAAGTCTCATTGCTTCTGCAGCACTACCTTGCTCGTCTCAAGGCCTTTTGGAAGCATTCAAGGTATTACTCGAAGGAGTAAGTGAGAAAAAAAACTGTGGCTACAGACACGCCCAGGCACATACAACCTCAAGCCTCCCGTAAAAGGTGGAGTGTACATCCGACCATGCGACGAGCATTCCGAGGCGGTGGAGAGGGCGTTGTTATGGTTGTTAGATCTGAAGGTCGCGTGATTGGCTGGTTCAATCCAATTGCCGCTGACACCGTATTTCTCAGCACTGCGTACATTGAGAGGCAACATGAGGGCGAACCATGTCATAGTGATGAACCTTGGATAGATGGATTCGAAGTACTGGACAAGGATTGGGAAAATGCCAAAATTCCTAGGCCATTCGACGAAGGAAGCATGTTTGGCGTGGTGCACTCAAAAGGATGTCCTGACTTGCGTTACGCAGCTGCTGGATTTTATGGCGATGGTGGTGAAGAAATTGCCATTTCTACGGGTGACGTTTCAGCTGCTTTTCAAAGAATAGAGGGGCGAGAGAGGGGAATTGTTATTGCTTAGGTTTATTTATGCAGTGAAAATACTTTTTTTTCTTATACCTCTCGGCGGTATGCTCAATACGCACCACATGACATTTGTATTTCTCTGTCTGCGGGAGCCCTGCTGTGCCATTGAGCCACCGTCAAGCCCCTTTTCTGCAACTTCAACCTCATATCCAAGTCTCCATTCTATTGGGGTATTGACGCTACACAAATCAAGTCAATCGCAAATCGTCCCGCGAACAGGTGTATGCCCTACTGCTACTTCCACACTTCGCATGTTTTGGCCCAGCTTTTGTCGCCCAAGAGTACTACCAACAGTAGTGTACATAGCTACGTCGTATCTCCATGTCAGAACGCCAAGCCGCTTTTGGGGGCTTTCAAACAGGCCCACGGTGGCCGGAGCCAAAGCCTCATCTAGCACGGACGAGGAAGTTACATGTAAGAATACAAGCTTTTTCACCAATTTCAGAATATTTTAATATTGACTAGGCCATGAAGTGATTACGGCCCAGAATAGCCAGTCTCCAGAGTTTCAATCACCCCGGTACTGTTAAAGACATCAATTGAATTGTATCCGTGTAAATCAATCTCGATGTTCCCCCTTGCACATGACTTCATCGGCACACCTTTTCCTTGAGAGCAGTTGGAAGATATACCCAGAGCAGCACCAATAAGATCGCCTTCTTCTTGTGTGAGAACAACACCACCAAAGTCGTACAATTCTTCAGTATGAAAATTACGAAATGGCAGGGGGGTGGGGGGTTTCAAAGCTGATATACGGCCTGAGCATCACCGTACAGATAAGCAGCATCTTGGGTCAACATTTCTAAAGGGCCCATTTCCTATTCTAATAGGAACAGTAGCCCAAGATATTTAGTCCAGCTAGGCTAGAATACGGCAAGACTAAACGTGGAGCCTGCCATTTGAAATTTCCATATTGCCACCAATTGGGTATATCAAGCAGGTCCACTTGGCTGGGGGCCACGTACGAATTATACAATAAGAGTTAGAACCAGAATCAATTTTCTGGTTGGGGCATGTTTACTACCAATAAAAGCTCATAGCTTCAACCTTGATCTATCCAGTATTTATAACGGTCTTGATGATGCAGCATGCCAAGAACTACTCGTTCATTCAATAAATTTGCCAACGTTTCGTACATCTTCAAAATCCAGGCCGCACGAAAGATTGGAACCACGAAAGTCATAAACTCTGGGCTTAAAGATGTGACATTCAAACAAGCAGTATCGACTGCCCGAATATTTGGAACCGGTGGCCAAAGAATGAGCATTCTAAGTTTATGTTGCTATTTACTTGTATGAATAGTTTCATAAGAAAGATGAACACTGACAGGTCACATTGAAGACATCATCTACCATGGCAAATTGTCTAGCAAATGGCATCATGATTCATCCCTATCATGGCTCGGCGCAGATTGGCAAAGCAGCCAGCGCGGAAGCAAACGATGAGAAAACCTTGATTGATCGAACTTCTTTGACAGTACCTATTCAAATTGACGGGCAGGTTGTTGGTTATTCCGCTATACTCCTACGCGGCTCATGCTCATGTCCATCTTGTGTGCACGAATCAACCAACCAGAGGCCAATTTCGACAGCGGACATTCCTCGCGATATTGAAGTTCGAGATGTGGGATTTGACACAGTTTCAGACTCTGTGAACGTCAAATAGAAGACTGATGCGCCAAGTTACAAGGAAGGGCGCGCCAAAAATATCAGCATTACAAGCCTACGGCAACTCATAGACTCTGGCTCGCTTTCTCAGACAGTAAAGGATACTCTCCGGCCTCAAGTTTTGTGGAACCAAGAAGCTCTCAATCTGCCAGACTATGACTACGACTTGCGAAGAGAGCTGCTGGCCATGAATTTTAGCAGCCTTATTCTGGCCCAGGAAGAGCAAGGGTTTCCGGTCCAAACCCGAGACGCCAACACCCCTGTTTCCCACCTGGTAGAGACGGCCGAGACATACCGCCAAGCCGCACTAGCAAGACGCCTCGTCTGGACTGGACTGAGTAGCCTCCAACAGATGCTGCTGCATAGGGCGAGTAACAGTACACTGCAATCGGTCAAGGCCATATGGAAGGAATACGATGGCTTGAAGTCTAGTTATTATGAGAGCTATTGGCTTAATACTTTAAGAAAACTCGGATTAGAAATTATATTAGGATAATTAATGTTAATTATAGTTCCTTCGGTAAAGGAGGAACGTACGTATTTCATAAAAGCCCCAGCAAACCATACATTTAGCACAAAGGCACCGAGAATTATATTGTTCATTAGTTCGATGATAGTTTTTTTTATTGAATATTGGCATTGCAAATAGTCGTAAAATAGCAACTTAGTTAGTCCCTGTATTAGCCACAAAGAAAATAAATTTGATGCAGAAATAGGGAGCAGGATTGATTTGAAACAAATATTAGATATATTATTAACGAATGAATTAATCATAAACTCCATGTATCCATTTTAAAGGAGTGACAAAAGTTGGGTTGCAGCTGGCTATATATACTGTGAACCTGTTTGGGCTGAAACCCCCACATTCATTTTTCGAATGCTTGATAATCTATGTCTCCTTTGCCCTTATATACCCCACCGTTTACCTGGGCACCTTGAATTTTCGAATCATTCGATGGCATAGCTTCAAAAGTACACTCAAAATATTGGGTTGAACTATCGGGAAAGGTGGGCCGACATTGGCCATCCACATCCACAACCTCATTGCCGTTGATTTGAATTCCTTTCCCTTTTTTTGTGCAGCCCCTGAAAATATGATGGCCTCCGATGGGGCCCATTGGGACTTCCATCTGGTTCCCACTGTGGATATACATGCGATGACCATTTACTTGGTTTATCTTTTCACCCACTTGGCAGTTTTCCCACTCCTTTGTTGGAGTATTATCTTGTTGGTGGATATGAAAATGGTTGTGGACCTCGCCAAGTGGCTGAGCGCAAGAAGCAGCCATGCGGACAAGCATTCTTGGCTCATCGATCAGTTGACCTCCGTTAAAGCCGTTGAAGCCGTTGGGTACTGGAACATGCCCTCTGCGCGGGCCTGGATTCCCTACAGGAATCGTGGCGAGGTTGGTGGTGGAAGGTCTCACACCAGACCTATCTCTCGGAGCACTGGAAAGACTTGTATTGGAAGACTTCGTGCCAGACTTGTTCCTTTGAAATATCGGAAGATTTGTGCCAGAGGGCCTCTTGTTGGGTTTATCCTTGGAAGCCCCGGGAATTTCGGGATGGGTTGTTTTGGCTGAGCGCGTTGACATGGTTTCGAAGCCGTCTTGACTTTGGTGCAAGACGCTTGGCTGAATAGTTTCTACGGCTCAAGGAAGCGATGCTTTTTGGCTGCCGTGGGTAATCAATGTGCAACCAATATCTCGTGTGTTTAACGAATCGGGGTGATTATATTAGGTCGATGGTGCGCTGCTACTTTATAATAGCTTCTCGGCCCAAGTAGTGGTAGAGGTATGATGCACAAGCAAAAACAAAAGCTCTGCGTGTGTAGGGGGGATGTGGCACAAAATAACCTCCATGGATCGGTGGGTTTTCTTGTTGGCAGACCACCGGCCGCTACTGATGAAAGCTTTCAGCAATTGAGCTGAGTGATCGGCGGAAAATCCTTTCCGGAGAGTTCAGCCTGTCATAGCAGAGCCTCACCTAGCGGGGGGGGCGGAGGCAGGCTTCACGACACAAGAGCAAAGGGTCAGCGTCTAGCGATGTACCGGTGGATGTAGTGTCGTAAATTTTGCTTCGGTTTTCCCTGGGGGGAAGGAAAAGGAATGTAGTTTAGAAACCGGGGACGTTTGGATGGACTTGGAAGGAACGTGAATGGCGCAGAGTGCAGCGGGCTCGAGGGCTCAGAAAGATGTATGTTTGTGAGTAGAGACCAACGATGCTCGGATGGCTCAAGAAGTCCCAGTCCCTTGTTCTTAAATATATGTATTGTCGGCCAAAATATAGAGGACGAAAGAAGGGAGGGGTCGGGTTGGGTGGTAATGACGGCAGACGGCGGCATGTGTAGACATGGCTTGAGGGGCCGGCGCCAATAATACTGTCAATTAAGCGCCGTGTTTTTGGCAATGCGATGGTGGGCTGCAAGGACGGCCGCATGCAGGAAATAAATTGCCCAACGCTTCTTTGTGCAGACACGATCACCGTGTTGGTCGGCATTGGTTGGCATAGGTAGCTGTTGGTTGGCTCGCGCACCAGGGCGAGCTAGTTTATGACTGGGTGGGTTGGGGGACGATAGATGCACCAGTCTCGGGCCTCCCGGGCAGTGGGCCCACGAAACGCTCAGAAAGTCTATGAGATATTGTATTTTTTGACCGGCAAGTGTTGTACCGGAGTCTTCCAGACGCCCTCTGGTACAATCTCTTTCGCAGCCGCATTGACTGGACCGTTGTGTGCGTGTGACTTGGGAGGTTGAAACTGGGTGGTGGGGTAAGTGAAGAAGGGTGGAGGGGGCCTCAGTTCCTACCCAGACAGGCTAATGCCGCGCAACAACCAACAAAACCAACAGAACCAACAGAACCAACACAACCAACACCTGCTGCAAGATGTGGGCAGATTGAGATTGAGAAATGACACAAATCGCCGCCACATAAGACGAAACACGCCGGTTTCATGACTCGTGTATCTGTCGGGAATCTCGAAATCCATCAGCGGCTATAGAATGGCGATAGAGAACCCCACAGCCGTTGGCTCTAGGCATTTGGCCCAGGGGGTGGATAGATACTCCCCGTAGTGACTAGCATCGGCATCTGGCGGGGCACCGGGCCGGACCAAAAGGCCCACGATGCCCCATCCCCCATGTCACCTCCAGCGACTCATGGCTTCCTTTGTCTGTTTCGGAGAGGGCCTCTCGTGGGTTCCAGTGGAATTTCAACCGCCGGCGGCCCTGGAGCATGCGCGGCGACCCCGTTCCAGTGCTACCATATGCTCCTGCTGCCTGTTCTGCCTGTTCTGCCTGTTGGAGGGGCCTCAACCAACCGGGCGCATTTTGGGCTGCCGTCTATCGCATAAGATCCGTAAGAATGTCTCAGCCGCCTTTTTTTCGGAAATCTGCTCTCGCTGATCTTTCATCTGCACACATTTGGGCAGAGAAGAAAGACATGCCCCATGCACTATGTATGCATGCTGATTGTCTAAGCAGCAAAGTGGAAGGTGCAATGTAGCCCAGCTCCAATAGCAATCATCATGGTGAGAGTGATCCTCTTTCCATCCCCCGCTTCAACTGGGCAAGAAAGAAAATGACGAATACACAGGTAGGTGCAGCTCGCTTCTTCCGAGCCTCTGCCCCCCTCTCACCCTTGATGAACTGCCAGAAGCTGAAGCTGAAGCTGAAGCTGCAAAACGAACAACACCTGCACGAAGCCATCATTAGGTTTCCACCCACACGCACCCACTCGTTCTGATTCTGTTGAACTGGTATTTAGTAGCAGGAGCACGGTGTTTTCAAGGCGAGCTTAATTACGTGAAGGCTATGCCCGATGGAATTGCGAATCCCCTACCTCGTGACGGGTTCGGGGCAAGACTAGAAGCCCCTGGCCTTGACTACACTGACCTACTGCAGCCGTCACTGTGCAGCAAAATGCAGTGGGTAAATCCAAAGCAAAAAAATAAAAGTGCCATCGTGTACGGGAATAAACCTGCCGATATAGTGTTACGATAGCGATTGTATTGTGAATTGAGCACGGCAGCTGACAGGTGCTCCCCCCACTTGCACAAATGCACATCGTTGCTTATTTCCCCCTCCTCAAGCTCAAACCCTGTCTCGAGGCCTGAGAACGAAACCGGAGACCGGGCACAAGGCAACTAGGTCTCCGGTCACCGAGAGGGGGCGCTGCTCCAGTGTCGGATAATCTGCTGACGGCAAGTTTAGTCGTTCCATCAACTGCTTCCCCCCCAGCAATCAACCAATCCCATGCACTGGTTTCCCCCTGCTCAGCCCTGTGGTGAACATGGCTTACTCCGCCTTCGCGTTTCGTCATTCCCGCCTTACTTGACCACTCACATCACTAGGTTTTGGCATACACGGACGTCGATATCACTAGTGAAGGTGTATGTCTCAGTTACCGCAGCCTCATAGCCTCGTAGCCTCGAGTATACAACGCCAACAAGGCGTAAGGCGGATTTTAAATCCGTATAAAAGAACGGTTTCTTTTCTCGTTAGAATAATAATTTCATTTTAGGCTCGCTTATATTGGTTCGTTTCAAGTCCATTTTCAATTCTTCAAGTTTTGCCCCCTGACGCCTCTCCCAACGTTACAATGGTTCGATTCGCGTCTGCTGTAGCAACGGCTCTACTTGCTGCCAACAGTTTCATCTCTGCCTCGTCGGCCCATGCAATGCCTATACCAGAGGAGCGTGATGGCACCCAGTACCCAAACCTCGAGAACGGCACTGACGCTCCTGCCGACCCGGCTACGACTGGCTATTTCATCAACCACCTCGCCCTCAATGTTCTGGACATGGGCCGGAGTGTTGAGTTCTACACAAAGATTTTTGGCATGCGCAAACTCTTCACCCTTCAGGTGTCGCCGCACTATTCGGTTACCTACCTGGGCCATAGCCACGGCGGCGAGAATGGAACCGGCTACCAGACCAATGCCGAGTTGAACCGCGACAAGAACAAGATTGCGGGGCTTCTTGAACTTGTCAGCGTCTCTGTCCTGCACAAGAACCTCTCTGCCTCTACCAGAATCCCAAACACCTTTAGTCACATTGGCATGGTCGTGCCTGACATCAAGGCTACCCAGAAACGCCTTGATAAGCACCGTGGTGTTAACATTATCAAACGATCCGGCGATGACGTGTCCAAGAATGGCCCAGTTGCCAATGCAATCAGCTTTACCCCGGAGATTGTCAGCCAACTTTCACCATCGGAGATGAAACTCATCGAAAGGTTTCTGGCTCCTTTCACCAAAGAGTTCATCTTCGTCACTGACCCTGATGGAAATTTGGTTGAGATCCAACCTCAGCAACAAGCTTCACTTTCTTGATAACAAGATACACTGGGCAACAAAGGGGACAGATTCATAGACTAGTATCCTTTTTTTTCTAATTAGACATGGAACAACCCCAAGTTTCTGAATACAGTGTGATTTATAGACGAATTTATTTTGATTTTAGGTAATCTGTTGCTAATAAAACAAATACAGTGGTGTATAACATGCTCAAACCGCCCAGTAAACCTCAACCTTGGCCTTCTCGATATCATTTGTCCAGCCCGGATACCTTGCTTTGGCCCAGATGGTGACTACGTCACCAAGCTTGAGATCCCTAACGAAAGAACCGTCAAGGGTTTCGCGACCCCTTCCTTGCTCCTCGTCTATTTTCATAGCTTCGTCTGAATCACTGCTGGTATTGTCCATGCACGACCATGTTATCACATTGTCGGCATACTTCTTCGTGGCAGACTTGTTGCGCTGAATCTCGTACCGAGGGTTAGGATGAAGTTGATGTTTATATTTGAGCTTCGCCTCGTCATTCGAGTCGGCTTCAACTGGTGGGTACAACGAACGGAGGCCACAAACTGGCAGTGGTGAGGCTGTGGATGAGGAAGACCTGTGGCGGACGTCATAGGTACACTGAGGATCGCCTGGGATGGTCAGTATGCAATGTAACGCTAGATCCACCAAGCCACTTACACGTCTGATCGGCATCAAACCTCTCCAGCCCAGCTTCGAACCAAGTTGAGGAGCTCTTGTAAGTTCCCTGATGCTCACGAGTCCCTCCCCAGCCTTGGTCTCTGCTGCGAATTGAAAACACGACTTTGCGAACCGGGCTGACGAGCTTTGGGGTTGGGTAACTGGGGAGCCTCTTGAAGAATGCAGGGTCATGTTCGTTACCAAGTGGTAGTGGCGGGGCCTCGTTCGTGTCCCATGCCAGTTCTTCGGCAAGCTCTCTTCCGTCTCTGGCGCCAGTCAACCCCACAGGGTACGATCGAAGCTAGTTGTGGTAAGCCAGAAGCAGGGGGGGTTTCTTTCAAAAATGCGGCGCTTACAAGGAATTTGTCCTCAGTCTCGCTTGTTCCATGAACCAACAATGGGTGCTGATGCTCAGCCTTGAAATCGATCTCGTTGCTCGAGCGGGCCCAATACTCGGCTTGTTCGAAAATCATGTCAACGACATCTGGGGGGAGCAACTTTGCCTTTGCAAGCATGGCCCTGACCACATAAATGTCCTTGGGCGTGGGGTGGAAAGCTTCATCGCCGAAAATGTCCTGGCTGGGAGCATCGTTGTTCGATTGCGCGGTATGCCCTACAGTATTGTTCCGAATATTGCGAAGAACGCGATGAGGGAGGATGTTGGCCATGGCGATGCAGACTAGGGCGAAGCAGGCAATGTTGTAGCAGTCGGTGAAGGCAAACGATTTGGGTAGGAATGATTCAAGGTGAAACGTGGCAAAAGTAAAGGCTATCGCAAGTGAAACTATTGGAAGTAGAATAAAAAAAGGTGAAAGAGTTCGGATTAACGAATTCATCTAGGCAACAGCATAAAGCAAGCCATAGGTAACATGCCAGCACAACAGACTATGACGATGGACCACTTCAAGCCACTTTAAGCCACTTCAAACGTCATGAGGGGTAGTGGCAAGGCCCTCTTATCCTATCGCTTATCGATAAACCAGCCCTTTGCGATATCTCACGTGAAATCGCGTCATAGACGTCCTTGCACCGGCAGCCGTCCAGGCCCCACTAGCCCTGCACCGGCCCGCGAGGAGGCGGCGTCTCGGCGGGTGCATTTACAGGCGGAAGGCGCTTCTCACAATTGCGATTACAAACCAGATATTTCCAATCGAACCATGGCTGCCCGTTAATTCCCCTCGTCTCCTCTCCCGTTGTCCGTCTCCCGAACTGTCCCTCTCCATCCACATTAACAATTTGCAATGCGGTCCTCACGGTCCCTCGCTGCGACGGGTCGTCGCTTGCACTCCGCCGCCTCTACCTCGACGACGACTGCTCGTGCAAGTCTGGGCCAGATCCAACACCGAAACCATGTGACTATCCAAGCCAGCTTCGTGCGGCAGCTCCATTCTGCGACCCCTCGAAAATCCGGCGCCGCCTCCAACCCGGCAATGTCATTTCCTTGTCTCGATGCCCTGGAGAATCGCTCGGCAAAACTCGGCGCCAACGCAGCAGCAAACACCGCAACCTCGAACGAATCCGGCCCCGAGCCCTCCTATACCTCTGGCGTCACTCTCGATTACCACTGCAAAGAGTCTCTGCTTCTCGATTGGGGCGGAATTTTGCCCGAGTTCAACATCGCCTATGAGACATGGGGCGAGATGAATGCGGACAAGTCCAACGTTATCCTCCTGCACACGGGTCTTTCCGCCTCCTCCCACGCCCATTCCACAGAGACAAACACCAAGCCCGGCTGGTGGGAAAAGTTCATTGGACCCGACGGACCCCTCGATACAAACAAATACTTTGTGGTTTGCACCAACGTCATTGGAGGCTGCTATGGCTCGACGGGCCCAAGCAGCCTTGATCCCGGTAACGGCGAGCGATATGCCACCCACTTCCCCATTCTCACCATACAGGACATGGTCCGCGCCCAATTCCGTCTTCTGGACTCTCTTGGTGTCGACAAGCTCTACGCCAGCGTCGGCTCCAGCATGGGAGGCATGCAATCCCTCGCTGCCGGAGTTCTCTTCCCTTCACGAGTAAGCCGCATTGTGTCCATTAGTGGATGTGCGCGCAGCCACCCTTACAGTATTGCTATGCGACACACCCAGCGCCAAGTTCTGATGATGGATCCCAATTGGAACCGTGGCTTCTACTACGGCAAGGTCCCTCCCCACGCTGGCATGAAGCTTGCTCGTGAAATTGCTACAGTCACTTACCGATCTGGTCCCGAGTGGGAACAGCGATTCGGACGACGACGTGCTGATCCAAGGAAGCCCCCAGCTCTATGCCCAGACTTCCTTGTCGAAACATACCTCGACCATGCCGGCGAGAAATGGTGTCTGAACCACGACCCCAACAGCCTTTTGTATGTCAGCAAGGCCATGGACTTGTTTGATCTTGGCCGCGAGAACCAGGTGGCCACGCACGCACGCCGCACTGAACGGGAGCAGCAGCTTGCTGCAGGCGAAATTTCGCCTCTCCCTAGGGCTTCCTGCAGTCTTACTCTGCCTGAGCAGCCGTATGAGGAGCAGCCCGGTCAGGTGAACCCCGAAGATGGTGATTCCCCCATTCCGGGTTTCTCGCGCCCTCCCGAGGATCTGATCCAGGGCCTTGCCCCCTTGCGCGACATTCCTACTCTCGTCATGGGTGTCGCCAGTGACATTTTATTCCCTGCATGGCAGCAACGTGAAGTGGCCGAGGCGGTGCGTCTCGCTGGCAACCGCAATGTGACGCACATGGAGTTGAGTGAGGAGATGAGTTTATTTGGCCACGATTCCTTCCTTCTCGACCTCAAGCATATCGGTAGTAACCTCAAGTTGTTTTTGAACTGAGGGGGGGAATTATATATGTATATATATATATGTTCTGAGGGAGCAGAGATTGTGTATGCTGGGGCGCTGGGGCGCTGGGGCGTTTTAAGTTTTAAAAGGGGCGAAATGATGAGGCATGAACATGTACGGTACAAGTTACAACTTGAAAAGTAAATATTGCATCAGGGCAATTTTTCAACGTAAATCACAGCACAAAACCCAAGTCTGGACACACTAGAAGATTATGAGTGAAGAAAGCAAAAATATGCAGACCATTTGTCCACAAATTGATTTTCAGCGAGTGTCGTTGACGGCATCGGCTATCCCAGCCATGACGCCCGTTAGCTACCTGTCCCTTTTCCCTTATACATTATGACTAAAACCTATGAGCAAGGCAAAATATGTGCCATGAAATAGAAAAGAAAGAAAGAAGAAAAGACGCAAACCCCCAACAAGAACGCTTATGTACAGTTTTAATAATAAAAACCGACCCAATGTCATCGCTTGGTCCCAAAGATAAGATAGAAGATGAAAGAAAATTCCACGTAAGCCGCAAACTGAGGAGATTTGTCTATATTTCCGTAAATTTGCTTGTCCACGTCCTTTTTGTTGGCTCGTCGTCAGAACTAGTATGTTTTCAACGTTGTCGGCTTTTCTTGCCGATATATGTGCGTAATTTTTTTTTATATATTTTTTTTTGTGCGTCCCGTTGTCCGCGCATGTGTAATCAGATGAACCCCGGGCTGAAGCTGTCCACGGCAATGTGCGGCGCGCGAGTGGCCCTCTCCCGCTCCGCCAGGTCCTTGGAGGGGGGCGCGGCGACGGGGGTCGGCCGCGGAGGCGCCTTCTTGGCCTCGACGCGTGTCGAGGGGCTGATGGAGCGCGAGAACTCGGCCAGCACAGGAGAGATGAGCGGCCTGTTGCGAAGGTAGCCCGACGGCTCATTCCTGGGGTCGTCATCGACGAGCTCAAAGGTCTTGGCCAGGTTCTCGTTCGAGCTGGAGATTGTGTTCTGCAGCGAGGCAAAAGTCGGGGAGGGGAGGCTTGGGGGTTTGGGAGAAATGGGCGATGAGATGAATTGGTTCTGTCCAGGGCTGGCGGTACTGTCGGTAGAGGGGGTTTGAGGAATTTGGAAATCAGGGCGGAAGGGGCTGAGAGGTGCAGGCATGGCAGAGCGGTGGCCGGGGCGACCAAAGTCATCCCAGTCGGGGAGAGCGGAGCTGTAATCGTCGGCCATGTTGGAGGTAGTGGTCGGCTCAGGTGTGGGCGCGGGCGAGGATTCCTGCTTGGGAGGAGGATACATGGGACGTTGGCGAGGAGGCACCCTCGGGCTTAGTCCACTGGTGCCCTGTCCAAGTCCCATCGTCTCCAGGCCAGGGGGTCGACGGCCTCGAGGGAGGCCCTTTTGAACAGGAAAGTCGCCCTCCATGGGCTCTCTAGAAAGTGGACTCTCGGGAGCAGGGGGCTCAGGCGCCTTGGAGGGGCTCTCGGTGCGCATGTAGTTTCCTTCCTCGGGAGGAGGGCCGTATGGGCTGCGGGTGCTTCCAGTGATATTGTTGGCGCCGGATCTCTCCACGAGCGGGGCCGGGACACGGAGGCCACGGGCCCGTAGGTCCGAGTTGACACGGGGTCGGAAACTTCGGGGAGGGGGGTCAAGAGGGCGAGACATGTATCCCGGGTGTGAACCGTATGGGGTAACAGGGGCTGGGGCTGTGTCTCGGCGCGGAGGATTGGTTGGTATTGGCGGGATTGCAGTTGTTGGAGGGGGTGCCGGCGGTCGAAGAGAGGCAGGGACGTCATAGTAATGAAACTTGGGGGCCTGTGACACGGGCTGGGGTGCGGGTTGAGGCGCGGGTTGAGGTGCAGGTTGCGATGTAGGCTGCGGTGCTGGCTGCGAGGCAGACTGTGCTGGAGGCACTGGTGACTGTCGGTGGACAGAGTCGTTGGTTGACAAGAACGACGTAGCATCACTTGTTGTTCTCTCCCGCGTCAATCTGTGCATCTCAGACAGCGATGGGCTAGACTGCATCGACCTTAGGGGACTGGCAGTCCTGGCCGTAGGAAACGGCTTCGGCTTCTTAGTATCCGTAGGGCTGATGTCCGAATCAAAACTCTGCTTTCCCGAACTTCCACCAGTTCTCACGCCCTCCCCAAAATCAAAGCCAGCAAAGTTACCTGCCAGTCCCTCCACCATAGGTTTTGCCTTTTGCTTTTCTATATCCTTGACCTCCATAGAAAAGCTCTGTCTCCTGGGCGTGTGGAATGTGAGAGTATCGCGCTTTGCCTGGACGGTCCGGATAACTGGTGGGTCCCAGGCCTCCTCACTTGTGCAGGCGACTGAGGCTGCGGGACTCGGGAGCGCCTGTGGACCGGTGTTTTCGACCTTGCGCAGACCACTTGGGGCGTTGCGGCGGCTGCCACCGGGGCATCCATCGGTGGGTGAGATAGGCGAGAAGGGTTGGTCGGCGCTGAGGATAGACGGCGGTGGTGAAGGATATCCGTTGACGGCCGAGCTCGTCGTGTTGGTGGGCTCTGGGGAACTGCCAGATGGTCCTAGGTTGAAGTCGAGTTGGTCGAAGGGGTTGTTTCCTACAACAGGAGACACTGGCGTGCTACCCGGTCCTGAAAAGTGAACCTTGAATGGGTTGTCCCATTTGGCGTTGATTGAGACTGCTGTTCCCGGTCGTCCTGGGGCATCAGAGCTGGTTCCGCTGACACCTCCACCAATGGGACCCATACTCGCAGTGCTGCCATTCCTACGTCGACCTTTGGGATTGACATCAGATGAGTGAAATCGAGCGTTGCCGAGACCCGGGGCCCTGGGTGCGCTCAGGTCAACCAGAGACGATGATGCTGCATTGCCGGCCATGTACGGAGCGCACCATTGCGTAGGGTCGGCGACGGAAGACGAGGTCCCGGGACGGATGAGATTCGGACGGGAAAAGTTGTTCGTTAGGCGACGGACATCCTTAAGGTCCTTGAGATCCTGGGCATTGGGTTGCTCGAGTGGCTCAAGCGGTTCTAGTGGTTGACGGCTGGTAGCTGGCTGGACACTGCGTATCGTCTGCTTGTGCTTGTCGCTGGATAGGTTGATGTGTTAGAGAACTGTGGGCCAGAGTAGAGCAAGGAATCGGTGAAATCATGAGCAGTGACTTACTTGGAGTGGGATGATGAACTCGACTTTTTTCTATCGCCTCCAAGCTTGAGGCCAAAAAATGAGACCATTTTGGCGGGATGATGAAAGGAGCTGAGATGTAGCTCCCGGAGTGCATGTGAAGTCTACTTTGTTCGTTTTGTAAATGAGCGTCGTCGGGTCCTCGGTACGTCTACCAGACTCTTCGAGACCCGGGGAGCAGAGTCCGGCTTGCCCGAAACGAAAAGCGCACTCAAGCGCCAGACAAGAAGGAATTGAATATTTACAATGTGCTCTGGCAGCACGTAGGCAAGATCGCGTCCCAGGTAGCGTGCTAGATGGCGTGTCGTAGCTTAGCGCACTATAGCGGATTGCTTGGCGATGGGCCTGGTAACAATGGCTTGCGGGTAGTGCCCACAGTAACGAGATGAAGGAATGAAGGAAGAGAAAGAGGGTCAGAGGGAACGTGAAGGTGCCAGCGATTCGGGACCAGGAACCATGGGACACTAGGAATGGTCTTCTTTTTTCCTTCTTCAGGAGTCTTCTCCTGTGTCTCGGCACAGGGATATGAGATGTAGAAAGGAAGAGAAAGAAAAAATAACTAGCTTGTGCAGCTCAAGCTCTCTACAGTTAGTCCCAACGACGGCGGCTTGGGAGCTGAAGGGACTAACAAAGTCAGGGGTTCGTAGGCGCAGCCGGCGGGATCGTTGAGATTTGTTTAGCCAACTTTGATGAAACGCTCCGAGAGCATGCTGCTGGTAGGAAGGGAGAACAATTGAGACGAAACTGGAAGGATCGAAGAGGATTCTGCCGGCGCCGGGCGGATAGCAATGTATTCGAGGTTGCGATTTGCGTAGCGGTGATGATTTCGGAGGAGTTGAGGAATGGGAGTTGAATGAGAAAGGTCGATATCCAGACGACGGGGAGAGACACTGTCACTTGTTTCCGCCACGGACGGAATCAATCAACGAAGGAGACAGGTAGAGACGAAGGGGGGGGGACCCAGGTCCTGAGAGCTGTTTCTGGAACACAAGAAGAAAAAAAAGTAGACCGAAAGGAACGACAGCTTTGGCTGCGCCTTTGGGCTTATTCTGGAGCAACACGCAATGCCGAACGGCAGATGGTGGCAGCAAAAGGGGTGGTGGAAAGGGGAGCGTGTGTATATCCACAGCCACCACTTCCACTTCTCAGCCTAACGAGACGGGGGAGACACGAGAAGAAGAAAAGCGGAAGTAGAATCAAGACGCAGACGCAGGCGCATACGCAGACGAGAAGAGAATTGGGGGGGGGGCCGCGTGCAAAGCAAGACGAGAGAAGAAGAAAAAAAAGAGGGGACACAGGGCAGACGGGATGGCACAGAATCACACATCACACTCGGGGTTGAATGGGGAATGGACATGGGAATGGGAGCATGCATGCCACCCCCATGAACGGCTGGCGGCCTTGCCCTCAGCACAGTTCACCACCGCTCCACTTCCCACCACTCTCCCCAAAAACACCGGACGGCCCAGAAATGAAGCTTCAGAGCCCCTCCTCATCCGCCCCCCCAAGGCTAAAAAAAACCACACCCATGAGTAAGGCAAGGCAGGCCGGCCGCCTGTGCGTGCTGTGGGTGAGAAACATTGCTCTAGTCAGCGTTGCCCTGCTCGGCGTGGCGGTCGGTACCTTGCAGCTGGGGCTGGTGGCGGCGCGGCGGATCGGACAAAAAAAGATATTAAGGCAAAAATTAGGGTACCCTTTTCCTGGATTTGGTTTGTCTTCCCCCCCCCCCCCACCCCCCCCCCCCTCCCCCCCCTCCCCCCCCCCTCCCCCCCATCTCACCCCAGCCCGCCCCGCAACACTGTCCCTGTCCCACCCACGCGTACCGCCCGCCCCCCCCCACGGCGCCAAAACCCCACCGCACCGTTTCTCACACCCCCAAAAGGAACCAATCAAGAGCGCGACCACGCTGCAAACGCCAGACGGCCGCTGGGGGGCGGGC